>JAQNBH010000013.1:12641396-12755683 GCA_028752905.1 Cladorhizidae sp. MBARI D1340-BT2
TGCACTAGTAGCTAATGATGTAGCAATGCTAGTGTTGTAATGTGTATGCACTAGCTAATGATGCAGCAATGCTAGTGTTGTAATGTGTATGCACTAGTATAATGATGTAGCAATGCTAGTGTTGTAATGTGTATGCACTAGTATAATGATGTAGCAATGCTAGTGTTGTAATGTGTATGCACTAGTAGCTAATGATGTAGCAATGCTAGTGTTGTAATGTGTATGCACTAGCTAATGATGCAGCAATGCTAGTGTTGTAATGTGTATGCACTAGTATAATGATGTAGCAATGCTAGTGTTGTAATGTGTATGCACTAGTATAATGATGCAGCAATGCTAGTGTTGTAATGTGTATGCACTAGTATAATGATGTAGCAATGCTAGTGTTGTAATGTGTATGCACTAGTATAATGATGTAGCAATGCTAGTGTTGTAATGTGTATGCACTAGTATAATGATGTAGCAATGCTAGTGTTGTAATGTCTATGCACTAGTAGCTAATGATGTAGCAATGCTAGTGTTGTAATGTGTATGCACTAGTATAATGATGTAGCAATGCTAGTGTTGTAATGTGTATGCACTAGTATAATGATGTAGCAATGCTAGTGTTGTAATGTGTATGCACTAGTAGCTAATGATGTAGCAATGCTAGTGTTGTAATGTGTATGCACTAGCTAATGATGCAGCAATGCTAGTGTTGTAATGTGTATGCACTAGTATAATGATGTAGCAATGCTAGTGTTGTAATGTGTATGCACTAGTATAATGATGTAGCAATGCTAGTGTTGTAATGTGTATGCACTAGTAGCTAATGATGTAGCAATGCTAGTGTTGTAATGTGTATGCACTAGCTAATGATGCAGCAATGCTAGTGTTGTAATGTGTATGCACTAGTATAATGATGTAGCAATGCTAGTGTTGTAATGTGTATGCACTAGTATAATGATGCAGCAATGCTAGTGTTGTAATGTGTATGCACTAGTATAATGATGTAGCAATGCTAGTGTTGTAATGTGTATGCACTAGTAACTAATGATGTAGCAATGCTAGTGTTGTAATGTGTATGCACTAGCTAATGATGTAGCAATGCTAGTGTTGTAATGTGTATGCACTAGTAGCTAATGATGTAGCAATGCTAGTGTTGTAATGTGTATGCACTAGTATAATGATGCAGCAATGCTAGTGTTGTAATGTGTATGCACTAGTATAATGATGTAGCAATGCTAGTGTTGTAATGTGTATGCACTAGTATAATGATGTAGCAATGCTAGTGTTGTAATGTGTATGCACTAGTATAATGATGTAGCAATGCTAGTGTTGTAATGTGTATGCACTAGTGGCTAATGATGTAGCAATGCTAGTGTTGTAATGTGTATGCACTAGTAGCTAATGATGTAGCAATGCTAGTGTTGTAATGTGTATGCACTAGTATAATGATGTAGCAATGCTAGTGTTGTAATGTGTATGCACTAGTATAATGATGTAGCAATGCTAGTGTTGTAATGTGTATGCACTAGTATAATGATGTAGCAATGCTAGTGTTGTAATGTGTATGCACTAGTATAATGATGCAGCAATGCTAGTGTTGTAATGTGTATGCACTAGTATAATGATGTAGCAATGCTAGTGTTGTAATGTGTATGCACTAGTATAATGATGTAGCAATGCTAGTGTTGTAATGTGTATGCACTAGTATAATGATGTAGCAATGCTAGTGTTGTAATGTGTATGCACTAGTAGCTAATGCTGTAGCAATGCTAGTGTTGTAATGTGTATGCACTAGCTAATGATGTAGCAATGCTAGTGTTGTAATGTGTATGCACTAGTATAATGATGTAGCAATGCTAGTGTTGTAATGTGTATGCACTAGCTAATGATGTAGCAATGCTAGTGTTGTAATGTGTATGCACTAGTATAATGATGTAGCAATGCTAGTGTTGTAATGTGTATGCACTAGTATAATGATGTAGCAATGCTAGTGTTGTAATGTGTATGCACTAGTATAATGATGTAGCAATGCTAGTGTTGTAATGTGTATGCACTAGTGGCTAATGATGTAGCAATGCTAGTGTTGTAATGTGTATGCACTAGTATAATGATGTAGCAATGCTAGTGTTGTAATGTGTATGCACTAGTATAATGATGTAGCAATGCTAGTGTTGTAATGTGTATGCACTAGCTAATGATGTAGCAATGCTAGTGTTGTAATGTGTATGCACTAGTATAATGATGTAGCAATGCTAGTGTTGTAATGTGTATGCACTAGTATAATGATGTAGCAATGCTAGTGTTGTAATGTGTATGCACTAGTATAATGATGTAGCAATGCTAGTGTTGTAATGTGTATGCACTAGTAGCTAATGATGTAGCAATGCTAGTGTTGTAATGTGTATGCACTAGTATAATGATGCAGCAATGCTAGTGTTGTAATGTGTATGCACTAGTATAATGATGTAGCAATGCTAGTGTTGTAATGTGTATGCACTAGTATAATGATGTAGCAATGCTAGTGTTGTAATGTGTATGCACTAGCTAATGATGCAGCAATGCTAGTGTTGTAATGTGTATGCACTAGTAGCTAATGCTGCAGCAATGCTAGTGTTGTAATGTGTATGTACTAGTAGCTAATGATGTAGCAATGCTAGTGTTGTAATGTGTATGCACTAGTATAATGATGTAGCAATGCTAGTGTTGTAATGTGTATGCACTAGTATAATGATGTAGCAATGCTAGTGTTGTAATGTGTATACACTAGTAGCTAATGATGTAGCAATGCTAGTGTTGTAATGTCTATGCACTAGTAGCTAAAGATGTAGCAATGCTAGTGTTGTAATGTGTATGCACTAGTATAATGATGTAGCAATGCTAGTGTTGTAATGTGTATGCACTAGTGGCTAATGATGCAGCAATGCTAGTGTTGTAATGTGTATGCACTAGCTAATGATGTAGCAATGCTAGTGTTGTAATGTGTATGCACTAGTATAATGATGTAGCAATGCTAGTGTTGTAATGTGTATGCACTAGTAGTTAATGATGTAGCAATGCTAGTGTTGTAATGGTATGCACTAGTAGCTAATGATGTAGCAATGCTAGTGTTGTAATGTGTATGCACTAGTGGCTAATGATGTAGCAATGCTAGTGTTGTAATGTGTATGCACTAGCTAATGATGTAGCAATGCTAGTGTTGTAATGTGTATGCACTAGCTAATGATGTAGCAATGCTAGTGTTGTAATGTGTATGCACTAGTGGCTAATGATGTAGCAATGCTAGTGTTGTAATGTGTATGCACTAGTATAATGATGTAGCAATGCTAGTGTTGTAATGTGTATGCACTAGTAACTAATGATGTAGCAATGCTAGTGTTGTAATGTGTATGCACTAGTATAATGATGTAGCAATGCTAGTGTTGTAATGTGTATGCACTAGTATAATGATGTAGCAATGCTAGTGTTGTAATGTGTATGCACTAGTATAATGATGTAGCAATGCTAGTGTTGTAATGTGTATGCACTAGTATAATGATGTAGCAATGCTAGTGTTGTAATGTGTATGCACTAGTATAATGATGTAGCAATGCTAGTGTTGTAATGTGTATGCACTAGTATAATGATGTAGCAATGCTAGTGTTGTAATGTGTATGCACTAGTATAATGATGTAGCAATGCTAGTGTTGTAATGTGTATGCACTAGTATAATGATGTAGCAATGCTAGTGTTGTAATGTGTATGCACTAGTATAATGATGTAGCAATGCTAGTGTTGTAATGTGTATGCACTAGTATAATGATGTAGCAATGCTAGTGTTGTAATGTGTATGCACTAGTAACTAATGATGCAGCAATGCTAGTGTTGTAATGTGTATGCACTAGTATAATGATGTAGCAATGCTAGTGTTGTAATGTGTATGCACTAGTAGTTAATGATGTAGCAATGCTAGTGTTGTAATGTGTATGCACTAGTATAATGATGTAGCAATGCTAGTGTTGTAATGTGTATGCACTAGTATAATGATGTAGCAATGCTAGTGTTGTAATGTGTATGCACTAGTATAATGATGTAGCAATGCTAGTGTTGTAATGTGTATGCACTAGTATAATGATGCAGCAATGCTAGTGTTGTAATGTGTATGCACTAGTGGCTAATGATGTAGCAATGCTAGTGTTGTAATGTGTATGCACTAGCTAATGATGCAGCAATGCTAGTGTTGTAATGTGTATGCACTAGTGGCTAATGATGTAGCAATGCTAGTGTTGTAATGTGTATGCACTAGTATAATGATGTAGCAATGCTAGTGTTGTAATGTGTATGCACTAGTATAATGATGTAGCAATGCTAGTGTTGTAATGTGTATGCACTAGTATAATGATGTAGCAATGCTAGTGTTGTAATGTGTATGCACTAGTAGCTAATGATGTAGCAATGCTAGTGTTGTAATGTGTATGCACTAGTATAATGATGTAGCAATGCTAGTGTTGTAATGTGTATGCACTAGTAGCTAATGATGTAGCAATGCTAGTGTTGTAATGTGTATGCACTAGTAGCTAATGATGCAGCAATGCTAGTGTTGTAATGTGTATGCACTAGTGGCTAATGATGTAGCAATGCTAGTGTTGTAATGTGTATGCACTAGTATAATGATGTAGCAATGCTAGTGTTGTAATGTGTATGCACTAGTATAATGATGTAGCAATGCTAGTGTTGTAATGTGTATGCACTAGTATAATGATGTAGCAATGCTAGTGTTGTAATGTGTATGCACTAGCTAATGATGTAGCAATGCTAGTGTTGTAATGTGTATGCACTAGTATAATGATGTAGCAATGCTAGTGTTGTAATGTGTATGCACTAGTATAATGATGTAGCAATGCTAGTGTTGTAATGTGTATGCACTAGTATAATGATGTAGCAATGCTAGTGTTGTAATGTGTATGCACTAGTAGCTAATGATGTAGCAATGCTAGTGTTGTAATGTGTATGCACTAGTATAATGATGTAGCAATGCTAGTGTTGTAATGTGTATGCACTAGTATAATGATGTAGCAATGCTAGTGTTGTAATGTGTATGCACTAGTAGCTAATGATGTAGCAATGCTAGTGTTGTAATGTGTATGCACTAGTATAATGATGTAGCAATGCTAGTGTTGTAATGTGTATGCACTAGTATAATGATGTAGCAATGCTAGTGTTGTAATGTGTATGCACTAGTATAATGATGTAGCAATGCTAGTGTTGTAATGTGTATGCACTAGTATAATGATGTAGCAATGCTAGTGTTGTAATGTGTATGCACTAGTAGCTAATGATGTAGCAATGCTAGTGTTGTAATGTGTATGCACTAGTATAATGATGTAGCAATGCTAGTGTTGTAATGTGTATGCACTAGTGGCTAATGATGTAGCAATGCTAGTGTTGTAATGTGTATGCACTAGTAGCTAATGATGTAGCAATGCTAGTGTTGTAATGTGTATGCACTAGTGGCTAATGATGTAGCAATGCTAGTGTTGTAATGTGTATGCACTAGCTAATGATGTAGCAATGCTAGTGTTGTAATGTGTATGCACTAGTAGCTAATGATGCAGCAATGCTAGTGTTGTAATGTGTATGCACTAGTATAATGATGTAGCAATGCTAGTGTTGTAATGTGTATGCACTAGTATAATGATGTAGCAATGCTAGTGTTGTAATGTGTATGCACTAGCTAATGATGTAGCAATGCTAGTGTTGTAATGTGTATGCACTAGTAGCTAATGATGTAGCAATGCTAGTGTTGTAATGTGTATGCACTAGTGGCTAATGATGTAGCAATGCTAGTGTTGTAATGTGTATGCACTAGCTAATGATGTAGCAATGCTAGTGTTGTAATGTGTATGCACTAGTATAATGATGCAGC
This sequence comes from Cladorhizidae sp. MBARI D1340-BT2, assembly GCA_028752905.1. NCBI lineage: Eukaryota > Metazoa > Porifera > Demospongiae > Poecilosclerida > Cladorhizidae > Cladorhizidae sp. MBARI D1340-BT2. Next base: position 12,647,287 of record JAQNBH010000013.1, read on the forward strand.
AATGCTAGTGTTGTAATGTGTATGCACTAGTAGCTAATGATGTAGCAATGCTAGTGTTGTAATGTGTATGCACTAGTAGCTAATGATGTAGCAATGCTAGTGTTGTAATGTGTATGCACTAGCTAATGATGTAGCAATGCTAGTGTTGTAATGTGTATGCACTAGTAGTTAATGATGTAGCAATGCTAGTGTTGTAATGTGTATGCACTAGTATAATGATGTAGCATAGTGTTGTAATGTGTATGCACTAGTATAATGATGTAGCAATGCTAGTGTTGTAATGTGTATGCACTAGTGGCTAATGATGTAGCAATGCTAGTGTTGTAATGTGTATGCACTAGTATAATGATGTAGCATAGTGTTGTAATGTGTATGCACTAGTATAATGATGTAGCAATGCTAGTGTTGTAATGTGTATGCACTAGTGGCTAATGCTGTAGCAATGCTAGTGTTGTAATGTGTATGCACTAGTAATGATGTAGCAATGCTAGTGTTGTAATGTGTATGCACTAGCTAATGATGTAGCAATGCTAGTGTTGTAATGTGTATGCACTAGTATAATGATGTAGCAATGCTAGTGTTGTAATGTGTATGCACTAGCTAATGATGTAGCAATGCTAGTGTTGTAATGTGTATGCACTAGTATAATGATGTAGCAATGCTAGTGTTGTAATGTGTATGCACTAGTGGCTAATGATGTAGCAATGCTAGTGTTGTAATGTGTATGCACTAGTATAATGATGTAGCAATGCTAGTGTTGTAATGTGTATGCACTAACTAATGATGTAGCAATGCTAGTGTTGTAATGTGTATGCACTAGTATAATGATGTAGCAATGCTAGTGTTGTAATGTGTATGCACTAGTGGCTAATGATGTAGCAATGCTAGTGTTGTAATGTGTATGCACTAGTATAATGATGTAGCAATGCTAGTGTTGTAATGTGTATGCACTAGCTAATGATGCAGCAATGCTAGTGTTGTAATGTGTATGCACTAGTATAATGATGTAGCAATGCTAGTGTTGTAATGGTATGCACTAGTAGCTAATGATGTAGCAATGCTAGTGTTGTAATGTGTATGCACTAGTATAATGATGTAGCAATGCTAGTGTTGTAATGTGTATGCACTAGCTAATGATGCAGCAATGCTAGTGTTGTAATGTGTATGCACTAGCTAATGATGTAGCAATGCTAGTGTTGTAATGTGTATGCACTAGTAGCTAATGATGCAGCAATGCTAGTGTTGTAATGTGTATGCACTAGTATAATGATGCAGCAATGCTAGTGTTGTAATGTGTATGCACTAGTGGCTAATGATGTAGCAATGCTAGTGTTGTAATGTGTATGCACTAGTATAATGATGTAGCAATGCTAGTGTTGTAATGTGTATGCACTAGTGGCTAATGATGTAGCAATGCTAGTGTTGTAATGTGTATGCACTAGTGGCTAATGATGTAGCAATGCTAGTGTTGTAATGTGTATGCACTAGTATAATGCTGTAGCAATGCTAGTGTTGTAATGTGTATGCACTAGCTAATGATGTAGCAATGCTAGTGTTGTAATGTGTATGCACTAGTATAATGATGTAGCAATGCTAGTGTTGTAATGTGTATGCACTAGTATAATGATGTAGCAATGCTAGTGTTGTAATGTGTATGCACTAGTATAATGATGTAGCAATGCTAGTGTTGTAATGTGTATGCACTAGTGGCTAATGATGTAGCAATGCTAGTGTTGTAATGTGTATGCACTAGTAGCTAATGATGTAGCAATGCTAGTGTTGTAATGTGTATGCACTAGTATAATGCTGTAGCAATGCTAGTGTTGTAATGTGTATGCACTAGCTAATGATGTAGCAATGCTAGTGTTGTAATGTGTATGCACTAGCTAATGATGTAGCAATGCTAGTGTTGTAATGTGTATGCACTAGTGTAGCTAATGATGTAGCAATGCTAGTGTTGTAATGTGTATGCACTAGTATAATGATGTAGCAATGCTAGTGTTGTAATGTGTATGCACTAGTGGCTAATGATGTAGCAATGCTAGTGTTGTAATGTGTATGCACTAGTATAATGATGTAGCAATGCTAGTGTTGTAATGTGTATGCACTAGTAGCTAATGATGCAGCAATGCTAGTGTTGTAATGTGTATGCACTAGTATAATGATGTAGCAATGCTAGTGTTGTAATGTGTATGCACTAGTATAATGATGTAGCAATGCTAGTGTTGTAATGTGTATGCACTAGTAGTTAATGATGTAGCAATGCTAGTGTTGTAATGTGTATGCACTAGTGGCTAATGATGTAGCAATGCTAGTGTTGTAATGTGTATGCACTAGCTAATGATGTAGCAATGCTAGTGTTGTAATGTGTATGCACTAGTATAATGATGTAGCAATGCTAGTGTTGTAATGTGTATGCACTAGCTAATGATGTAGCAATGCTAGTGTTGTAATGTGTATGCACTAGTAGCTAATGATGTAGCAATGCTAGTGTTGTAATGGTATGCACTAGTGGCTAATGATGTAGCAATGCTAGTGTTGTAATGTGTATGCACTAGTAGCTAATGATGTAGCAATGCTAGTGTTGTAATGTGTATGCACTAGTATAATGATGTAGCAATGCTAGTGTTGTAATGTGTATGCACTAGTAGCTAATGATGCAGCAATGCTAGTGTTGTAATGTGTATGCACTAGTATAATGATGCAGCAATGCTAGTGTTGTAATGTGTATGCACTAGTATAATGATGTAGCAATGCTAGTGTTGTAATGTCTATGCACTAGTATAATGATGTAGCAATGCTAGTGTTGTAATGTGTATGCACTAGTATAATGCTGCAGCAATGCTAGTGTTGTAATGTGTATGCACTAGTATAATGATGTAGCAATGCTAGTGTTGTAATGTGTATGCACTAGTATAATGATGTAGCAATGCTAGTGTTGTAATGTGTATGCACTAGCTAATGATGCAGCAATGCTAGTGTTGTAATGTGTATGCACTAGTATAATGATGTAGCAATGCTAGTGTTGTAATGTGTATGCACTAGTAGCTAATGATGCAGCAATGCTAGTGTTGTAATGTGTATGCACTAGTATAATGATGTAGCAATGCTAGTGTTGTAATGTGTATGCACTAGTATAATGGTGCAGCAATGCTAGTGTTGTAATGTGTATGCACTAGTATAATGATGCAGCAATGCTAGTGTTGTAATGTGTATGCACTAGTGGCTAATGATGTAGCAATGCTAGTGTTGTAATGTGTATGCACTAGTATAATGATGTAGCAATGCTAGTGTTGTAATGTGTATGCACTAGCTAATGATGTAGCAATGCTAGTGTTGTAATGTGTATGCACTAGTATAATGATGTAGCAATGCTAGTGTTGTAATGTGTATGCACTAGTGGCTAATGATGTAGCAATGCTAGTGTTGTAATGTGTATGCACTAGCTAATGATGCAGCAATGCTAGTGTTGTAATGTGTATGCACTAGTATAATGATGTAGCAATGCTAGTGTTGTAATGTGTATGCACTAGCTAATGATGTAGCAATGCTAGTGTTGTAATGTGTATGCACTAGTATAATGATGTAGCAATGCTAGTGTTGTAATGTGTATGCACTAGCTAATGATGTAGCAATGCTAGTGTTGTAATGTGTATGCACTAGTATAATGATGTAGCAATGCTAGTGTTGTAATGTGTATGCACTAGTATAATGATGTAGCAATGCTAGTGTTGTAATGTGTATGCACTAGCTAATGATGTAGCAATGCTAGTGTTGTAATGTGTATGCACTAGTATAATGATGTAGCAATGCTAGTGTTGTAATGTGTATGCACTAGTGTAGCTAATGATGTAGCAATGCTAGTGTTGTAATGTGTATGCACTAGTATAATGATGTAGCAATGCTAGTGTTGTAATGTGTATGCACTAGTATAATGATGTAGCAATGCTAGTGTTGTAATGTGTATGCACTAGTAGCTAATGATGTAGCAATGCTAGTGTTGTAATGTGTATGCACTAGTATAATGATGTAGCAATGCTAGTGTTGTAATGTGTATGCACTAGTATAATGATGTAGCAATGCTAGTGTTGTAATGTGTATGCACTAGTATAATGATGTAGCAATGCTAGTGTTGTAATGTGTATGCACTAGCTAATGATGTAGCAATGCTAGTGTTGTAATGTGTATGCACTAGTATAATGATGTAGCAATGCTAGTGTTGTAATGTGTATGCACTAGTAGCTAATGATGTAGCAATGCTAGTGTTGTAATGTGTATGCACTAGTATAATGATGTAGCAATGCTAGTGTTGTAATGTGTATGCACTAGTATAATGATGTAGCAATGCTAGTGTTGTAATGTGTATGCACTAGTGGCTAATGATGTAGCAATGCTAGTGTTGTAATGTGTATGCACTAGTATAATGATGTAGCAATGCTAGTGTTGTAATGTGTATGCACTAGTAGTTAATGATGTAGCAATGCTAGTGTTGTAATGTGTATGCACTAGTAGTTAATGATGTAGCAATGCTAGTGTTGTAATGTGTATGCACTAGCTAATGATGTAGCAATGCTAGTGTTGTAATGTGTATGCACTAGTATAATGATGCAGCAATGCTAGTGTTGTAATGTGTATGCACTAGCTAATGATGTAGCAATGCTAGTGTTGTAATGTGTATGCACTAGTATAATGATGCAGCAATGCTAGTGTTGTAATGTGTATGCACTAGTATAATGATGTAGCAATGCTAGTGTTGTAATGTGTATGCACTAGTATAATGATGTAGCAATGCTAGTGTTGTAATGTGTATGCACTAGTAGTTAATGATGTAGCAATGCTAGTGTTGTAATGTGTATGCACTAGTATAATGATGTAGCAATGCTAGTGTTGTAATGTGTATGCACTAGTAGTTAATGATGTAGCAATGCTAGTGTTGTAATGTGTATGCACTAGTATAATGATGTAGCAATGCTAGTGTTGTAATGTGTATGCACTAGTATAATGATGTAGCAATGCTAGTGTTGTAATGTGTATGCACTAGTATAATGATGTAGCAATGCTAGTGTTGTAATGTGTATGCACTAGTAGCTAATGATGTAGCAATGCTAGTGTTGTAATGTGTATGCACTAGTATAATGATGTAGCAATGCTAGTGTTGTAATGTGTATGCACTAGTATAATGATGTAGCAATGCTAGTGTTGTAATGTGTATGCACTAGCTAATGATGTAGCAATGCTAGTGTTGTAATGTGTATGCACTAGCTAATGATGTAGCAATGCTAGTGTTGTAATGTGTATGCACTAGTATAATGATGTAGCAATGCTAGTGTTGTAATGTGTATGCACTAGTAGCTAATGATGTAGCAATGCTAGTGTTGTAATGTGTATGCACTAGTATAATGATGTAGCAATGCTAGTGTTGTAATGTGTATGCACTAGTAACTAATGATGTAGCAATGCTAGTGTTGTAATGTGTATGCACTAGCTAATGATGTAGCAATGCTAGTGTTGTAATGTGTATGCACTAGTGGCTAATGATGTAGCAATGCTAGTGTTGTAATGTGTATGCACTAGTATAATGCTGTAGCAATGCTAGTGTTGTAATGTGTATGCACTAGTATAATGATGTAGCAATGCTAGTGTTGTAATGTGTATGCACTAGTATAATGATGTAGCAATGCTAGTGTTGTAATGTGTATGCACTAGTGGCTAATGATGTAGCAATGCTAGTGTTGTAATGTGTATGCACTAGTATAATGATGCAGCAATGCTAGTGTTGTAATGTGTATGCACTAGCTAATGATGTAGCAATGCTAGTGTTGTAATGTGTATGCACTAGTATAATGATGTAGCAATGCTAGTGTTGTAATGTGTATGTACTAGTGGCTAATGATGTAGCAATGCTAGTGTTGTAATGTGTATGCACTAGTAGCTAATGATGTAGCAATGCTAGTGTTGTAATGTGTATGTACTAGTGGCTAATGATGTAGCAATGCTAGTGTTGTAATGTGTATGCACTAGTATAATGATGTAGCAATGCTAGTGTTGTAATGTGTATGCACTAGTATAATGATGTAGCAATGCTAGTGTTGTAATGTGTATGCACTAGTATAATGATGTAGCAATGCTAGTGTTGTAATGTGTATGCACTAGTATAATGATGTAGCAATGCTAGTGTTGTAATGTGTATGCACTAGTATAATGATGTAGCAATGCTAGTGTTGTAATGTGTATGCACTAGTATAATGATGCAGCAATGCTAGTGTTGTAATGTGTATGCACTAGTAGCTAATGCTGCAGCAATGCTAGTGTTGTAATGTGTATGCACTAGTAGCTAATGCTGTAGCAATGCTAGTGTTGTAATGTGTATGCACTAGTATAATGATGTAGCAATGCTAGTGTTGTAATGTGTATGCACTAGTAGCTAATGATGTAGCAATGCTAGTGTTGTAATGTGTATGCACTAGTAGCTAATGCTGTAGCAATGCTAGTGTTGTAATGTGTATGCACTAGTAGCTAATGCTGTAGCAATGCTAGTGTTGTAATGTGTATGCACTAGTAGCTAATGATGTAGCAATGCTAGTGTTGTAATGTGTATGCACTAGTAGCTAATGCTGTAGCAATGCTAGTGTTGTAATGTGTATGCACTAGTATAATGATGCAGCAATGCTAGTGTTGTAATGTGTATGCACTAGTAGCTAATGATGTAGCAATGCTAGTGTTGTAATGTGTATGCACTTTTAGCTAATGATGTAGCATTAGCATACCTGAAGCTGTCCTTTCTCTGCAGATCTCCACCATGGTGAGTGAAGATCCTAATGCCAGAGACATCATTCCACTCATGATCTGGATAGGGGATATCAGGTTAGTTACCTCATCACTAGGGGTAGAGGAAGGTTGTCACTAGTAGGGGCAAACAGGGGTAGCTTTTCACTAATAGGCACAGACAGGGGTGGCTTGTCACTAGTGGGGGCAGTCAGGGGTGGCTTGTTACTAGTAGGGGCACACAGGGGTGGCTTGTCACTAGTGGGAGCAGTCAGGGGTGGCTTGTCACTAGTAGGGGCACACAGGGGTGGCTTGTCACTAGTGGGAGCAGTCAGGGGCGGCTTGTCACTAGCAGGGGCACACAGGGGTGGCTTGTCACTAGTAGGGGCACACAGGGGTGGCTTGTCACTAGTGGGAGCAGTCAGGGGTGGCTTGTCACTAGCAGGGGCAGTCAGGGGTGGCTTGTCACTAGTAGGGGCACACAGGGGCGGCTTGTCACTAGCAGGGGCACACAGGGGTGGATTGTCACTAGTGGGGGCAGTCAGGGGTGGCTTGTCACTAGTAGGGGCAGTCAGGGGTGGCTTGTCACTAGTGGGGGCATTCAGGGGTGGCTTGTCACTAGTAGGGGCACACAGAGGTGGATTGTCACTAGCAGGGGCAGTCAGGGGTGGCTTGTGACTAGTGGGGGCAGTCAGGGGTGGCTTGTCACTAGTAGGGGCACACAGGGGTGGCTTGTCACTAGTAGGGGCACACAAGGGTGGCTTGTCACTAGTAGGGGCACACAGGGGCGGCTCACTAGCAGGGGCACACAGGGGTGGCTTGTCACTTAGGGGCAGTCAGGGGTGGCTTGTCTCTAGTAGGGGCACACAGGGGTGGTTTGTCACTAGTAGGGGCACACAGGGGTGGTTTGTCACTAGTAGGGGCACACAGGGGTGGCTTGTCACTAGTAGGAGCAGTCAGGGGTGGCTTGTCACTAGTAGGGGCACACAGGGGTGGCTTGTCACTAGTAGGGGCAGTCAGGGGTGTCTTGTCTCCAACAGGGGCACAGGGGTGGCTTGTTACTAGTAGGGGCACACAGGGGTGGCTTGTCACTAGTAGGGGCAGTCAGGGGTGTCTTGTCTCCAGCAGGGGCACACAGGGGTGGCTTGTTACTAGTAGGGGCACACAGGGGTGGCTTGTCACTATTAGGGGCACTCAGGGGTGGCTTGTCACTAGTAGGGGCACACAGGGGTGGCTTGTCACTAGTAGGGGCACACAGGGGTGGCTTGTCACTAGTGGGGGCACACAGGGGTGGCTTGTCACTAGTAGGGGCAGTCAGTTGTGGCTTGTCACTAGTAGGGGCACACAGGCGTGGCTTGTCACTAGTGGGGGCACACAGGGGTGGCTTGTCACTAGTGGGAGCAGTCAGGGGTGGCTTGTTACTAGTGGGGGCACACAGGGGTGGCTTGTCACTAGTGGGGGCACACAGGGCTGGCTTGTCACTAGTGGGAGCAGTCAGGGGTGGCTTCTCACTAGTGGGGGCACACAGGGGTGGCTTGTCACTAGCAGGGGCACACAGGGGTGGCTTGTCACTAGCAGGGGCACACAGGGGTGGCTTGTCACTATCAGGGGCACACAGGGGTGGCTTATCACTAGCAGGGGCACACATGGGTGGCTTGTCACTAGCAGGGGCACACAGGGGTGGCTTGTCACTTGTGGGGGCAGTCAGGGGCGGCTTGTCACTAGTAGGGGCACACAGGGGCGGCTTGTCACTAGTGGGGACACACAGGGGCGGCTTGTCACTAGTAGGGGCACACAGAGGCGGCTTGTCACTAGTAGGGGCAGTCAAGGGTGGCTTGTCACTAGTGGGGGCAGTCAGGGGTGGCAGGGGCACACGGGTGGCTTGTCACTAGTGGGGCAGAGGGAGTGACTTGTTACTAGTGGGGGCACACAGAGGCGGCTTGTCACTAGTAGGGGCAGACACAGGGGTGGCTTGTCACTAGCAGGGGCAGTCAAGGGTGGCTTGTCTCTAGTAGGGGCACACAGGGGTGGCTTGTCACTAGTAGGGGCACACAGGGGTGGCTTGTCACTAGTAGGGGGCGGCTTGTCACTAGCAGGGGCAGTCAGGGGTGGCTTGTCACTAGTGGGGGCACACAGAGGCGGCTTGTCACTAGCAGGGGCAGTCAGGGGTGGCTTGTCACTAGTGGGGGCACACAGGGGCGGCTTGTCACTAGCAGGGGCAGTCAGGGGTGGCTTGTCACTAGTGGGGCAGTCAGGGGTGGCTTGTCACTAGCAGGGGCACACGGGTGGCTTGTCACTAGTGGGGCAGAGGGAGTGGCTTGTTACTAGTGGGGGCACACAGAGGCGGCTTGTCACTAGTAGGGGCAGACACAGGGGTGGCTTGTCACTAGCAGGGGCAGTCAAGGGTGGCTTGTCACTAGTAGGGGCACACAGGGGTGGCTTGTCACTAGTGGGGCAGAGGGAGTGGCTTGTTACTAGTGGGGGCACACAGGGGTGGCTTGTCACTAGCAGGGGCACACGGGTGGCTTGTCACTAGTGTGGCAGAGGGAGTGGCTTGTTACCATCATATCCCTCCTGTACCACTTTGTTGTTGTGTTTAGTATATTAAACATTGTTTTTAATGAACGCATTTTGTCTTGGGATGGAGTGGGGGGGGGGGGGGGGGGGAGGGGTGGATGTCTTCCTTTATTTCCCACTGTAGGTAGGACTATGGCACTATGTTAGATGCTACAGGAACTGTTTCTGCTGCTGTGCTAACCACTATGTGTACATACATGTGTGTATATAGGGACTCCTTCCTGGAAACATTAGATGTAGACCTGGTGTCGTACGGACGTCTGATTGATCCCGATACTGAAATGAAACTCCAAGGACGGTGAGTGCAAGCTAATCTGCTCCATCTTGTTTGAGGAGAGGTGCGTTGTTGAATTTGGCGTGCCATTTTTTCTGCCCAGCTGTCAGAAGCAAGTGGAGTCCAACATGCAAGAGCTCGTGTGCAAGATGGTGGAGAGTGAAGGAGTAGAGATGTGTGGGTTCCAGTGCCCGGAGACGGACATGGACGACCGATACTACACCACAGTGGGCATCACTCTCTTCCAAATGGTGGACCAGAATGTGAGAGATCAGAGGAGGGTGGGAGGGAGGGAATGGGGGTGGTGTTGGAGGAGGATGTGGAGGTGAAGAAGGAAGTGGGATGCTGGGTGGAATGGAGATAGAGTTGGAGGAGGAAGTGGGGGTTGAGTTGAGTAAGAAGTGGGGGGGGGAGAGGGAGTGGGAATGGAGGAGGAGGGGAGTAAGTTGTGGTGTAGCTAGAATGAGGAGGTGGGTGGCAAACAGATTTCATGAAGTGGCCCAGTACATCATTTTCTCTCTCTCTTGTTTCTGCTCTCATCATTGTAATGTAATATTCATGCAGATATCTGCTCTGTCACCACTTGGTATGAAGAACAAGTGCAAGGTCAGTTTGCTTCTTGTCCGTAGTCCAATGTACAATCATACTTGAGTTATTATAGTGCATATGCACAAGTCATACTTGAGTTATTATAGTGCATATGTATGTGCAAGTCATACTTGAGTTATTATAGTGCATATGTGCAAGTCATACTTGAGTTATTATGTGTGCATATGTACAAGTCATACTTGAGTTATCATAGTGCATATGCACAAGTCATACTTGAGTTATTATAGTGCATATGTGCAAGTCATACCTGAGTTATTATAGTGCATATGTATGTGCAAGTCATACTTGAGTTATTATAGTGCACATGTGCAAGTCATACTTGAGTTATTATAGTGCATATGTGCAAGTCATACTTGAGTTATTATAGTGCATATGTGCAAGTCATACCTGAGTTATTATAGTGCATATGTATGTGCAAGTCATACTTGAGTTATTATAGTGCACATGTGCAAGTCATACTTGAGTTATTATAGTGCATATGTGCAAGTCATACTTGAGTTATTATAGTGCATATGTGCAAGTCATACTTGAGTATTATAGTGCATATGTGCAAGTCATACTTGAGTTATTATAGTGCATATGTATGTGCAAGTCATACTTGAGTTATTATAGTGCACATGTGCAAGTCATACTTGAGTTATTATAGTGCACATGTGCAAGTCATACTTGAGTTATTATAGTGCATATGTGCAAGTCATACTTGAGTATTATAGTGCATATGTGCAAGTCATACTTGAGTTATTATAGTGCATATGTGCAAGTCATACTTGAGTTATTATAGTGCATATGTGCAAGTCATACTTGAGTTATTATTGTGCATATGTGCAAGTCATACTTGCTGGTGAGATTGGAGTGCAGCTTTCTGTTGGTGCAGATGTGGAAACTTATGGTGATCAAGTTTTGACTTGTACTTGTGGGGGCGTGTGCAATAACGACTTTAATAACAAGCCGATCCCAAACTTCTGTATGTGTGTGCGTATGATACATTATATACTGTATATATGATGCTCTATACTGTGTGCATGTATGACGTACTGTATACATGTACATATATTTGTAGATCCTGTCAATATGCCAGTCTGCCATCTTTCAATTTCAAACTCTCTATAGAGGTAGGTGTGTGCATGTGTGTGTGTGCATCACCATACACCACAAAGATGTTACACATTCTCTTACACAATCCCAACACACATGCACACACTCAGATATCATTCCCTCCTATATATAGCCCACCCCAACAGACATACAATACTCAGGTATCATTCCTTCCTACATGTATATAAGCCCACCTCAGCACATACACTCTCTCAGCTTCCTATATAGCCCACCCCAACAACCAGACACACTCAGATACCATTACAGTACCTCCTGTATATACATGTATATATATATATATATCCCAGACATGCTCAGATATCATTCCCTCCTGTATATACATGTATATATATATATATATCCCAGACATGCTCAGATATCATTCCCTCCTGTATATACATGTATATATATATATATATATATATATCATTTTCAGATACCATTCCCTCCTGTATATACATGTATATATATATATATCATTCTCAGATACCATTCCCTCCTGTATATACATGTATATATATATATATATATATATATATATATCATTTTCAGATACCATTCCCTCCTGTATATACATGTATTCTATCACATATTCACCCCCTCAGAAATGATTGAAGATTGCCGTAAGAAGCACAAGATCTCTCAGAAGAGGGAGCCTCCATATTATATCAACCACATGGTATGGAGTAATTGCTGATAGCTATGCTTGGACTACATGACTCTATCAAGGATTTGTTGTCGCTACATTTGTAGATTGCAGCTGCCAACAGCTGCAGATCCTCTGTAGAATTTACAGACCAGCTGAAGGTTGGTGTATGTCAAGACCTCTCCTGCTCTGCTCTCCTGCTTCACCCTCTGCTATTTCTGTTTCCAACTTTTCCTTTCCTCTCTCTCTTTCTCTGTCGCTCTCTTTCTTCCTTTCTTTCTCTCTTCCTCTCTGCTCCCGTCATGATGTATCCATTCTCATTCTCTGCGTTTTCTTCCTTTACACTCCCGCTCCTCTAAACATCTCCCTCCCTCCCTCCCTCCCTGGCCTCTTTCATCTATGGCCTCCTCCTCCCTCCCTCTGCCTCCTCCCTCCTCTGCCTCCTTGCCCTCCCTCTGTCTCCTTGCCCTCCCTCTGTCTCCTTGCCCTCCCTCTGTCTCCTTGCCCTCCCTCTTCCTCCTTGCCCTCCCTCTGTCTCCTTGCCCTCCCTCTGCCTCCTCCTCCCTCCCTCTGTCTCCTTGTCCTCCCTCTGCCTCCTTGCCCTCCCTCTGTCTCCTTGCCCTCCCTCTGCCTCCTTGCCCTCCCTCTGCCTCCTTGCCCTCCCTCTGTCTCCTTGCCCTCCCTCTGCCTCCTTGCCCTCCCTCTGCCTCCTTGCCCTCCCTCTGTCTCCTTGCCCTCCCTCTGCCTCCTTGCCCTCCCTCTGCCTCCTTGCCCTCCCTCTGCCTCCTTGCCCTCCCTCTGCCTCCTTGCCCTCCCTCTGCCTCCTTGCCCTCCCTCTGTCTCCTTGCCCTCCCTCTGCCTCCTTGCTCTCCCTCTGTCTTCTTGCCCTCCCTTCTTCCTCCCCCTTGCTGGCTGTGTGATGGCAGCAACGGTTCAAGATAGAGACTAACCAGACCACTCTGAGTGCCGAGCATGAGAAGGGCTTCAAGAATATCATAGAAGATTTTGAGAGCATTGCTCACTTCTGGTAAGAACTTGAGAAGGTGAGATGGTGGGGTTGTCTCAATGACTTTCATGGCTGTGGTTCAGATAAAGTGTCTCCACTCTCCATGTCTTGCCATATTCTAGGATGCTTATTAAGCGTACTCCAGATGCCTGTCGTGCATGTATTCATAGTAGCACGTGCGTGTATTCATAGTAGCACGTGCGTGTATTAATACCACGTGCATGTATTAACACATTCACTGGTGTAACCATCGTGTGGGTGGTTTGAAGTCGCTGTCAAGAAATTTAGCTGCATCTCGGACCAATTTTGAACTTCCGAAAACATAGCTCTAAGAGCTGGAAAATTCCTAGTCCGTATTGGCTAGGTTGCTACATGGCAAAATGAGACCAGCATCGCAGCTGAATTTTTGCTTCCGATGGCCTGTAGGTATATCGCTAGCGAAGCATTGACGGCACTTTTGTGTGTGTGTGCATGCGTGCGGCATGTTCAAGGATGAGGCTGAACCCTATAGTTATGAAATAAAAGTTAATGATATATGTACTGTAATTAATAGTTAATTGATGAAGAACTCATTAGCTTGAGTTACATGACTTGTGTATTAGCTCGAGTTACATGACTTGTGTGATAGTAGATTACATGACTTGTGTGATAGTAGATTACATGACTTGAGTGTTAGTAGATTACATGACTTGAGTGATAGTAGATTACATGACTTGTGTGGTAGTAGATTACATGACTTGTGTGATAGTAGATTACATGACTTGAGTGATAGTAGATTACATGACTTGTGTGATAGTAGATTACATGACTTGTGTGATAGTAGATTACATGACTTGTGTGATAGTAGATTACATGACTTGTGTGATAGTAGATTACATGACTTGAGTGTTAGTAGATTACATGACTTGTGTGTTAGTAGATTACATGACTTGAGTGTTAGTAGATTACATGACTTGTGTGATAGTAGATTACATGACTTGTGTGATAGTAGATTACATGACTTGTGTGTTAGTAGATTACATGACTTGTGTGATAGTAGATTACATGACTTGAGTGATAGTAGATTACAGGACTTGAGTGTTAGTAGATTACATGACTTGTGTGATAGTAGATTACAGGACTTGTGTGATAGTAGATTACATGACTTGTGTGTTAGTAGATTACATGACTTGTGTGTTAGTAGATTACATGACTTGTGTGTTAGTAGATTACATGACTTGAGTGTTAGTAGATTACATGACTTGTGTGATAGTAGATTACATGACTTGAGTGATGATAGATTACATGACTTGAGTGATAGTAGATTACATGACTTGTGTGATAGTAGATTACATGACTTGTGTGATAGTAGATTACATGACTTGTGTGATAGTAGATTACATGACTTGAGTGATGATAGATTACATGACTTGAGTGATAGTAGATTACATGACTTGTGTGTTAGTAGATTACATGACTTGTGTGATAGTAGATTACATGACTTGTGTGATAGTAGATTACATGACTTGAGTGATGATAGATTACATGACTTGAGTGATAGTAGATTACATGACTTGTGTGTTAGTAGATTACATGACTTGTGTGATAGTAGATTACATGACTTGTGTGATAGTAGATTACATGACTTGTGTGATAGTAGATTACATGACTTGTGTGTTAGTAGATTACATGACTTGTGTGTTAGTAGATTACATGACTTGTGTGATAGTAGATTACATGACTTGTGTGATAGTATATTACATGACTTGTGTGATAGTAGATTACATGACTTGTGTGTTAGTAGATTACATGACTTGAGTGTTAGTAGATTACATGACTTGTGTGTTAGTAGATTACATGACTTGTGTGATAGTAGATTACATGACTTGTGTGATAGTAGATTACATGACTTGAGTGATGATAGATTACATGACTTGTGTGATAGTAGATTACATGACTTGTGTGTTAGTAGATTACATGACTTGTGTGATAGTAGATTACATGACTTGTGTGATAGTAGATTACATGACTTGTGTGATAGTAGATTACATGACTTGAGTGATAGTAGATTACATGACTTGTGTGATAGTAGATTACATGACTTGTGTGATAGTAGATTACATGACTTGTGTGATAGTAGATTACATGACTTGTGTGATAGTAGATTACATGACTTGTGTGATAGTAGATTACATGACTTGTGTGATTTACTAGATGGCTTGTGTGATAGCTAGATTACTAGATGGCTATACTTTTTGGCCGTTTGTGTGGTTGAATAAGATTCTTAAGATAAAATTTGGCCATTCAGTGTGCATGTGCGTGCGTGCATCCGTATGTCCGTCCAGTCAAAGTACTAATACTCATGTGTAGTCCACAAGCCATGCAAATCTCCAGCCATTCTCAATGGTCGTATTCAGCTTTTGTCATACATTCAGAAGATACATGCATGGTTGCTAGGGAGTTAAGCGAGTCCTAAACCCAACCAATATATATATACAACTACCTTTACAGCTGCTATCATAAGCTTCTAGAAAGTCATCAGTGAAAGAGCATATGTGTATTAATCGAAGCACTTGCATGTATCACATGCATGTATTAACACTAACATGTGCATGTATTAAGCACTTGCATGTATTATATGCATGTATTAACACTAGCATGTGCATGTATTAAGCACTTGCATGTATTAACAGTAGCATGTGCATGTAATAATAAAAGCACTTGCAAGTATTAACAGTAGCATGTGCATGTATTAATTGAAGCACTTGCATGTATCACATGCATGTATTAACACTAGCATGTGCATGTATTAACTGTAGCATGTGCAAGTATTAACAGTAGCATGTGCAAGTATTAACAGTAGCATGTGCATGTATTAACAGTAGCATGTGCATGTATTAACAGTAGCATGTGCATGTATTAATAGAAGCACTTGCAAGTATTAACAGTAGCATGTGCATGTATTAATTGAGTAGCACGTGCATGTATAATACTAGCACGTGCTACAATAAACTCCAGATACAAAATGAGATGTGAGCCTCAAGATGGCTAAAGGCGCACAATATGAATATTCTCCAAGAGCTAGTGAACACTGTCCATATCTCCGTACAGAGGATTGTCAGACTCAGCTGCACACTGTACTGCATTCCCTTGAAGGGTATCCACCCTCGAATAATAGTGTTCGCGCCATTTTGAGCTCTGAACAATAATAGTATTTGGCCTCGAATTATATTCGCAACGTGCGCTCGTCTCATGCCGGAGAATGGCATGAGAACGGAGAAAGTTCACTGCCTGAAGCAGGGAGAGGTGGCATAAGCTGAAGCCGCACCTGCTGAGCTCAATTTCGAGCTGGAAAGTCGGGAACATCAGGATTCTAGTGACCCTTTCTCGGGCCTCGAAGATGACGATGAAGAACTGGAACCTAATGACACACTAGTTGATGACTGGACTAGCAGACCTTGTTTCCAACTTTGGTTGGGTCCCAGACCTTATTTTTCTGAAGGACACACTAGTTGATGACTGGACTAGCAGACTTTGTTTCCAACTTTGGTTGGGTCCCAGACCTTATTTTTCTGAAGGACACACTAGTTGATGACTGGACTAGCAGACTTTGTTTCCAACTTTGGTTGGGTCCCAGACCTTATTTTTCTGAAGGACACACTAGTTCATGACTGGACTAGCAGACTTTGTTTCCAACTTTGGTTGGGTCCCAGACCTTATTTTTCTGAAGGACACACTAGTTGATGACAGGACTGGCAGACTTTGTTTCCAACTTTGGTTGGGTCCCAGACCTAATTTTTCTAAAGGACACACTAGTTGATGACTGGACTAGCAGACTTTGTTTCCAACTTTGGTTGGGTCCCAGATCTTATTTTTCTGAAGAACACACTAGTTGATGACTGGACTAGCAGACTTTGTTTCCAAAACTGGACTAGCAGACCTTGTTTCCAACTTTGGTCGGCTCCTAGGCCCTATTTTTCTATAATCAACTTTGTAATCGAGTTTGTTGGCTCAAGCTCAGCAATGACTGGGAGGAGCTGTTGCATGAGGCTAGGTGAGCTTGCGCACACCTAATCAAGGATAGTCTGGGTTTGGGATTAATTATTCACATCTATGAATTTTACTTGCCCTCATTTAGTGTTCGCTCCGTCAGGACGTCTTAAGTTTTTTGAACCCACGGTAACTGTCCAAGGAAATGCTGTACATCTAGCTACATGGTTGCTAGGGCTAGTCTAAACCAAACTTTGTAGTAATATAAGTGTCAGCCATTTGTAATGCAGCTACTTTTAACACTGCTGCTGCTAATCTGCTATCATATCAGCACTGATACAAATTGACGATCTTTTCCCATTTCTGTATGGGTAAAGATCATCAAATCATATCAGTGCTGAATATATATTTAAGTATTAGACACAGTTAGTTTCTCTGGAAATTTGGAGTCTTTTGGTGCTAAAGTTTGCTATAAGTGGGAAAGAAAGATGTAAGATTGAATCCTGAAGAGAAATATTATAGTGCTACTTTAGCAGAGGATCCGGCATGACTTGAAGTGTTCGGGGGGGGGTTCCTCATTTTTTTCATTGTGTTTTTTTGGGGGGGGGGGGAGGGGGTTAGCCGAAAAATTGCCCAAGTAAAAGCGTTAGATGATTAAGAAGTTGCCTAAGTCAGTTGTAGCCAAGATACTGTATAGGGTTTTGGGGTAGAGATTTCTGGGGTGCCCGACATAAAAAGTGCGACCTCATTCATTTAACTGAATGGCCGCCTACTTTAGTTCTGTGTTATATTTGTAGCTTTTTTCATGAATAAACTTATCAAATTTGTGCTGCAGTTTGGTACAAGTCTATTGAGGTAAGCGAACAAAAGCTTCGCATTGCTGTCGCTTGATGTCTACAGCTAAACTTACAGCGAAGAAATCCGTCCAGAATCACCTCCTTTCTCAAGTACGAAAGGAGTGCGAGTGATTCCAGGTCAGCATATAGTCGCCTATGCAGCTTTCCTTCGAAGAAGGACTCCCAGAAAGACCTTGAAGAGACAAGTTCATGATGACAGTCGATTGACAGCCATTAAAAAAAAAAAATCTCTTTAGCTTGCTCATCTCATCGAAACCAGAAGATAGTTCAATTGAATACTTTTTTTTTTAAATGCATCCGATGTCGAGCTTGTGGATGCATTCCACTTGCAGTGTGTAATGGTCCTACAACCACGACCAGGACTGTTATACCCAACCACACCACGACCAGGACTGTTATACCCAACCACACCACGACCAGGACTGTTATACCCAACCACACCACGACCAGGACTGTTATACCCTGGATAATTTGTATTTTAAGGAGTGATCTCTGCCTCCCTCTGTAGTTGTGATTGTGTGGTGGACTCCTCCTTCGTCGACATGATCCCAGTCTTTGCTGAACTATTCCAAAAGGATGCTTGGTTAGATGTGAATACCACAAGAGTGGCTATTAATATAAACATGGAGGAGAAGGGGGGGGGGTGAATACCACAAGAGTGGCTATTAATAGAAACATGGAGGAGAGGGGGGATGAATACCACAAGAGTGGCTATTAATAGAAACATGGAGGAGAGGGGGGGGTGAAAGGAGAGGGGGGGTGAACACCACAAGAGTGGCTATTAATAGAAACATGGCGGAGAAGGGGTTGAATACCACAAGAGTGGCTATTAATAGAAACATGATGGAGAGGGGGATGAATACCACAAGAGTGACTATTAATAGAAACATGGAGGAGAGGGGGATGAATACCACAAGAGTGGCTATTAATAGAAACATGGAGGGGAGGGGGGAGATGAATACCACAAGAGTGGCTATTAATAGAAACATGGAGGGGAGGGTGAGATGAATACCACAAGAGTGGTTATTGATAGAAACATGGAGGAGAGGGATAGAAACATGGCGGAGGGGGGAGATGAATACCACAAGAGTGGATATTAATAGAAATATGGAGGAGAAGGGGGGATGAATACTACGAGTGGCTATTAATAGAAACATGGCGGAGGGGGGAGATGAATACCACAAGAGTGGCTATTAATAGAAACATGGAGGGGAGGGGAGAGATGAATACCACAAGAGTGGCTATTAATAGAAACATGGAGGGGAGGGTGAGATGAATACCACAAGAGTGGATATTAATAGAAATATGGAGGAGAAGGGGGGGTGGAGGAGGTGGGATGGTTGAATTTCAGTTACATCAATTTCAGTTACATCAATTTCAGTTACATCCAAGCGTTCTGATTTCATTATGCATCCTCAAAGAAGCTATCCTTCTTGTGTGCCATGGTAATCTAAGGTCATGTGCTTTGTAATCCAATGTTGCATGTATGTGTATGCTCTGTAGTAATATATATGTATATATAGATAATGATCGAAGGAGCTGGTACAGTGATCACAATACATATATATATATATATGGATTAATGATTGAAGGAGCTGGTACAGTGATCACATTAATAATATATAATATATATATATACTGATTAATGATTGAAGGAGCTGGTATGTACAGTGATCACATTAATAATATATATATATATGGATTAATGATTGAAGGAGCTGGTACAGTGATCACATTAATAATATATATATATATTATATATATGGATTAATGATTGACGGAGCTGGTACAGTCACTAAGGCTCACGTAACTTATGCTGACCTTCCTTGTTCAGGTTTAATCGTCCGGGAGAGGCCATGGGGAAGGTGGAAGCAACCCTCCATGATTACAACAGTGATTTCAAATTCTTAAAGCAAGCGTAAGCGGCAGGTTCAAAGTACACATGCACATTATGCATACAGACACACATACATACATACATGTACATACAGAGAACCTGGCTAATCCCGGATAGGCCTATACCTAGAGGTGTTCAGATTGGTGAATTTAGTGGTAAGTAATGGTTGGAGTTGGTTGCTTACAGTGCAGTATACAATAGGCTGGGTTTTAAACAGTGCACACTGTATTGTAAATTGAAGCCCATAGATTTACTTGTGCTGTTCACACCACAGAACTTGTACACACACCACAAACAGTTGGTTCTGCAGAAACCTATTTGCTTGGCACTGGCAAGCCTATGTATATTAATTGCTAATCTCCTTTCAGATTTGCAGAGTAATACACAGTGTACAGATCTTAGATACACACATGCATATACATACATATATCATGCCTAGATACACACATGCATATACATACATATATCATGCCTAGATACACACATGCATATACATACATATATCATGCCTAGATACACACATGCATATACATACATATATCATGCCTAGATACACACATGCATATACATACATATATCATGCCTAGATACACACATGCATATACATACATATATCATGCCTAGATACACACATGCATATACATACATATATCATGCCTAGATACACACATGCATATGTACATACATATATCATGCCTAGATACACACATGCATATACATACCAGGGGTGTATTTAGGGGGGGGCGGGGGGGGGGGCATTCGCCCCCCCTTGTATCATTCTCGCCCCCCCCCTTGAAATTAGAGATATTTTTTTAAATAATGTCAAGAAAGGTGTAATACAAGAAAGGTGTAATAAGCTTATGATATCAGGTTCAAATGATAGGAATGTCAAACTGAGGTTCTTCTTGGTTTTCTCTGCCATACGTCCACAATCTCTTCAAGGTCGCTCTCAGAGAGTACTTCTGGTGCCTCTATAGCAATCCTCATAAGGTGAGAAAGGCTGCAGTCACTTAGAGAATTACGCAAACGAGTCTTGATCATCTTCATCTGTGAGAAGCTTCTCTCCACAGAAGCAGTAGAAACTGGAATCGATAAGCAGATGGAGGCAATCTTGTGCAAATTGGGAAACATGGCCTTGAGCATGTCGTTTGAAACAAGTTCTTTCAGCTGTGATGCAGTAGTATCCCGTGGTTGCTTGACTTAACAGCTGGCGGAATGTTTTCCACTCTGTAAGTATTTCAGTGGAAATCATGGCTGTCTTCACTGTTTCTTCTCCATCCAATGTTTCTGCATCTCTATCTTCTCCGTAGTGAGCAATCAGTTTCTCAACAGACGTGTCTCCATAAGTGGGAAAAGATACTGAATCTGGTTTTGGAACTTTCCGTGGATCGAATATAGACAATGCTGATACAACAGAATGCAACATAATTCGATTTCACAAAAGCCCACCTCCATTATACGAGTGACAAGTGACTATATCTAATCTATATATGCTGATTGCCGTAACATGCAACTTCAGCAAATATTTAAGATGGAATGTTGTACTAAAGATTTTAGAAAAAGTGCATGCCATCATAAGTAGCAGCTATATATACAGTTAGTACTGCAAAAATACCTGTGGGTAAAACACTTTCGTACTCCACGCGGAAGCCCAGGGTGCACGTCCCCTTTCCGCACCATCCAGGCTCTCCGCCCCCCCTTATTTTTCCATATCTCAAGTTCGCCCCCCCTTGGCAAAATTTCTGTATACAACCCTGCATACATATATCATACGTACATGCATATATACATACATGTCGTGCATACATACACACATAGTAGCGGTCAAAAAGAACTTAATGTTGCATTTTCAAACAATGTATTACTGCGCTTTGAAAGCAAGCATTGCGTGGGCATTTCTTTCTGTTTTTCCGAGCGTCCTCGGAAAACGTAGCATGCGTTGTGCAGTGCGTTGCATACTAAAAAGAAATTGAAATTAAACGTTCACGTGATGCGTTCAGTCACTGGATCGAGTAAGTTGGTTCGCTTATAGCTCTCTCTCGCGTGCGCTATGGTGGACTCGCCCTACAAAAAGCAAAGAATTCTGAACCGCAACCAAAGGCTTGAAGCCCCCAACAATTGTAACTAGGTAGGGGGACCCGAGCTTCCTGAAACACTACCTGTGATCCCACACGACCTTTTGTCCAATGAGGAAATCGGTTGTGGACGCTCAAGTGCCCAGGCAAGTTTTTCTGAATTATAACAAATTGGTAGGTCACAAGAAATATGAAGTTGGATAACCCGAAATGCCTTGCTATGCAGAGCTTTATAAAAACTATACTATATTACAGTGCCGGGTAACTTGGTTTAATATATTATCCAGGCTGATGAGATGATGGCCTACCGACTTCATGTAGAGGCTTTCTTCTAAGCAATGATTACTCTTTGAGAACTATCTTTTGGTGTAGGACGGACATCTCGTGGCATTGCATGGCAGTTCATATTGCCATCAGAGAGGCTGACGAGGCAAGGCTTTGGCTTGTGTGTGCTTACATGTTGGAGATGACACAAGGTGAACTAAGATGTACTTAACTTGCATGCCAGGGCTCAGCTCTGTGGACCCAGGTTTCTTGTTCAAATTTAATTTTCTTCAATCCCGTATTTTGTCTCCCTTTCACACTCCAGGTTAAGAGGTTGGAGTGGGCACGGCCATTTGTCGACGAGGCAGAAAGTGCATTTGAGAATATTATCTGATTTGACAAGTGTACCGTGCAGCTTGTGATTCACAGGCAGTTTTGTTGAGAGGCGATTCCTCGCTAAGAAGCAATGCTACTGGGTTTTGATAATGCGTATTTCAATTTATGTGATGTCTTTGTGTGGGTCGTTTGGTGCAGTAGTTGTTACCTGACAATATTGACAAGGCAAGTAAAGGTGGTGTAGGTGTAAAGCAAGTTGTTGTTATATATCTTCTGAGAAATAGTTCAGTTTGACATCTCCATCCTCGAATTTTCCATCTCGGACTTGGTACCTGCATTTACAAACCACAGACATCCAACACCTAAAGAGCTATTAGCCACAGTTGCTGACTAGCTTCCCCCCTAGTGGAGCCAACTCCCTCTCCCCAAACAGGATCGCATAATGGTGAGTTCTCATGCAGCCAAAATATCGAACAGTACCCTGCATCATTAAGACGTCCATACCACCTAGCGAGCCACTGCACAAATAACCCGAGCTCCTATTACATTTGACAAGAGGACTTCATTAAATTCAAGTGTGTGCATGTTCTAATGAAGCTTGAGTGCTACTCAGACCACCAATCAGATGGTTCCCTGATGAAGACGGAAGTATTTGGTTGAAATGTTGGCAGCAAAAAAAAAGCTGAGATCTTGCACTGAAGTATCTAGCAACAAATCTAAGTTGCTCTGAAGTGCCACGAATCAAATCTAAGCTACACTGAAGTATCAGCAAGTTAAATTTATTGAAGCAATGCTCAGACAAAGGGATAGTTGAGTTCAGTAAGTCACCTTCAACACATCTAGAGCAAGCACTAGGGTGGCGGACTTACTTCTTTTAGGAATGATATCCTTCATATTTTTTCTGAGCATCATCAGTTTGACAGGCCAGCTACCTAAACTGGTAAGCTGCTGCTATGCTACCTGAATAGAACAGTGGCATCCCACCTATTACAAATGCGAGCATATTCTATTTGTCACGTGTACAGATCGCAGTAGAATCCGCACATTCTTTAAATGGTTGATCTTGCATTTTTTAAACGCTCGAGCGTACCACATACGTAGTAATGAAATCAGCGTAAAGCTATTTTTGACCGCTACTCTACATATACATACATACACACATACATAACATACATACACACATACATATTCATACATATATACACTTGTATGCCATGCATACATACACATGCATGTCATGCATAATGTACATATACACTTACGTATATACACATGCATGTCATGCATACACACAGACGTATTCATACATACATGTATATACTCTTGCATGTCATGATGTCATGCATACATATAAATGCATGTCATGCATAATGTACATATACATATACAGTATACATGCATATATACACATGCATGTCATGCATACATACATGCACATATATATGCATACATATATACATGCCCACTTCATACATGTACACATAGATACACGTATACAGCTATGTATAACACATATAGATGCATACATATATAGATACATACATACACAAATATAGACTCATACGTACAACACATAGATATATACATGTATACATACATACATGAATGTACTTACATGATTATGTATGTGGGTGCATGTGTGCAAGTCTATCATGCGCTTTGTAATCTAATGTTATGTAGTTTGTAATCTATTGTTATGAGCTTTGTAATCTAATGTTATGTAGTTTGTAGTCTATTGTTATGAGCTTTGTAATCTAATGGTATGAGTTTGTAATTTAATATGTACTTTGTAATCTTACTCACCTAACAGGTACCACTCGTACGTCATCATCGAGTCGCAGCATCGAGCCGTGCGTGAGTACATGCAGGCATTTCTCTCCAAGTGAGTCCACCATTATATTCTAGCGTAATCAGATGCCAGTGATAGCCGACACCCACGCACCACTATGCACTCTGCACCCAATGTGTTGTTTGGGTGGGTATGGCCTAGCCAGCAATAGTACAGTGCAGAAAATATACTGCACTAGTAATCTACAGCAGGTAACCCTGAGCTGTGTTTTGCTATAGGCATAGCTATCTGCTGGTGTTGGATGGAAATCACATTATAACTCAATTTCCGAATTAGCGTACAACTGAAAATGTTGCCAGAGAATGAAATTTGTCGCACTGGCGATCATGACTGCCATAACCAGTAGAAGACACACCCACCATAAGCATCACCATCATCATTGATCAAACGTACCCACTTTTCCTGAGTGGGCGGAAATGTTTTGCTCAAGTTCCATGCATGAGAAATGGAAAGACAAGCATCTCCGATGTCTGGTCTCTGCGCTGGCCACTCCCACATGACAAGAAGATTCTAAACTGTGCGTAGCATCTTTTTTATTAGCCACGCCCACCTCACTGTCACCACTGTCGAGTTTTAGTAGTCGATCCTTGAACAGTCATCTGCTTGGCCCGTCAACATTTGCTAGCATTTGGGTGTTGTGGATTAATATTGTGTGCATCTTGTCTTGTGATGTGTGCATCTTGTCTTGTGATGTGTGCATCTTGTCATGTGATGTGTGCATCTTGTCTTGTGATGTGTGCATCTTGTCTTGTGATGTGTGCATCTTGTCTTGTGGTGTGTGCATATTGTCTTGTGATGTGTGCTTCTTGTCTTGTGATGTGTGCATCTTGTCTTGTGATGTGTGCATCTTGTTTTGTGGTGTGTGCATCTTGTGATGTGTGCATCTTGTCTTGTGATGTGTGCATCTTGTCTTGTGGTGTGTGCATCTTGTCTTGTGATGTGTGCATCTTGTCATGTGATGTGTGCATCTTATCATGTGATGTGTGCATCTTCTCTTGTGATGTGTGCATCTTGTCATGTGATGTGTGCATCTTGTCTTGTGATGTGTGCATCTTGTCTTGTGGTGTGTGCATCTTGTGATGTGTGCATCTTGTCTTGTGATGTGTGCATCTTGTCTTGTGGTGTGTGCATCTTGTCTTGTGATGTGTGCATCTTGTGATGTGTGCATCTAGTCTTGTGATGTGTGCATCTTGTCATGTGATGTGTGCATCTTGTCATGTGATGTGTGCATCTTGTCTTGTGATGTGTGCATCTTGTCATGTGATGTGTGCATCTTGTCTTGTGATGTGTGCATCTTGTCATGTGATGTGTGCATCTTATCATGTGATGTGTGAATCTTGTCTTGTGATGTGTGCATCTTGTCATGTGATGTGTGCATCTTGTCTTGTGATGTGTGCATCTTGTCATGTGATGTGTGCATCTTGTCTTGTGATGTGTGCATC
The DNA here is from genome assembly GCA_028752905.1 of Cladorhizidae sp. MBARI D1340-BT2. Taxonomy (NCBI): domain Eukaryota; kingdom Metazoa; phylum Porifera; class Demospongiae; order Poecilosclerida; family Cladorhizidae; species Cladorhizidae sp. MBARI D1340-BT2. Next base: position 12,672,948 of record JAQNBH010000013.1, read on the forward strand.
TTGTCATGTGATGTGTGCATCTTGTCTTGTGATGTGTGCATCTTATCATGTGATGTGTGCATCTTGTCTTGTGGTGTGTGCATCTTGTCTTGTGATGTGTGCATCTTGTGATGTGTGCATCTTGTGATGTGTGCATCTTGTCTTGTGATGTGTGCATCTTGTCATGTGATGTGTGCATCTTATCATGTGATGTGTGCATCTTGACTTGTGATGTGTGCATCTTGTCATGTGATGTGTGCATCTTGTCTTGTGATGTGTGCATCTTGTCATGTGATGTGTGCATCTTGTCTAGTGATGTGTGCATCTTGTCATGTGATGTGTGCATCTTGTCATGTGATGTGTGCATATTGTCATGTGATGTGTGCTTCTTGTCTTGTGATATGTTCATTTTGTCTTGTGATGTGTGCATCTTGTCTTGTGATGTGTGCATCTTGTCTTGTGATGTGTGCATCTTGTCATGTGATGTGTGCATCTTGTCTTGTGATGTGTGCATCTTGTCATGTGATGTGTGCATCTTGTCATGTGATGTGTGCATCTTGTCTTGTGATGTGTGCATCTTGTCTTGTGATGTGTGCATCTTGTCTTGTGATGTATGCATCTTGTCTTGTGATGTGTGCGTCTTGTGATGTGTGCATCTTGTCTAGTGATGTGTGCATCTTGTCTTGTGATGTGTGCATCTTGTCATGTGATGTGTGCATCTTATCATGTGATGTGTGCATCTTGTCTTGTGATGTGTGCATCTTGTCTTGTGATGTGTGCATCTTGTCTTGTGATGTGTGCATCTTGTCATGTGATGTGTGCATCTTGTCTTGTGATGTGTGCATCTTGTCATGTGATGTGTGCATCTAGTGATGTGTGCATCTTGTCTTGTGATGTGTGCATCTTGTCTTGTGATGTGTGCATCTTGTCATGTGATGTGTGCATCTTGTCATGTGATGTGTGCATCTTGTGATGTGTGCTTCTTGTCTTGTGATGTGTGCATCTTGTCTTGTGATGTGTGCATCTTGTCTTGTGATGTGTGCATCTTGTCATGTGATGTGTGCATCTTGTCTTGTGATGTGTGCATCTTGTCATGTGATGTGTGCATCTTGTCTTGTGATGTGTGCATCTTGTCTTGTGATGTGTGCATCTTGTCATGTGATGTGTGCATCTTGTCTTGTGATGTGTGCATCTTGTCTTGTGATGTGTGCATCTTGTCTTGTGATGTGTGCATCTTGTCATGTGATGTGTGCATCTTGTCATGTGATGTGTGCATCTTGTCATGTGTGCATCTTGTCATGTGATATCTTGCTGTGTGATGTGTGCATCTTGTCTTGCGATGTGTGCATCTTGTCTTGTGATACATGTGTTGTTGGCTGTCAGACGGATGGTGTTCAAGAAAGACAAGGAGAGAGAAAAGGCAACCAACTTGATCAAGGAAGACACGATGAAGATGAGCAACTGTTTTCTTAGACTCTCTCACGCTACTAACCCCAAGGTAAGAGATTCCTCCCCTCCATAACTGTTTTCTTTGTCTCTTCCTTTAACTCCATTGCATTCTTCTGCTCTTGACTTGTAATAACTATGCATCTCACACTCTGTGCTCCTGTAATAACTATGCACCTCACACTCTGTGCTCCTGTAATAACTATGCACCTCACACTCTGTGCTCCTGTAATAACTATGCACCTCACTCTGTGCTCCTGTAATAACTAGGCACCTCACACTCTGTGCTCCTGTAATAACTATGCACCTCACACTCTGTGCTCCTGTAATAACTATGCACCTCACACTCTGTGCTCCTGTAATAACTATGCACCTCACACTCTGTGCTCCTGTAATAACTAGGCACCTCACACTCTGTGCTCCTGTAATAACTATGCACCTCACACTCTGTGCTCCTGTATTAACTAGGCACCTCACACTCTGTGCTCCTGTAATAACTAGGCAACTCACACTCTGTGCTCCTGTAATAACTAGGCACCTCACACTCTGTGCTCCTGTAATAACTATGCACCTCACACTCTGTGCTCCTGTAATAACTATGCACCTCACACTCTGTGCTCCTGTAATAACTAGGCACCTCACACTCTGTGCTCCTGTAATAACTAGGCACCTCACACTCTGTGCTCCTGTAATAACTATGCACCTCACACTCTGTGCTCCTGTAATAACTATGCACCTCACACTCTGTGCTCCTGTAATAACTAGGCACCTCAGACTGTGCTCCTGTAATAACTATGCACCTCACACTCTGTGCTCCTGTAATAACTATGCACCTCACACTCTGTGCCCCTGTAATAACTATGCACCTCACACTCTGTGCTCCTGTAATAACTATGCACCCCTGTAATAACTATGCACCTCACACTCTGTGCTCCTGTAATAACTATGCACCTCACACTCTGTGCTCCTGTAATAACTAGGCACCTCACACTCTGTGCCCCTGTAATAACTATGCACCTCACACTCTGTGCTCCTGTAATAACTATGCACCTCACACTCTGTGCTCCTGTAATAACTATGCACCCCTGTAATAACTATGCACCTCACACTCTGTGCTCCTGTAATAACTATGCACCTCACACTCTGTGCTCCTGTAATAACTAGGCACCTCACACTCTGTGCCCCTGTAATAACTATGCACCTCACACTCTGTGCTCCTGTAATAACTATGCACCTCACACTCTGTGCTCCTGTATTAACTATGCACCTCACACTCTGTCCTGTAATAACTAGGCACCTCACACTCTGTACTCCTGTAATAACTATGCACCTCACACTCTGTGCTCCTGTAATAACTAGGCACCTCACACTCTGTGCTCCTGTAATAACTATGCACCTCACTCTGTGCTCCTGTAATAACTATGCACCTCACACTCTGTGCTCCTGTAATAACTATGCACCTCACACTCTGTGCTCCTGTAATAACTATGCACCTCACACTCTGTGCTCCTGTAATAACTATGCACCTCACACTCTGTGCCCCTGTAATAACTAGGCACCTCACACTCTGTGCTCCTGTAATAACTAGGCACCTCACACTCTGTGCTCCTGTAATAACTATGCACCTCACACTCTGTGCTCCTGTAATAACTATGCACCTCACACTTTGTGCCCCTGTAATAACTAGGCACCTCACACTCTGTGCTCCTGTAATAACTAGGCACCTCACACTCTGTGCTCCTGTAATAACTATGCACCTCACACTCTGTGCTCCTGTAATAACTATGCACCTCACACTCTGTGCTCCTGTAATAACTAGGCACCTCACACTGTGCTCCTGTAATAACTAGGCACCTCACACTCTGTGCTCCTGTAATAACTATGCACCTCACACTCTGTGCTCCTGTAATAACTATGCACCTCACACTCTGTGCTCCTGTAATAACTAGGCACCTCACACTCTGTGCTCCTGTAATAACTATGCACCTCACACTCTGTGCTCCTGTAATAACTATGCACCTCACACTCTGTGCTCCTGTAATAACTAGGCACCTCACACTCTGTGCTCCTGTAATAACTAGGCACCTCACACTCTGTGCTCCTGTAATAACTATGCACCTCACACTCTGTGCTCCTGTAATAACTAGGCACCTCACACTCTGTGCTCCTGTAATAACTAGGCACCTCACACTCTGTGCTCCTGTAATAACTATGCACCTCACACTCTGTGCTCCTGTAATAACTATGCACCTCACACTCTGTGCCCCTGTAATAACTAGGCACCTCACACTCTGTGCTCCTGTAATAACTAGGCACCTCACACTCTATGCTCCTGTAATAACTATGCACCTCACACTCTGTGCTCCTGTAATAACTATGCACCTCACACTCTGTGCTCCTGTAATAACTATGCACCTCACACTCTGTGCTCCTGTAATAACTAGGCACCTCACACTCTGTGCTCCTGTAATAACTATGCACCTCACACTCTGTGCTCCTGTAATAACTATGCACCTCACACTCTGTGCTCCTGTAATAACTAGGCACCTCACACTCTGTGCCCCTGTAATAACTAGGCACCTCACACTCTGTGCTCCTGTAATAACTATGCACCTCACACTCTGTGCTCCTGTAATAACTAGGCACCTCACACTCTGTGCTCCTGTAATAACTATGCACCTCACACTCTGTGCTCCTGTAATAACTAGGCACCTCACACTCTGTGCTCCTGTAATAACTATGCACCTCACACTCTGTGCTCCTGTAATAACTATGCACCTCACACTCTGTGCTCCTGTAATAACTATGCACCTCACACTCTGTGCTCCTGTAATAACTATGCACCTCACACTCTGTGCTCCTGTAATAACTAGGCACCTCACACTCTGTGCTCCTGTAATAACTATGCACCTCACACTCTGTGCTCCTGTAATAACTATGCACCTCACACTCTGTGCTCCTGTAATAACTATGCACCTCACACTCTGTGCTCCTGTAATAACTAGGCACCTCACACTCTGTGCTCCTGTAATAACTATGCACCTCACACTCTGTGCTCCTGTAATAACTAGGCACCTCACATTCTGTGCTCCTGTAATAACTATGCACCTCACACTGTGCTCCTGTAATAACTAGGCACCTCACACTCTGTGCTCCTGTAATAACTATGCACCTCACACTCTGTGCTCCTGTAATAACTAGGCACCTCAGACTGTGCTCCTGTAATAACTATGCACCTCACACTCTGTGCTCCTGTAATAACTATGCACCTCACACTCTGTGCCCCTGTAATAACTATGCACCTCACACTCTGTGCTCCTGTAATAACTATGCACCTCACACTCTGTGCTCCTGTAATAACTATGCACCTCACACTCTGTGCTCCTGTAATAACTATGCACCTCACACTCTGTGCTCCTGTATTAACTATGCACCTCACACTCTGTGCTCCTGTAATAACTAGGCACCTCACACTCTGTGCTCCTGTAATAACTATGCACCTCACACTCTGTGCTCCTGTAATAACTATGCACCTCACACTCTGTGCTCCTGTAATAACTATGCACCTCACACTCTGTGCTCCTGTAATAACTAGGCACCTCAGACTGTGCTCCTGTAATAACTATGCACCTCACACTCTGTGCTCCTGTAATAACTATGCACCTCACACTCTGTGCCCCTGTAATAACTATGCACCTCACACTCTGTGCTCCTGTAATAACTATGCACCCCTGTAATAACTATGCACCTCACACTCTGTGCTCCTGTAATAACTATGCACCTCACACTCTGTGCTCCTGTATTAACTATGCACCTCACACTCTGTGCTCCTGTAATAACTAGGCACCTCACACACTGTGCTCCTGTAATAACTATGCACCTCACACTCTGTGCTCCTGTAATAACTATGCACCTCACACTCTGTGCTCCTGTATTAACTATGCACCTCACACTCTGTGCTCCTGTAATAACTAGGCACCTCACACACTGTGCTCCTGTAATAACTAGGCACCTCACACTCTGTGCTCCTGTAATAACTATGCACCTCACACTCTGTGCCCCTGTAATAACTAGGCACCTCACACTCTGTGCTCCTGTAATAACTAGGCACCTCACACTCTGTGCCCCTGTAATAACTATGCACCTCACACTCTGTGCTCCTGTAATAACTAGGCACCTCACACTCTGTGCTCCTGTAATAACTAGGCACCTCACACTCTGTGCTCCTGAAATAACTATGCACCTCACACTCTGTGCTCCTGTAATAACTATGCACCTCACACTCTGTGCTCCTGTAATAACTATGCACCTCACACTCTGTGCTCCTGTAATAACTAGGCACCTCACACTCTGTGCTCCTGTAATAACTAGGCACCTCACACTCTGTGCTCCTGTAATAACTATGCACCTCACACTCTGTGCTCCTGTAATAACTAGGCACCTCACACTCTGTGCTCCTGTAATAACTATGCACCTCACACTCTGTGCTCCTGTAATAACTATGCACCTCACACTCTGTGCTCCTGTAATAACTATGCACCTCACACTCTGTGCTCCTGTAATAACTATGCACCTCACACTCTGTGCCCCTGTAATAACTAGGCACCTCACACTCTGTGCTCCTGTAATAACTAGGCACCTCACTCTGTGCTCCTGTAATAACTAGGCACCTCACACTCTGTGCTCTTGTAATAACTAGGCACCTCACACTCTGTGCTCCTGTAATAACTATGCACCTCACACTCTGTGCTCCTGTAATAACTATGCACCTCACACTCTGTGCCCCTGTAATAACTATGCACCTCACACTCTGTGCTCCTGTAATAACTATGCACCTCACACTCTGTGCTCCTGTAATAACTAGGCACCTCACACTCTGTGCTCCTGTAATAACTAGGCACCTCACACTCTGTGCTCCTGTAATAACTATGCACCTCACACTCTGTGCTCTTGTAATAACTAGGCACCTCACACTCTGTGCTCCTGTAATAACTATGCACCTCACACTCTGTGCTCCTGTAATAACTAGGCACCTCACACTCTGTGCTCCTGTAATAACTATGCACCTCACACTCTGTGCTCCTGTAATAACTATGCACCTCACACTCTGTGCTCCTGTAATAACTATGCACCTCACACTCTGCCTGTAATAACTATGCACCTCACACTCTGTGCTCCTGTAATAACTATGCACCTCACACTGTGCTCCTGTAATAACTAGGCACCTCACACTCTGTGCTCCTGTAATAACTAGGCACCTCACACTCTGTGCTCCTGTAATAACTATGCACCTCACACTCTGTGCTCCTGTAATAACTATGCACCTCACACTCTGTGCTCCTGTAATAACTAGGCACCTCACACTCTGTGCTCCTGTAATAACTATGCACCTCACACTCTGTGCTCCTGTAATAACTATGCACCTCACACTCTGTGCTCCTGTAATAACTATGCACCTCACACTCTGCCTGTAATAACTATGCACCTCACACTCTGTGCTCCTGTAATAACTAGGCACCTCACACTCTGTGCTCCTGTAATAACTAGGCACCTCACACTCTGTGCTCCTGTAATAACTATGCACCTCACACTCTGTGCTCCTGTAATAACTAGGCACCTCACACTCTGTGCCCCTGTAATAACTATGCACCTCACACTCTGTGCTCCTGTAATAACTAGGCACCTCACACTCTGTGCTCCTGTAATAACTATGCACCTCACACTGTGCTCCTGTAATAACTAGGCACCTCACACTCTGTGCTCCTGTAATAACTATGCACCTCACACTCTGTGCTCCTGTAATAACTATGCACCTCACACTCTGTGCTCCTGTAATAACTATGCACCTCACACTCTGTGCTCCTGTAATAACTAGGCACCTCACACTCTGTGCCCCTGTAATAACTATGCACCTCACACTCTGTGCTCCTGTAATAACTAGGCACCTCACACTCTGTGCTCCTGTAATAACTAGGCACCTCACACTCTGTGCTCCTGAAATAACTATGCACCTCACACTCTGTGCTCCTGTAATAACTATGCACCTCACACTCTGTGCTCCTGTAATAACTATGCACCTCACACTCTGTGCTCCTGTAATAACTAGGCACCTCACACTCTGTGCTCCTGTAATAACTAGGCACCTCACACTCTGTGCTCCTGTAATAACTATGCACCTCACACTCTGTGCTCCTGTAATAACTAGGCACCTCACACTCTGTGCTCCTGTAATAACTATGCACCTCACACTCTGTGCTCCTGTAATAACTATGCACCTCACACTCTGTGCTCCTGTAATAACTATGCACCTCACACTCTGTGCCCCTGTAATAACTAGGCACCTCACACTCTGTGCTCCTGTAATAACTAGGCACCTCACTCTGTGCTCCTGTAATAACTAGGCACCTCACACTCTGTGCTCTTGTAATAACTAGGCACCTCACACTCTGTGCTCCTGTAATAACTATGCACCTCACACTCTGTGCTCCTGTAATAACTATGCACCTCACACTCTGTGCCCCTGTAATAACTATGCACCTCACACTCTGTGCTCCTGTAATAACTAGGCACCTCACACTCTGTGCCCCTGTAATAACTATGCACCTCACACTCTGTGCTCCTGTAATAACTATGCACCTCACACTCTGTGCTCCTGTAATAACTAGGCACCTCACACTCTGTGCTCCTGTAATAACTATGCACCTCACACTCTGTGCCCCTGTAATAACTATGCACCTCACACTCTGTGCTCCTGTAATAACTAGGCACCTCACACTCTGTGCTCCTGTAATAACTATGCACCTCACACTCTGTGCACCTGTAATAACTGGCTGGTGTGTGTGAGTGTGTGCACAGCATGGCTGGTGTGTGTGAGTGTGTGCACAGCATGGCTGGTGTGTGTGAGTGTCTGCACAGCATGGCTGGTGTGTGTGAGTGTGTGCACAGCATGGCTGGTGTGTGTGAGTGTGTACACAGCATGGCTGGTGTGTGTGAGTGTGTGCACAGCATGGCTGGTGTGTGTGAGTGTGTACACAGCATGGCTGGTGTGTGTGAGTGTGTGGCTGGTGTGTGTGAGTGTGTGCACAGCATGGCTGGTGTGTGTGAGTGTGTGCACAGCATGGCTGGTGTGTGTGAGTGTGTGCACAGCATGGCTGGTGTGTGTGAGTGTGTACACAGCATGGCTGGTGTGTGTGAGTGTGTGCACAGCATGGCTGGTGTGTGTGAGTGTGTGCACAGCATGGCTGGTGTGTGTGAGTGTGTACACAGCATGGCTGGTGTGTGTGAGTGTGTGCACAGCATGGCTGGTGTGTGTGAGTGTGTGCACAGCATGGCTGGTGTGTGTGAGTGTGTGCACAGCATGGCTGGTGTGTGTGAGTGTGTGCACAGCATGGCTGGTGTGTGTGAGTGTGTGCACAGCATGGCTGGTGTGTGTGAGTGTGTGCACAGCATGGCTGGTGTGTGTGAGTGTGTGCACAGCATGGCTGGTGTGAGTGAGTGTCTACACAGCATGGCTGGTGTGTGTGAGTGTGTGCACAGCATGGCTGGTGTGTGTGAGTGTGTGCACAGCATGGCTGGTGTGTGTGAGTGTGTGCACAGCATGGCTGGTGTGTGTGAGTGTGTACACAGCATGGCTGGTGTGTGTGAGTGTGTGCACAGCATGGCTGGTGTGTGTGAGTGTGTGCACAGCATGGCTGGTGTGTGTGAGTGTGTGCACAGCATGGCTGGTGTGTGTGAGTGTGTGCACAGCATGGCTGGTGTGTGTGAGTGTGTGCACAGCATGGCTGGTGTGTGTGAGTGTGTGCACAGCATGGCTGGTGTGTGTGAGTGTGTACACAGCATGGCTGGTGTGTGTGAGTGTGTGCACAGCATGGCTGGTGTGTGTGAGTGTGTACACAGCATGGCTGGTGTGTGTGAGTGTGTGCACAGCATGGCTGGTGTGTGTGAGTGTGTGGCTGGTGTGTGTGAGTGTGTGCACAGCATGGCTGGTGTGTGTGAGTGTGTGCACAGCATGGCTGGTGTGTGTGAGTGTGTGCACAGCATGGCTGGTGTGTGTGAGTGTGTGCACAGCATGGCTGGTGTGTGAGTGTGTGCACAGCATGGCTGGTGTGTGTGAGTGTCTGCACAGCATGGCTGGTGTGTGTGAGTGTGTACACAGCATGGCTGGTGTGTGTGAGTGTGTGGCTGGTGTGTGTGAGTGTGTACACAGCATGGCTGGTGTGTGTGAGTGTGTACACAGCATGGCTGGTGTGTGTGAGTGTGTACACAGCATGGCTGGTGTGTGTGAGTGTGTGCACAGCATGGCTGGTGTGTGTGAGTGTGTGCACAGCATGGCTGGTGTGTGTGAGTGTGTGCACAGCATGGCTGGTGTGTGTGAGTGTGTGCACAGCATGGCTGGTGTGTGTGAGTGTGTACACAGCATGGCTGGTGTGTGTGAGTGTGTGCACAGCATGGCTGGTGTGTGTGAGTGTGTGCACAGCATGGCTGGTGTGTGTGAGTGTGTGCACAGCATGGCTGGTGTGTGTGAGTGTCTACACAGCATGGCTGGTGTGTGTGAGTGTGTGCACAGCATGGCTGGTGTGTGTGAGTGTCTACACAGCATGGCTGGTGTGTGTGAGTGTGTGCACAGCATGGCTGGTGTGTGTGAGTGTGTGCACAGCATGGCTGGTGTGTGTGAGTGTGTACACAGCATGGCTGGTGTGTGTGAGTGTGTGCACAGCATGGCTGGTGTGTGTGAGTGTGTGCACAGCATGGCTGGTGTGTGTGAGTGTGTACACAGCATGGCTGGTGTGTGTGAGTGTGTGCACAGCATGGCTGGTGTGTGTGAGTGTGTGCACAGCATGGCTGGTGTGTGTGAGTGTGTGCACAGCATGGCTGGTGTGTGTGAGTGTGTGCACAGCATGGCTGGTGTGTGTGAGTGTGTGCACAGCATGGCTGGTGTGTGTGAGTGTGTACACAGCATGGCTGGTGTGTGTGAGTGTGTACACAGCATGGCTGGTGTGTGTGAGTGTGTGGCTGGTGTGTGTGAGTGTGTACACAGCATGGCTGGTGTGTGTGAGTGTGTACACAGCATGGCTGGTGTGTGTGAGTGTGTACACAGCATGGCTGGTGTGTGTGAGTGTGTGCACAGCATGGCTGGTGTGTGTGAGTGTGTGCACAGCATGGCTGGTGTGTGTGAGTGTGTGCACAGCATGGCTGGTGTGTGTGAGTGTGTGCACAGCATGGCTGGTGTGTGTGAGTGTGTACACAGCATGGCTGGTGTGTGTGAGTGTGTGCACAGCATGGCTGGTGTGTGTGAGTGTGTGCACAGCATGGCTGGTGTGTGTGAGTGTGTGCACAGCATGGCTGGTGTGTGTGAGTGTCTACACAGCATGGCTGGTGTGTGTGAGTGTGTGCACAGCATGGCTGGTGTGTGTGAGTGTCTACACAGCATGGCTGGTGTGTGTGAGTGTGTGCACAGCATGGCTGGTGTGTGTGAGTGTGTGCACAGCATGGCTGGTGTGTGTGAGTGTGTGCACAGCATGGCTGGTGTGTGTGAGTGTGTGCACAGCATGGCTGGTGTGTGTGAGTGTGTGCACAGCATGGCTGGTGTGTGTGAGTGTGTACACAGCATGGCTGGTGTGTGTGAGTGTGTACACAGCATGGCTGGTGTGTGTGAGTGTGTGCACAGCATGGCTGGTGTGTGTGAGTGTGTGCACAGCATGGCTGGTGTGTGTGAGTGTGTGCACAGCATGGCTGGTGTGTGTGAGTGTGTGCACAGCATGGCTGGTGTGTGTGAGTGTGTGCACAGCATGGCTGGTGTGTGTGAGTGTGTACACAGCATGGCTGGTGTGTGTGAGTGTGTACACAGCATGGCTGGTGTGTGTGAGTGTGTGCACAGCATGGCTGGTGTGTGTGAGTGTGTACACAGCATGGCTGGTGTGTGTGAGTGTCTACACAGCATGGCTGGTGTGTGTGAGTGTGCACACAGCATGGCTGGTGTGTGTGAGTGTGTGCACAGCATGGCTGGTGTGTGTGAGTGTGTGCACAGCATGGCTGGTGTGTGTGAGTGTGTACACAGCATGGCTGGTGTGTGTGAGTGTTTATACAGCAGTGTGTAGGTATAAGAAGCATGAGGGAGCTAACAGCCTCACCATATTATTTGTTATCTTCCACAAGGCCTGTTCTACAGATATATACATGTACATGTATACATACTTCTTGTTGTCAAGGCATGCTACCTTGATAATATTATTAGGGGTCACTACAGGTGGTATGTGGTATATCCTCCTCTTCTCTTCCCCCCCCTCCTGCCTAGGACCCCCTCCTGCCTAGGATACAGAGGATTGTATTATTATTAGCATGACATGAAGAAATGGGAAAATAATCTCTGGCACACCCGATATTTCCCCATCTACCCCTTACCAAAGATATATCCACAAGTCACCTGAATGTGTTGTATGTGTATTCCCTGCTATGTCCTGGCTACATCACCTTGCAGTATACTCAAGTGGTGGAGGAGATGGCCAACCTACTCAGTGCTAACCAGGAGTACCTTGCCTTGGATATTTCAGTGAGATATGTAATATTGATTGCTGCATCTAGCAAGAACTTCCCTTTTCCTTGTTTTGTGGCCATTTCGATTGTGGTGCTCTTAGTAAGGAGTTTCTATTGCCACTCAGTGCACAGTCGGTGCCTGTGGACACTTCTGTATCTCTATTCCTTGTAAAACATGTATGAGAACTTGCTGTGGGTGATGGCTGCTTGTGGCACGACAGCACACCGATACTAAATGATGCACACCCAAACATGTGTGGGCACTTGCTGGCTGCTGTTGTCATGACAGCACACTGATACTAAATATGCATGCCCTACATTTTTTCAGGTGGTCACTGCAATGAAACTTAGACATACATGTAGACGTGTACATACTGTAGCTTGACTTGTCTAGCCATGCCTGCTGCAGCTCATCTGGTTCTTGATCAGCTTCAACTAGAGCGTTTATTGAAGTCTATAAATGGATCCTCATTGCTAAGCTTCTCTTGCTTTTCTCGGTCTTGCATGTACATGAGGCACGTGCTATGTGCACCCAGCTTTACCCCACTAATATCAAGATAATGGCACGTGCTAGTATGTGGAGGGCATGTGCTATGTGCACCCAGCTCTATCTCACTAATATCAAGATAATGGCACGTGCTAGTATGTGGAGGGCATGTGCTATGTGCACCCAGCTCTATCTCACTAATATCAAGATAATGGCACGTGCTAGTATGTGGAGGGCATGTGCTATGTGCACCCAGCTCTATATCACTAATATTAAGATAATGGCACGTGCTAGTATGTGGAGGGCATGTGCTATGTGCACCCAGCTCTATATAACTAATATTAAGATAATGGCACGTGCTAGTATGTGGAGGGCATGTGCTATGTGCACCCAGCTCTATATAACTAATATTAAGATAATGGCACGTGCTAGTATGTGGAGGGTGCATGCTATGTGCACTCAGCTCTATCCTACTAGTATAAAAATGGTACGTGCTAGTATGGCGCGTGCTATGTACTTTATGGTATGTGAATCATTGTAGATTACTGATTGTGAGTCTCTTGACTCGACACGGTTTAATTAGGATTACTGGCGTTTGTTATTGTAGGTTATTGCCTAGTGCTGCAGTGTGAGGAACTCACGAGGAGTAGCCTTGACAACATGCCTAAGCCAATATGGTCACATGCATCCGAGTGTCATAGCATCCACCAGCCACACCCATGCTTATTAATAACACACTAGACTTGGAAGTTGCATCTGAGCATCATAGCATCCACCAGCCACACCCATGCTTATTAATAACATACTAGACTTGGAAGTTGCATCTGAGTGTCATAGCATCCACCAGCCACACCCATGCTTATTAATAACACACTAGACTTGGAAGTTGCATCTGAGCATCATAGCATCCACCAGCCACACCCATGCTTATTAATAACACACTAGACTTGGAAGTTGCATCTGAGTGTCATAGCATCCACCAGCCACACCCATGCTTATTAATAACACACTAGACTTGGAAGTTGCATCTGAGCATCATAGCATCCACCAGCCACACCCATGCTTATTAATAACACACTAGACTTGGAAGTTGCATCTGAGTGTCATAGCATCCACCAGCCACACCCATGCTTATTAATAACACACTAGACTTGGAAGTTGCATCTGAGCATCATAGCATCCACCAGCCACACCCATGCTTATTAATAACACACTAGACTTGGAAGTTGCATCTGAGCATCATAGCATCCACCAGCCACACCCATGCTTATTAATAACACACTAGACTTGGAAGTTGCATCTGAGTGTCATAGCATCCACCAGCCACACCCATGCTTATTAATAACACACTAGACTTGGAAGTTGCATCTGAGTGTCATAGCATCCACCAGCCACACCCATGCTTATTAATAACACACTAGACTTGGAAGTTGCATCTGAGCATCATAGCATCCACCAGCCACACCCATGCTTATTAATAACACACTAGACTTGGAAGTTGCATCTGAGTGTCATAGCATCCACCAGCCACACCCATGCTTATTAATAACACACTAGACTTGGAAGTTGCATCTGAGCATCATAGCATCCACCAGCCACACCCATGCTTATTAATAACACACTAGACTTGGAAGTTGCATCTGAGCGTCATAGCATCCACCAGCCACACCCATGCTTATTAATAACACACTAGACTTGGAAGTTGCATCTGAGTGTCATAGCATCCACCAGCCACTCCCATGCTTATTAATAACACACTAGACTTGGAAGTTGCATCTGAGTGTCATAGCATCCACCAGCCACACCCATGCTTATTAATAACACACTAGACTTGGAAGTTGCATCTGAGCGTCATAGCATCCACCAGCCACACCCATGCTTATTAATAACACACTAGACTTGGAAGTTGCATCTGAGTGTCATAGCATCCACCAGCCACACCCATGCTTATTAATAACACACTAGACTTGGAAGTTGCATCTGAGCATCATAGCATCCACCAGCCACACCCATGCTTATTAATAACACACTAGACTTGGAAGTTGCATCTGAGCATCATAGCATCCACCAGCCACACCCATGCTTATTAATAACACACTAGACTTGGAAGTTGCATCTGAGCATCATAGCATCCACCAGCCACACCCATGCTTATTAATAACACACTAGACTTGGAAGTTGCATCTGAGCATCATAGCATCCACCAGCCACACCCATGCTTATTAATAACACACTAGACTTGGAAGTTGCATCTGAGCATCATAGCATCCACCAGCCACACCCATGCTTATTAATAACACACTAGACTTGGAAGTTGCATCTGAGTGTCATAGCATCCACCAGCCACACCCATGCTTATTAATAACACACTAGACTTGGAAGTTGCATCTGAGCATCATAGCATCCACCAGCCACACCCATGCTTATTAATAACACACTAGACTTGGAAGTTGCATCTGAGCATCATAGCATCCACCAGCCACACCCATGCTTATTAATAACACACTAGACTTGGAAGTTGCATCTGAGCATCATAGCATCCACCAGCCACACCCATGCTTATTAATAACACACTAGACTTGGAAGTTGCATCTGAGTGTCATAACATCCACCAGCCACACCCATGCTTATTAATAACACACTAGACTTGGAAGTTGCATCTGAGCATCATAGCATCCACCAGCCACACCCATGCTTATTAATAACACACTAGACTTGGAAGTTGCATCTGAGCATCATAGCATCCACCAGCCACTCCCATGCTTATTAATAACACACTAGACTTGGAAGTTGCATATGAGTGTCATAGCATCCACCAGCCACACCCATGCTTATTAATAACACACTAGACTTGGAAGTTGCATATGAGTGTCATAGCATCCACCAGCCACACCCATGCTTATTAATAACACACTAGACTTGGAAGTTGCATCTGAGCATCATAGCATCCACCAGCCACACCCATGCTTATTAATAACACACTAGACTTGGAAGTTGCATCTGAGTGTCATAGCATCCACCAGCCACACCCATGCTTATTAATAACACACTAGACTTGGAAGTTGCATCTGAGCATCATAGCATCCACCAGCCACACCCATGCTTATTAATAACACACTAGACTTGGAAGTTGCATCTGAGTGTCATAGCATCCACCAGCCACACCCATGCTTATTAATAACACACTAGACTTGGAAGTTGCATCTGAGCATCATAGCATCCACCAGCCACACCCATGCTTATTAATAACACACTAGACTTGGAAGTTGCATCTGAGTGTCATAGCATCCACCAGCCACACCCATGCTTATTAATAACACACTAGACTTGGAAGTTGCATCTGAGCATCATAGCATCCACCAGCCACTCCCATGCTTATTAATAACACACTAGACTTGGAAGTTGCATCTGAGCATCATAGCATCCACCAGCCACTCCCATGCTTATTAATAACACACTAGACTTGGAAGTTGCATCTGAGTGTCATAGCATCCACCAGCCACACCCATGCTTATTAATAACACACTAGACTTGGAAGTTGCATCTGAGCATCATAGCATCCACCAGCCACTCCCATGCTTATTAATAACACACTAGACTTGGAAGTTGCATCTGAGTGTCATAGCATCCACCAGCCACACCCATGCTTATTAATAACACACTAGACTTGGAAGTTGCATCTGAGCATCATAGCATCCACCAGCCACACCCATGCTTATTAATAACACACTAGACTTGGAAGTTGCATCTGAGCGTCATAGCATCCACCAGCCACACCCATGCTTATTAATAACACACTAGACTTGGAAGTTGCATCTGAGCATCATAGCATCCACCAGCCACACCCATGCTTATTAATAACACACTAGACTTGGAAGTTGCATCTGAGTGTCATAGCATCCACCAGCCACACCCATGCTTATTAATAACACACTAGACTTGGAAGTTGCATCTGAGCATCATAGCATCCACCAGCCACACCCATGCTTATTAATAACACACTAGACTTGGAAGTTGCATCTGAGCATCATAGCATCCACCAGCCACACCCATGCTTATTAATAACACACTAGACTTGGAAGTTGCATCTGAGCATCATAGCATCCACCAGCCACTCCCATGCTTATTAATAACACACTAGACTTGGAAGTTGCATCTGAGTGTCATAGCATCCACCAGCCACACCCATGCTTATTAATAACACACTAGACTTGGAAGTTGCATCTGAGCATCATAGCATCCACCAGCCACTCCCATGCTTATTAATAACACACTAGACTTGGAAGTTGCATCTGAGTGTCATAGCATCCACCAGCCACACCCATGCTTATTAATAACACACTAGACTTGGAAGTTGCATCTGAGTGTCATAGCATCCACCAGCCACACCCATGCTTATTAATAACACACTAGACTTGGAAGTTGCATCTGAGCATCATAGCATCCACCAGCCACACCCATGCTTATTAATAACACACTAGACTTGGAAGTTGCATCTGAGCATCATAGCATCCACCAGCCACACCCATGCTTATTAATAACGCACTAGACTTGGAAGTTGCATCTGAGTGTCATAGCATCCACCAGCCACACCCATGCTTATTAATAACACACTAGACTTGGAAGTTGCATCTGAGCATCATAGCATCCACCAGCCACTCCCATGCTTATTAATAACACACTAGACTTGGAAGTTGCATCTGAGTGTCATAGCATCCACCAGCCATACCCATGCTTATTAATAACACACTAGACTTGGAAGTTGCATCTGAGTGTCATAGCATCCACCAGCCACACCCATGCTTATTAATAACACACTAGACTTGGAAGTTGCATCTGAGTGTCATAGCATCCACCAGCCACTCCCATGCTTATTAATAACACACTAGACTTGGAAGTTGCATCTGAGTGTCATAGCATCCACCAGCCACACCCATGCTTATTAATAACACACTAGACTTGGAAGTTGCATCTGAGTGTCATAGCATCCACCAGCCACTCCCATGCTTATTAATAACACACTAGACTTGGAAGTTGCATCTGAGTGTCATAGCATCCACCAGCCACACCCATGCTTATTAATAACACACTAGACTTGGAAGTTGCATCTGAGCATCATAGCATCCACCAGCCACACCCATGCTTATTAATAACACACTAGACTTGGAAGTTGCATCTGAGTGTCATAGCATCCACCAGCCACACCCATGCTTATTAATAACACACTAGACTTGGAAGTTGCATCTGAGCATCATAGCATCCACCAGCCACACCCATGCTTATTAATAACACACTAGACTTGGAAGTTGCATCTGAGTGTCATAGCATCCACCAGCCACTCCCATGCTTATTAATAACACACTAGACTTGGAAGTTGCATCTGAGTGTCATAGCATCCACCAGCCACACCCATGCTTATTAATAACACACTAGACTTGGAAGTTGCATCTGAGTGTCATAGCATCCACCAGCCACACCCATGCTTATTAATAACACACTAGACTTGGAAGTTGCATCTGAGTGTCATAGCATCCACCAGCCACACCCATGCTTATTAATAACACACTAGACTTGGAAGTTGCATCTGAGCGTCATAGCATCCACCAGCCACACCCATGCTTATTAATAACACACTAGACTTGGAAGTTGCATCTGAGCATCATAGCATCCACCAGCCACTCCCATGCTTATTAATAACACACTAGACTTGGAAGTTGCATCTGAGCATCATAGCATCCACCAGCCACACCCATGCTTATTAATAACACACTAGACTTGGAAGTTGCATCTGAGCATCATAGCATCCACCAGCCACTCCCATGCTTATTAATAACACACTAGACTTGGAAGTTGCATCTGAGTGTCATAGCATCCACCAGCCACACCCATGCTTATTAATAACACACTAGACTTGGAAGTTGCATCTGAGTGTCATAGCATCCACCAGCCACTCCCATGCTTATTAATAACACACTAGACTTGGAAGTTGCATCTGAGCATCATAGCATCCACCAGCCACACCCATGCTTATTAATAACACACTAGACTTGGAAGTTGCATCTGAGCATCATAGCATCCACCAGCCACACCCATGCTTATTAATAACACACTAGACTTGGAAGTTGCATCTGAGTGTCATAGCATCCACCAGCCACACCCATGCTTATTAATAACACACTAGACTTGGAAGTTGCATCTGAGTGTCATAGCATCCACCAGCCACACCCATGCTTATTAATAACACACTAGACTTGGAAGTTGCATCTGAGTGTCATAGCATCCACCAGCCACACCCATGCTTATTAATAACACACTAGACTTGGAAGTTGCATCTGAGCATCATAGCATCCACCAGCCACACCCATGCTTATTAATAACACACTAGACTTGGAAGTTGCATCTGAGTGTCATAGCATCCACCAGCCACACCCATGCTTATTAATAACACACTAGACTTGGAAGTTGCATCTGAGCGTCATAGCATCCACCAGCCACACCCATGCTTATTAATAACACACTAGACTTGGAAGTTGCATCTGAGTGTCATAGCATCCACCAGCCACACCCATGCTTATTAATAACACACTAGACTTGGAAGTTGCATCTGAGTGTCATAGCATCCACCAGCCACACCCATGCTTATTAATAACACACTAGACTTGGAAGTTGCATCTGAGCATCATAGCATCCACCAGCCACACCCATGCTTATTAATAACACACTAGACTTGGAAGTTGCATCTGAGCATCATAGCATCCACCAGCCACACCCATGCTTATTAATAACACACTAGACTTGGAAGTTGCATCTGAGCATCATAGCATCCACCAGCCACACCCATGCTTATTAATAACACACTAGACTTGGAAGTTGCATCTGAGTGTCATAGCATCCACCAGCCACACCCATGCTTATTAATAACACACTAGACTTGGAAGTTGCATCTGAGCATCATAGCATCCACCAGCCACACCCATGCTTATTAATAACACACTAGACTTGGAAGTTGCATCTGAGTGTCATAGCATCCACCAGCCACACCCATGCTTATTAATAACACACTAGACTTGGAAGTTGCATCTGAGCATCATAGCATCCACCAGCCACACCCATGCTTATTAATAACACACTAGACTTGGAAGTTGCATCTGAGCATCATAGCATCCACCAGCCACACCCATGCTTATTAATAACACACTAGACTTGGAAGTTGCATCTGAGCGTCATAGCATCCACCAGCCACACCCATGCTTATTAATAACACACTAGACTTGGAAGTTGCATCTGAGTGTCATAGCATCCACCAGCCACACCCATGCTTATTAATAACACACTAGACTTGGAAGTTGCATCTGAGTGTCATAGCATCCACCAGCCACACCCATGCTTATTAATAAATTTTCAGGCTGCAGGAGTGGGTGGATATATTGCACTGGGGTCAAAGATCATCAGTGTATTGTCAACAGCATTAAGCTCGGAGCTTTATTATATTGGTGTTGCTGTAAGTGTTGCATGTAATAGTTTTGCTGTGTTGCTTGCAGGCTCTGGCCAACAAGCATCCAGACATCCGTACCAACCACGTGGTGGCAGTGTTGGCTATGAGGGGGGATATCAACCGGGGATTAGTCCATAAGGTAAGGTACACACACTGGACCAACATTGCATTGGGTGGAGGCAGGTAGACAATAGCTCTATAGGGACACACACTGGACCAACATTGCACTGGGTGGAGGCAGGTAGACAATAGCTCTATGGGGACACACACTGGACCAACATTGCACTGGGTGGAGGCAGGTAGACAATAGCTCTATAGGGACACACACTGGACCAACATTGCACTGGGTGGAGGCAGGTAGACAATAGCTCTATGGGGACACACACTGGACCAACATTGCACTGGGTGGAGGCAGGTAGACAATAGCTCTATGGGGACACACACTGGACCAACATTGCACTGGGTGGAGGCATAGACAATAGCTCTATGGGGACACACACTGGACCAACACTGCACTGGGTGGAGGCAGGTAGACAATAGCTCTATGGGGACACACACTGGACCAACATTGCACTGGGTGGAGGCATAGACAATAGCTCTATGGGGACACACACTGGACTAACATTGAGGCTAGCTCTATGGGGACACACACTGGACCAACATTGCACTGGGTGGAGGCATAGACAATAGCTCTATGGGGACACACACTGGACCAACACCTCACTGGGTTAAGGCAGTTGGTGATACCTTAAGACTATGGTGGCACATCCAGGAATGACATTTAAACAAGATGGGATAGTAACAATGATCCTACTTTCTAGATTGTGCAGCAGACTACACTGACGGAGCAAGATGGACCTCCACTCAGTAGTAAATGTTCCTCTGCCTCCTCCAGCAGTCTGGAAGGAGGGAGAATGACCCCGGCCATGAAGAAGAAACAGGGAGAGAAGTTGCTCTTCCAGAGTCTCCTCGTGCCAAACCCCTATTCGTTGGTGGCTAAATGAGCACAGGACATTGAGCCTGAGGGGAGGAAATCATCATTTTGACAAACATAATAGCTATTATTATTATTATTAATTATGCTTTTGTTGGACACAATAAATTATTAATCCTCAAAATCATCATCATTGTCCATGTGATTAAGAATAGACATATCCTCTTCTTCTGGTACGTGTACATCAGACTCCTCCTCTCCTTCAAGCCCGTCCTCCCTGTCCCTCGCAATGGAAGCAGGCATGGCATCCATTGATGTGGCAAACTTGAGTTCATTGCAGTCCAGGGATCGGAGGCTGACCAGCACACAGCTATGCGTCACATCAAAGCTAGGGACGCAGATGAGCAGGACAGCTTGACCTTCAACTAGACACAGAGAAAAGCCGCGCTTTAGTAAGAGAGACATACCAGGTGTATGCAAAGGATGATATTTTCAAGGGGTAGAATATTTGCAAATGAAGAATTCGCTGGATATGCGCAGCAAAACTGACCACACGATGCTCTGCTACTCCCGTCCCGCCTATTAATGGCTTGGGTTCCAAGCGAGAAAACCATGACCTGGAAATGATGCCTCCATGCTGCACCCACCCTAAATAACATGACGTGTATAATGACAAGTTGTCTCAGTGCCCCGCATGGCACTCGCTTGTTTTTGCAAAGCTGTGGCATGAGAATATTTCCATTTCCTAGAATTGCACTCGCTGCACAGCTGATCTTATTGTTGCACTCACTGCATAGCTGATCTTATTGCACTCACTGCATAGCTGATCTTATTGTTGCACTCACTGCATAGCTGATCTTATTGCACTCACTGCATAGCTGATCTTATTGTTGCACTCACTGCATAGCTGATCTTATTGTTGCACTCACTGCATAGCTGATCTTATTGTTGCACTCACTGCATAGCTGATCTTATTGTTGCACTCACTGCACAGCTGATCTTATTGTTGCACTCACTGCATAGCTGATCTTATTGTTGCACTCACTGCATAGCTGATCTTATTGTTGCACTCACTGCATAGCTGATCTTATTTTTGCACTCACTGCATAGCTGATCTTATTGTTGTACTCACTGCATAGCTGATCTTATTGTTGCACTCACTGCATAGCTGATCTTATTGTTGCACTCACTGCACAGCTGATCTTATTGTTGCACTCACTGCATAGCTGATCTTATTGTTGTACTCACTGCATAGCTGATCTTATTGCTGCACTCACTGCATAGCTGATCTTATTGTTGCACTCACTGCATAGCTGATCTTATTGCTGCACTCACTGCATAGCTGATCTTATTGTTGTACTCACTGCATAGCTGATCTTATTGTTGCACTCACTGCATAGCTGATCTTATTGCACTCACTGCATAGCTGATCTTATTGTTGCACTCACTGCATAGCTGATCTTATTGCACTCACTGCATAGCTGATCTTATTGTTGCACTCACTGCATAGCTGATCTTATTGTTGCACTCACTGCATAGCTGATCTTATTGTTGCACTCACTGCATAGCTGATCTTATTTTTGCACTCACTGCATAGCTGATCTTATTGTTGTACTCACTGCATAGCTGATCTTATTGTTGCACTCACTGCATAGCTGATCTTATTGTTGTATTCACTGCATAGCTGATCTTATTGTTGCACTCACTGCATAGCTGATCTTATTGTTGCACTCACTGCATAAAAGTGTAATTCAAAGTTCCAAGGGGAGGGGGAACTATTTCAAGGGTGGGAGGAAGGGGGTAAATATTACCCCTCCACTTTAACAAGACCTGACCAGTACTGCATTCAATATGTCCTTCATATGGAATGTACTTCTACTTACTTGAAATGCATTTCTTTTGGAACTTTGGCTGGTTGCCTGCAAAGTAAACTTGAGGGGACTGTTTAAGGATGAAGGGGTCCGTTTTGTCGAATGGATAGCAAGCTAGAGGACAGGGGAACACATAGATCATGGCGTACAGATAGCAAGTAGGGGAGAGGGGAACACATATATCATGGCGTACAGATTGCTAGGGGAGAAGGGAACGCATAGATCATGGCGTACAGATAGCTAGGGGAGAAGGGAACACATAGATCATGGCGTACAGATAGCAAGCTAGGGGAGAAGGGAACACATAGATCATGGCGTACAGATAGCAAGTAGGGGAGAAGGGAACACATAGATCATGGCGTACAGATAGCTAGAGGAGAAGGGAACACATAGATCATGGCGTACAGATAGCTAGAGGAGAAGGGAACACATAGATCATGGCGTACAGATAGCTAGAGGAGAAGGGAACACATAGATCATGGCGTACAGATAGCTAGAGGAGAAGGGAACACATAGATCATGGCGTACAGATAGCTAGAGGAGAAGGGAACACATAGATCATGGCGTACAGATAGCTAGAGGAGAAGGGAACACATAGATCATGGCGTACAGATAGCTAGAGGAGAAGGGAACACATAGATCATGGCGTACAGATAGCTAGAGGAGAAGGGAACACATAGATCATGGCGTACAGATAGCTAGAGGAGAAGGGAACACATAGATCATGGCGTACAGATAGCTAGAGGAGAAGGGAACACATAGATCATGGCGTACAGATAGCTAGGGGAGAAGGGAACACATAGATCATGGCGTACAGATAGCTAGGGGAGAAGGGAACACATAGATCATGGCGTACAGATAGCTAGAGGAGAAGGGAACACATAGATCATGGCGTACAGATAGCTAGAGGAGAAGGGAACACATAGATCATGGCGTACAGATAGCTAGGGGAGAAGGGAACACATAGATCATGGCGTACAGATAGCTAGGGGAGAAGGGAACACATAGATCATGGCGTACAGATAGCTAGGGGAGAAGGGAACACATAGATCATGGCGTACAGATAGCTAGAGGAGAAGGGAACACATAGATCATGGCGTACAGATAGCTAGGGGAGAAGGGAACACATAGATCATGGCGTACAGATAGCTAGAGGAGAAGGGAACACATAGATCATGGCGTACAGATAGCTAGAGGAGAAGGGAACACATAGATCATGGCGTACAGATAGCTAGAGGAGAAGGGAACACATAGATCATGGCGTACAGATAGCTAGAGGAGAAGGGAACACATAGATCATGGCGTACAGATAGCTAGAGGAGAAGGGAACACATAGATCATGGCGTACAGATAGCTAGAGGAGAAGGGAACACATAGATCATGGCGTACAGATAGCTAGAGGAGAAGGGAACACATAGATCATGGCGTACAGATAGCTAGAGGAGAAGGGAACACATAGATCGGCGTACAGATAGCTAGAGGAGAAGGAAACACATAGATCATGGCGTACAGATAGCTAGAGGAGAAGGGAACACATAGATCATGGCGTACAGATAGCTAGAGGAGAAGGGAACACATAGATCATGGCGTACAGATAGCTAGGGGAGAAGGGAACACATAGATCATGGCGTACAGATAGCTAGAGGAGAAGGGAACACATAGATCATGGCGTACAGATAGCTAGAGGAGAAGGGAACACATAGATCATGGCGTACAGATAGCTAGAGGAGAAGGGAACACATAGATCATGGCGTACAGATAGCTAGAGGAGAAGGGAACACATAGATCATGGCGTACAGATAGCTAGAGGAGAAGGGAACACATAGATCATGGCGTACAGATAGCTAGAGGAGAAGGGAACACATAGATCGGCGTACAGATAGCTAGAGGAGAAGGAAACACATAGATCATGGCGTACAGATAGCTAGAGGAGAAGGGAACACATAGATCATGGCGTACAGATAGCTAGGGGAGAAGGGAACACATAGATCATGGCGTACAGATAGCTAGAGGAGAAGGGAACACATAGATCATGGCGTACAGATAGCTAGAGGAGAAGGGAACACATAGATCATGGCGTACAGATAGCTAGAGGAGAAGGGAACACATAGATCATGGCGTACAGATAGCTAGAGGAGAAGGGAACACATAGATCATGGCGTACAGATAGCTAGAGGAGAAGGGAACACATAGATCATGGCGTACAGATAGCTAGAGGAGAAGGGAACACATAGATCGGCGTACAGATAGCTAGAGGAGAAGGAAACACATAGATCATGGCGTACAGATAGCTAGAGGAGAAGGGAACACATAGATCATGGCGTACAGATAGCTAGAGGAGAAGGGAACACATAGATCATGGCGTACAGATAGCTAGAGGAGAAGGGAACACATAGATCATGGCGTACAGATAGCTAGAGGAGAAGGGAACACATAGATCATGGCGTACAGATAGCTAGAGGAGAAGGGAACACATAGATCATGGCGTACAGATAGCTAGAGGAGAAGGAAACACATAGATCATGGCGTACAGATAGCTAGAGGAGAAGGGAACACATAGATCATGGCGTACAGATAGCTAGAGGAGAAGGGAACACATAGATCATGGCGTACAGATAGCTAGAGGAGAAGGGAACACATAGATCGGCGTACAGATAGCTAGAGGAGAAGGGAACACATAGATCATGGCGTACAGATAGCTAGGGGAGAAGGGAACACATAGATCATGGCGTACAGATAGCTAGAGGAGAAGGGAACACATAGATCATGGCGTACAGATAGCTAGAGGAGAAGGGAACACATAGATCATGGCGTACAGATAGCTAGAGGAGAAGGGAACACATAGATCATGGCGTACAGATAGCTAGAGGAGAAGGGAACACATAGATCATGGCGTACAGATAGCTAGAGGAGAAGGGAACACATAGATCATGGCGTACAGATAGCTAGAGGAGAAGGGAACACATAGATCATGGCGTACAGATAGCTAGAGGAGAAGGGAACACATAGATCATGGCGTACAGATAGCTAGAGGAGAAGGGAACACATAGATCATGGCGTACAGATAGCTAGAGGAGAAGGGAACACATAGATCATGGCGTACAGATAGCTAGAGGAGAAGGGAACACATAGATCGGCGTACAGATAGCTAGAGGAGAAGGAAACACATAGATCATGGCGTACAGATAGCTAGAGGAGAAGGGAACACATAGATCATGGCGTACAGATAGCTAGAGGAGAAGGGAACACATAGATCATGGCGTACAGATAG
The DNA here is from genome assembly GCA_028752905.1 of Cladorhizidae sp. MBARI D1340-BT2. Lineage (NCBI taxonomy): Eukaryota > Metazoa > Porifera > Demospongiae > Poecilosclerida > Cladorhizidae > Cladorhizidae sp. MBARI D1340-BT2. Next base: position 12,698,964 of record JAQNBH010000013.1, read on the forward strand.
CTAGGGGAGAAGGGAACACATAGATCATGGCGTACAGATAGCTAGAGGAGAAGGGAACACATAGATCATGGCGTACAGATAGCTAGAGGAGAAGGGAACACATAGATCATGGCGTACAGATAGCTAGAGGAGAAGGGAACACATAGATCGGCGTACAGATAGCTAGAGGAGAAGGGAACACATAGATCATGGCGTACAGATAGCTAGAGGAGAAGGGAACACATAGATCATGGCGTACAGATAGCTAGAGGAGAAGGGAACACATAGATCATGGCGTACAGATAGCTAGAGGAGAAGGGAACACATAGATCATGGCGTACAGATAGCTAGAGGAGAAGGGAACACATAGATCATGGCGTACAGATAGCTAGAGGAGAAGGGAACACATAGATCATGGCGTACAGATAGCTAGAGGAGAAGGGAACACATAGATCATGGCGTACAGATAGCTAGAGGAGAAGGGAACACATAGATCATGGCGTACAGATAGCTAGGGGAGAAGGGAACACATAGATCATGGCGTACAGATAGCTAGAGGAGAAGGGAACACATAGATCGGCGTACAGATAGCTAGAGGAGAAGGGAACACATAGATCGGCGTACAGATAGCTAGAGGAGAAGGGAACACATAGATCATGGCGTACAGATAGCTAGAGGAGAAGGGAACACATAGATCATGGCGTACAGATAGCTAGAGGAGAAGGGAACACATAGATCATGGCGTACAGATAGCTAGAGGAGAAGGGAACACATAGATCATGGCGTACAGATAGCTAGAGGAGAAGGAAACACATAGATCATGGCGTACAGATAGCTAGAGGAGAAGGGAACACATAGATCATGGCGTACAGATAGCTAGGGGAGAAGGGAACACATAGATCATGGCGTACAGATAGCTAGAGGAGAAGGGAACACATAGATCATGGCGTACAGATAGCTAGAGGAGAAGGGAACACATAGATCATGGCGTACAGATAGCTAGAGGAGAAGGGAACACATAGATCATGGCGTACAGATAGCTAGAGGAGAAGGGAACACATAGATCATGGCGTACAGATAGCTAGAGGAGAAGGGAACACATAGATCATGGCGTACAGAAGCTAGAGGAGAAGGGAACACATAGATCATGGCGTACAGATAGCTAGAGGAGAAGGGAACACATAGATCATGGCGTACAGATAGCTAGAGGAGAAGGGAACACATAGATCATGGCGTACAGATAGCTAGAGGAGAAGGAAACACATAGATCATGGCGTACAGATAGCTAGAGGAGAAGGGAACACATAGATCATGGCGTACAGATAGCTAGGGGAGAAGGGAACACATAGATCATGGCGTACAGATAGCTAGAGGAGAAGGGAACACATAGATCATGGCGTACAGATAGCTAGAGGAGAAGGGAACACATAGATCATGGCGTACAGATAGCTAGAGGAGAAGGGAACACATAGATCGGCGTACAGATAGCTAGAGGAGAAGGGAACACATAGATCATGGCGTACAGATAGCTAGAGGAGAAGGGAACACATAGATCATGGCGTACAGATAGCTAGAGGAGAAGGGAACACATAGATCATGGCGTACAGATAGCTAGAGGAGAAGGGAACACATATGTAGATCATGGCGTACAGATAGCTAGAGGAGAAGGGAACACATAGATCATGGCGTACAGATAGCTAGAGGAGAAGGGAACACATAGATCATGGCGTACAGATAGCTAGAGGAGAAGGGAACACATAGATCGGCGTACAGATAGCTAGAGGAGAAGGGAACACATAGATCGGCGTACAGATAGCTAGAGGAGAAGGAAACACATAGATCATGGCGTACAGATAGCTAGAGGAGAAGGAAACACATAGATCATGGCGTACAGATAGCTAGGGGAGAAGGGAACACATAGATCATGGCGTACAGATAGCTAGAGGAGAAGGAAACACATAGATCATGGCGTACAGATAGCTAGAGGAGAAGGGAACACATAGATCATGGCGTACAGATAGCTAGAGGAGAAGGGAACACATAGATCATGGCGTACAGATAGCTAGAGGAGAAGGGAACACATAGATCGGCGTACAGATAGCTAGAGGAGAAGGGAACACATAGATCGGCGTACAGATAGCTAGAGGAGAAGGAAACACATAGATCATGGCGTACAGATAGCTAGAGGAGAAGGAAACACATAGATCATGGCGTACAGATAGCTAGAGGAGAAGGGAACACATAGATCATGGCGTACAGATAGCTAGGGGAGAAGGGAACACATAGATCATGGCGTACAGATAGCTAGAGGAGAAGGGAACACATAGATCATGGCGTATGTACAGATAGCAAGCTAGAGAAGGGAAGATATAGAGTATATCTAAATCACTACAAGCTACTGGTTGGGTCAATTGAAGCAAGTGACTTGGGCACTCTTATCCACTGCACTTGTGCAACCACACCCATAGCTATAGAGGTGATCATGTTGCCATACAATGTGAAGTGCTTGTTGACATGGCTATATTGAAGAACTTCAAATGTTTGCTGCTCCAGCCACAGCTCCTCTTACAGTCTCTTGGCCGAGGAGGCTGTATAAATATGTACTGTCTTCTAGCTGAGGGAGGAAGGAGGAGTCTCCAGTGCTGCGTCAACCTTTCCTAGGGTGTCGCAGAATACTGGGTCTACCCTAGAGAGTCAGGGTTTCATCCCCTTGGAACCTTTTGCCCCCCCCCCCCCCCCCCCCCCACTTGGAAATTGTATTATTAAAATTCATTAGAAACTTTGTCACATCTTTAACCATCATGCGCCCCCTTAATAACCAGACTCCTCCAGTTGCCCCCCCTTGGGGACAATTTTCTAAATGAAACCCTGGAGATGACTACAAGGCAGCACAACCATAGCATGAATAATTGTTTCCTGGGATTGAAGGGCTATCAGAATGTCCAGGACTTTCCCCTAGCCCTGCCCTAATTCCAGGACCTGTGCTCTACAGTCTGTCACCCTTACTGGGGACATACCAGATTATCCTAGGAAAGTTTGTGGCAGTATATTGGACAAGCATGGCAGAGTGCCTATGCCAGACTACAGATGAGAGAGAGAGAGAGAGAGAGACCTTACCCAGTGTGTCTGGAGCTGTGGGGGCCAGATGAGACCAATGGAGAGTGTTTTCAAGGATGTCCATGGAGTCAGTGACCAATGTAAACCGCCGGACATCGGTGACATTTTGGCCAGATGTCCCAATAAAGCTACAAGGAATAATGATAAAAGATGATCATGGTTGCTGTTGAGGTCTGGGGAGATGATGTTGGCTGGTGAGGTAATGGACGTGATGGTCTCTGGTGAGGTGATGTTGGAGGTAATGGTGACTGGTGGAGGTGATGGTCTCTGGTGAGGTGATGGTGACTGATAGAGGTGATGGTGACTGGTGGAGGTGATGGTGACTGGTGGAGGTGATGGTGACTGGTGGAGGTGATGGTGACTGGTGGAGGTGATGGTGACTGGTGGAGGTGATGGTGACTGGTGGAGGTGATGGTGACTGGTGGAGGTGATGGTGATGGTGACTGGTGGAGGTGATGGTGACTGGTGGAGGTGATGGTGACTGGTGGAGGTGATGGTGAGACTGGTGGAGGTGATGGTGACTGGTGGAGGTGAGGGTGGCTGGTGGAGGTGACTGGTGGAGGTGATGGTGGAGGTGATGGTGACTGGTGGAGGTGATGGTGGAGGTGATGGTGACTGGTGGAGGTGACTGGTGGAGATGATGGTGACTGGTGGAGGTAAGGGTGGCTGGTGGAGGTGATGGTGACTGGTGGAGGTGAGGGTGACTGGTGGAGGTGAGGGTGACTGGTGGAGGTGATGGTGACTGGTGGAGGTGATGGTGACTGGTGGAGGTGATGGTGACTGGTGGAGGTGAGGGTGGCTGGGGGAGGTGATGGTGACTGGTGGAGGTGATGGTGACTGGTGGAGGTGAGGGTGACTGGTGGAGGTGATGGTGACTGGTGGAGGTGATGGTGACTGGTGGAGGTGAGGGTGACTGGTGGAGGTGGTGACTGGTGGAGGTGAGGGTGACTGGTGGAGGTGATGGTGACTGGTGGAGGTGATGGTGACTGGTGGAGGTGATGGTGACTGGTGGAGGTGATGGTGACTGGTGGAGGTGATGGTGACTGGTGGAGGTGATGGTGGAGGTGATGGTGACTGGTGGAGGTGATGGTGACTGGTGGAGGTGATGGTGACTGGTGGAGGTGAGGGTGGCTGGTGGAGGTGACTGGTGGAGGTGATGGTGGAGGTGATGGTGGAGGTGATGGTGGAGGTGATGGTGGAGGTGATGGTGACTGGTGGAGGTGATGGTGGAGGTGATGGTGACTGGTGGAGGTGACTGGTGGAGATGATGGTGGCTGGTGGAGGTGACTGGTGGAGGTGAGGGTGGCTGGTGGAGGTGATGGTGACTGGTGGAGGTGATGGTGACTGGTGGAGGTGAGGGTGACTGGTGGAGGTGATGGTGACTGGTGGAGGTGATGGTGACTGGTGGAGGTGATGGTGACTGGTGGAGGTGAGGGTGACTGGTGGAGGTGATGGTGACTGGTGGAGGTGATGGTGACTGGTGGAGGTGAGGGTGGCTGGTGGAGGTGATGTTGGTAAGTTTGGAGGTGATAGTGGAGGTGATGGTCTCTGGTGAGGTGAGGGTGACTAGTGGAGGTGATGGTGACTGGTGGAGGTGATGTTGGTAAGTTTGGAGGTGATGGTGGAGGAGATGAGGTAATGTTGCTAGCGGCTGTCATGACGATGATAATGAGAAGAGCCACACACTTGGCAGATTTAAATTGGAAGGCCACAGGTAATCCCAACATTTCCAGCCCACACACTAGTTGTGGGTGTGTATGTGCGCGCCATTCAAGAGCTGGAAGAACAGAGTCTGTCCACACCGCACACTCAAGCATGCATTGGTTGGTTACGTCCACACAGAATTTGAATTCGATAAAAAGTTGCCCTAATCCAAATCAGATCCAAGGCCCCTCAAGAGGATTGCCTTTAGGTAGTGTTCTGCAGCACAGGTCTCCTTCAGGTCTGTAGGTAGTGTCCTGCAGGACAGGTCTCCTTCAGGTCTGTAGGATGTTCTGCAGTGGAGGTCTCCTTCAGGTCTGTAGGTGGTGTCCTGCAGCACAGGTCTCCTTCAGGTCTGTAGGTAGTGTCCTGCAGGACAGGTCTGTAGGTAGTGTCCTGCAGGACAGGTCTCCTTCAGGTCTGTAGGATGTTCTGCAGCACAGGTCTACTTCAGGTCTGTAGGTAGTGTCCTACAGGACAGGTCTACTTCAGGTCTGTAGGATGTTCTGCAGTGGAGGTCTCCTTCAGGTCTGTAGGTGGTGTCCTGCAGCACAGGTCTACTTCAGGTCTGTAGGTAGTGTCCTGCAGGACAGGTCTACTTCAGGTCTGTAGGTAGTGTCCTACAGGACAGGTCTACTTCAGGTCTGTAGGATGTTCTGCAGTGGAGGTCTCCTTCAGGTCTGTAGGTGGTGTCCTGCAGCACAGGTCTACTTCAGGTCTGTAGGTAGTGTCCTGCAGGACAGGTCTACTTCAGGTCTGTAGGTAGTGTCCTGCAGGACAGGTCTCCTTCAGGTCTGTAGGATGTTCTGCAGTGGAGGTCTCCTTCAGGTCTGTAGGTGGTGTCCTGCAGCACAGGTCTACTTCAGGTCTGTAGGTAGTGTCCTGCAGCACAGGTCTACTTAGGTCTGTAGGTAGCTCATGCAAAAGAGAAGAGGAATATTCCAGCATGCATTGTTTATTGAGGTGCTAGTGTGGATGCGACCAATGAGCATTGGTTCTGATCCAGCCTATTTGGGATTGAATGTTCTTCCATTTTGGCCTAATTAACTCGTGTGCAATTTCCTTTGGCAGTGACGGACAAACAAGGAACTTGCTTTATTCCGCTGATGGAGGATGCGTAGGGATTAGTCACGCCTTTCAGGTTCTGGTGGCGGCTTGCCTTGGGGAACATGCACTTGTGCATAGGTTGCTGTGGCAGCAGGAAGTTCGTGGGGTCATGCGACCCTGACATGAGGTCCACTGGAACACAACTCTACGAAAGAAACCAAAAAAACGAGTCACATCTCAACAATAATCTCCTTCTAACCACATCAAACACGCCATAATAACCGGGGCACATATCACGCCCTGGAGGCTCGTCTGAGGACTGACACAATGCATGACAGGTGTGAGGAGGAAAACTATGAATAACATTACTCTCCAAATACGCCCACTGATCCTTCCCTTTTTAGCCTCTTGATCGCTTACAGAAAGCTGACTCAGCATGTAGTCCAGTTCCTTCATGGCCTCCAGAGATTCTGCGGAGTAGTTCCGAGTAAGAAAGCGAGACTGTATGGAAGTGTGGAGTGGAAGTGTGGAGTGGAGGTGTGGAGTGGAGGTGTGTGTGCAAGAGAGGAGAGTGTGAATATGTGAGGAGTACTTCATTTAGTTTCATAAACCGTATCAGGGTTTCATTTAGGGGGGCGGCGAGGCAGCTTCCCCCCCTTGGAACCTATTTGCACCCCCTTGGAAATTGTATTATTAAAATTCTTATTGATGTTGATAAGTGCTTTGACATCATGCCCCCCCCCCCCCCCCCCCCTCCTTAATATCCAGATTCCTCCAGTTGCCCCCCCTTGGGGACAATTTTCTAAATGAAACCCTGCGTATGTATGCAGGGTGTGTGGCATTCCCACCCCCTCAAAAATTACTTGGCACAATCAATCAAAGTGGATGTGGTAGTTGCTGAATTAACTACTCGGCACATCCATGCAATACATCTCACCCTGCGGGGAAGTACACAATACATGTGGTGAATGCAGCCAAGTCTTCGTGAGTCCACTGTCGAGATTCTGAGGCAGAATTCCGCTCGAGATATCACATGATTCTCTGCAAATTGGCGTACATGTTGGCACACAGCACGGAACCTGCCACCAGCTGGCACTTCAGTACTGCATTCATCCCATCCCAGTTGCATAGCAACCTAGCTATCCATTTTCACCAAAGGTCGTAGGTCCACCCGCTCTCTCCCACAAAAATTCATTTAGCTCACTAGACCTGGATGGGGGTGGGGGGGTGCAATTCTTACCTGAGTGGTTTGGCTCAAACAAGATTTGGTAGGCTTGTTGGTAATGGAGTTTCCAGCCACTATAACACGCACTATGGAGGAACACAAATCCTGGTCCTGCATAACAACACATCGTAGGCTGCATAACAACACATCGTAGGCTGCATAACAACACGTAGGCTGCATAACAACACATCGTAGGCTGCATAACAACACATCGTAGGCTGCATAACAACACATCGTAGGCTGCATAACAACACATCGTAGGCTGCATAACAACACATCGTAGGCTGCATAACAACACATCGTAGGCTGCATAACAACACATCGTAGGCTGCATAACAACACATCGTAGGCTGCATAACAACACATCGTAGGCTGCATAACAACACATCGTAGGCTGCATAACAACACATCGTAGGCTGCATAACAACACATCGTAGGCTGCATAACAACACATCGTAGGCTGCATAACAACACATCGTAGGCTGCATAACAACACATCGTAGGCTGCATAACAACACATCGTAGGCTGGGTGAGTTTGGGTGGCTTAGCATGTAGTCGTGTCAAAATATGTACAGACAGACAGAGACCACACCCTATTTTAGTCGTTAGTCGTGCAAACAAAGAATGGGATACTGTACTGTGAGGTAGCCAAATTTATAAGAAAATAACATTAAATATTAAAATAATATTAATAATTTTATTATTAATAATAAAATATTAATAATAAAATAAACATAAATAATAAAGTATAAATAATAAAATAACATTAATAATAAGTTATTAATAATAATAATAATATAATAATATATTAACAACAAAAAACCAACACAACAACATGGTCACAAAATAAGGGAGATAAAATTAAAAAATATATTTAAAGTTGGTGTGTGGACACTGGAGAAAGAACTCTTAATTAAACTAAACCCAAATGCAGCCCCCTCCAGAAAACAAATGCAGTCTCCCTCCACAAAACACAAATGCAATTCCCTCCATAATTATTTTTATACTGGGGTAGACCCTTCAGAAAAAGAAAAAGAAGACACAGAAATGCAGCTCCCTCCACAAAGACATAAATGTAGCCCCCTCCAGAAAGAAAAACACAAAATTGAAATGTAGCCCCCTCCAGAAAAACACAAATGTAGCCCCATCCAGAAATACACAAATGTAGCCCCCTCCAGAAATACACAAATGTAGCCCCATCCAGAAATACACAAATGTAGCCCCATCCAGAAACACACAAATGTAGCCCCCTCCAGAAAGAAAAACACAAAATTGAAATGTAGCCCCCTCCAGAAAAACACAAATGTAGCCCCATCCAGAAATACACAAATGTAGCCTACTCCAGAAAAACACAAATGTAGCCCAGAGCTAGAAATAACAGGCGGTCATCATCATTTTCTGAGCAATTCACCAATTTGTCCCGACAAATTACTGCATGCTCTGCCAGATTGTCCTAACAGGAAATAACAACAAGCTAAGTGGCTACTACTAGTCAGCTGCTTAGTGTTGCAGCTGCAGTGTTACCAGCATTATTATAAATGGTGCACACTCAGTCCTGCTGTTCGGTTTGTAGAGTGTGGTTAGCTAATAGCATGCAGTGTGGGCTAATTGTATCCCCTAGGCTAATTGCAATGTACTAGGCTGAGGTCTGGTGATTGTAGGAAACAGCTAAGCTAGGTACAAATGATTTCAATGCTGATTGTAGCATTGACTTATGGTGGGAAAGTACAACTAGACTCCAAACCAGTGGCCGAGGAGGAAGTACAGGAAGAAAGCCTGCTACTGCTACACCAAGCACCTCAGCATCAGTAGTGAATGAAGATGAAGAGAATGAGTCAGACAGAATTAGTGAGTCTGGTGACAATCTTCCTGGGATAACTGGATGGAGAACATGCAGTGACATTTTTGTCCTACTTAACTTTTCATGCTGTATTGTCATTTGTTTTTGTTTTTATGAATCATACTATTATTATTGCTAGAAGTAGTATAATGACTGACCAATATATTAGAAAATGACCTAGCAAATCTTATTATGCTACCTAGGACATCATGTCCTACCAACATCAAACCTTATTTCTAGCTCTGGTAGCCCCCTCCAGAAACACACAAATGTAGCCCCCTCCAGAAACACACAAATGTAGCCCCCTCCAGAAACGCACAAATGTAGCCCCCTCCAGAAACGCACAAATGTAGCCCCCTCCAGAAACACACAAGTGTAGCCCTACCAGGTGAAAACTGCTCTACATTATCACCACTTGTTAAGAGCATTATTAGGTGGGTGTGGTTCATTAACCTTGGCCCCTCCCAGTTGTCCTGTGATGTAATCGACCATCATTTCGATGCTGAGCTGGTCACACCAAGAGGACCCCAGGTTCAACCCGGAGAGCAGCAACACATACCTTGCAACACATGTGGAAAGGATCACAGTAACACAACATGTTGTAAGATTCACAGCAACACAGCATGTAAGGTTCACAGCAACACAGCATGTAAGGTTCACAGCAACACAACATGTTGCAAGGTCCATAGCAACACATGTTGTAAGGTTCACAGCCACACATAAAAATGTGGAAATATTCACAGCAACACATGTAAAGTCACAGCAACACATGTAAAGTCACAGCAATATTTACATAGTTACGCACCAACATGCAGGGCCGTAGCAAGCAGTCGGTCGGGTTTTGGCCCGACCAATATCTGGACAAACAAATTTAATTTAAAAAAATAAAAAATAAAATTAGTTTTAATTTTTTTCCTTTTTCCCTACACGTTCAAAGGTCATTGGGTGTGGCTTAAAGCACATGGCAGATGGCACCCGTCTAAGGTTTCCGAGTTATGGCCGCTTCTCAGTCTAGTGTTGAAACTTCTAGTGTTGAAACTTCTGGTGTTCCTGACGTACCACATCAACGTCTGGATTTCCACTACCCTTTAGGCGTAGTTTTGGTGTAAAAAAGCCAATATATCGTAGCTTTCAGCCTTCATGTATTCTCAGTGGCCTTTTTTGCACTACATGGAATCCAAAGACGTTGTTCTTTGCCATACCTGTTTGTTAGGGTTTAATTTGAAGAGGATGAAGACAAGCACTAAATCCGATCCAGCTTTTGTAAGTTATTTTGCTAAGTTTACTGTTAAATAGATAGCTAGATAATTTTATTTTTAAACAGGAAAAGTTGCATCAACATATAGTTGGTTTTCATGCAGGTCCTGTATACAAAATGCATACATATTTTATGTTCCAATTACGTGTCACCTACTATTTTTCCAGCAGTGTTGGTTTACTTTAAATCCAACTTATTTTCAAATAATATTATGATAGCTTTATTATTATAACAGGTTATTATAACAGGTTACACGAGGATTCTCATACTGGAAGGATGGCTTTAAAACTCACGAGAAAAGTGCTTGTCATCGTGAAGCTGTGGATGTTGTAATTACAATACCTTCAAGTACACAAGATAAGACAACTCTCTCGCCAACTCTCTCGCCAATATGCAAAACTAAAAGAAAACAACCGAGAAGCTTTATATCAGATAATGACATCTGTCAAGTTCTTAGGTCGACAAGGACTTTCTCTAAGAGGAGATAAAGATGAGAAAGATGGAAATTTGTATCAACTGCTCTTAATGCGATCAAAAGAAGATTCGAACCTTGCTGAGTGGCTAAAGAGAAAGGAAAATGTTTACACCAGTCCCGAGATACAAAATGAGATGTTAGAACTGATGAGTCTCCAAATCCAGCGTGGGATAACATCCTTGCTTCAGTCCTCCTCATTCCTTACATTATGGCAGATGAGACAACTGACATCTCGAACACAGAGCAAGTCACACTGTTCCTCCGTTGGGTAACTGAAGGTTTAGATGTGCATTCATGAAGAATTCCTTGGATTATACACTGTTGATTCTATTGATGCTGCTACTCTGGTATCTGTTATCCAGGACCTCTTTCTGAGACTGAATCTAAGTTTAGAAAGACTCCGCGGTCAGTGCTATGATGGGGCAAGTGCCATGAGTGGGAGTAAAAGTGGAGTGGCGAAAATAATCAAAGATCTAGAACCCAGGGCGATTTTTACTCATTGCTATGGACATGCTCTTAACCTTGCAGCTTGTGACATGATTAAACGATCTAAGTTTCCTTAGAGACCACACATGAGATTACAAAGCTAATTAAGTACTCTCCAGGAAGACAGGGAATCTTTCAAAGGACCAAAGAGAACTTTTCCAGCAGTTGTTGTCCAGGTATCAGAGTCTTGTGCCCTACTCGGTGGACAGTTAAAGCTGAGGCACTTGCTAGCATCATGGATAATGTCGAAGTTTTGAAAGATACCTGGGAAGAAGCGGTTGAAGTGGTGAAAGACTCGGAAACTAAAGCTAGGATTCGTGGTGTATCTACACAGATGATGACTATCTATTTGGCAATCTGCTTTGTCATATGATTTTAAAACATGCAGACAATCTTAGTCATACACTCCAACATAAATAATTATCAATCATTATCAGCAGATTGCTAAGATGACAATTCAAACCCTCAAATCTATCCGCAATGATCAGTCCTTTGATCTATTCTGGGGAAAAGTCAACCGTAAAGCTGAAGAATTTGACATCGATGAGCCTCAGCTACCAAGGCGACGCAGACAAACAAAGAGATATGATGATGGCAGTCATTTTCATGATAACCCAAAAGTACTTGCATTACTACGAAGCAGTAGATCTGATTGTCAATTGTATTGAAGAAAGGTTCAATCAACCAGGCTATGCGATTTACCAAACTCTTGAATCTCTTTTAAGAAAGGCATGAAAGCAAGAAGATCTTGATCCTGATCTTAAAATTGTTTGTGATTTCTACAAGGATGACTTTGACCCAGGCCTATTGGAGATTCAGCTTCAAACACTAAGAGTGCATTTCGGAGGGGTTATGGATGGAATAGCTAATCCTACTTTATTTGACTTCAAAAGTTACCAACTTTCTCTTTCTTGTGGTCAAGTGTCTCTGCTGTCGCAAGTGAAGCATCTAATGGAACTCATTTTGGTAATGCCAGCAACAAACGATCATCGGAAAGATCATTTAGTGCCTTAAGACGTGTTAAGAACTATCTCAGGTCAAGCATGACTCAAGAACGTCTAAACCATCATGATGCTCCATGTGCACAAGCAACGGACAGATGCACTGGATCTCAAGTTTGTGGTGAATGAATTTATCTCCTCAGATCATCACTCATCGCTCTAATATTTTTGCTAAGTATTGATCTAACTTTTCATAGTGAAACTTTTCATAGTAAACTGATTCTTTAAACATTTATAATATATATAGCTATTTTTACTTATAACATGATAATCTGTGTTTTCTCGGCATCTGTCCAAAATTTTGCTTGTCATCTGTCCAAAATTTTGCTCACGACACCTGCAGTGGTAGGAAACAAGGCAAGTGGTATGTTTGTATCACATTATATAAGGCCAGGCAAACTAGATTCCTTGTTTCTCATCACCGCCCGCCTCACTTTGAAGCCACCACTTCAACCTACATTATTGGTTAAATTTGTGGACACACCCATTATAATTATACCACAACCATCTCATTCCTAATGGTATGAAGAAGTCATTGAATATTATTTCTTTTGTGACCGACGCAAGTATTTCTCTTTCAAGCTGGTTTGTTGAATGTTGGTGTTTTTTTAGGGTTTTTTTTTAAAGCCCTTAAAAGCACTGTTTTGTTGGATGGACAGTCGTTGTTGTTTTTGGGCGATTGTTTTGGCGATTGTTTTGACTAAAAAGAAATTCACAATAATGACCTCCCTCCCTCACCAATATTTAATGAGAAACAGTTACCTGGCCTAAAGCATGAACATCGGTGTTTAAAATCCACTGTCTGTACATACTATCATTGGAATATGAATGTGTGCACAGGTATTTCCTGCTGAAGATTTGAAAAATGCATGCACATTTTCCTGCTAAATGTTAACTACATCCGGATAACCACACCCACTTCCTGACCCGACCAATTCAAATTTGCTTGCTACGGCCCTGACATGTGGTAAGGGCATAGCAACATATACTTAGCGACACATCAACATACGGAAAGGTATATAGCAACACATGTCAGTGACATACCAACATATGGTAAGGTTCACAGCAACACATACCTAGCGACACATCCACATGTGGTAAGGTACATAGCAACAACACACACCTAGTTACACATCCACATGTGGTAAGGTACATAGCAACAACACACACCTGGCAACACATCAACATGTGGTAAGGTACATCAACAACACACACCTAGCAACACATCAACATGTGGTAAGGTACATAGCAACAACACACACCTAGCCACAAATCAACATGTGGTAAGGTACGTAGCAACAACACACACCTAGCAATGCATCAACATGTGGTAAGGTGCATAGCAACAACACATACCTAGTTACATATCAACATGTGGTAAGGTACATAGCAACAACACACACCTAGCAACACATCAACATGTGGTAAGGTACATCAACAACACACACCTAGCAACACATCAACATGTGGTAAGGTGCATAGCAACAACACACACCTAGTTAAACATCCACATGTGGTAAGGTACATAGCAACAACACACACCTAGCAACACATCAACATGTGGTAAGGTACATCAACAACACACACCTAGCAACACATCAACATGTGGTAAGGTACATAGCAACAACACACACCTAGCCACAAATCAACATGTGGTAAGGTACGTAGCAACAACACACACCTAGCAATGCATCCACATGTGGTAAGGTGCATAGCAACAACACACACCTAGCAACACATCAACATGTGGTAAGGTACATCAACAACACACACCTAGCAACACATCAACATGTGGTAAGGTTACATAGCAACAACACACCTAGCCACAAATCAACATGTGGTAAGGTACGTAGCAACAACACACACGTAGCAATGCATCCACATGTGGTAAGGTGCATAGCAACAACACACACCTAGCAACACATCAACATGTGGTAAGGTACATCAACAACACACACCTAGCAACACATCAACATGTGGTAAGGTTACATAGCAACAACACACCTAGCCACAAATCAACATGTGGTAAGGTACGTAGCAACAACACACACCTAGCAATGCATCCACATGTGGTAAGGTGCATAGCAACAACACACACCTAGCAACACATCAACATGTGGTAAGGTACATCAACAACAAACACCTAGCAACACATCAACATGTGGTAAGGTACATAGCAACAACACACACCTAGCCACAAATCAACATGTGGTAAGGTACGTAGCAACAACACACACCTAGCAATGCATCCACATGTGGTAAGGTGCATAGCAACAACACACACCTAGCAACACATCAACATGTGGTAAGGTACATCAACAACACACACCTAGCAACACATCAACATGTGGTAAGGTTACATAGCAACAACACACCTAGCCACAAATCAACATGTGGTAAGGTACGTAGCAACAACACACACCTAGCAATGCATCCACATGTGGTAAGGTGCATAGCAACAACACACACCTAGCAACACATCAACATGTGGTAAGGTACATCAACAACAAACACCTAGCAACACATCAACATGTGGTAAGGTACATAGCAACAACACACACCTAGCCACAAATCAACATGTGGTAAGGTACGTAGCAACAACACACACCTAGCAATGCATCCACATGTGGTAAGGTGCATAGCAACAACACACACCTAGTTAAACATCCACATGTGGTAAGGTGCATAGCAACAACTCTTACCTAGTTACATATCAACATGTGGTGAGGTACATAGCAACAACACACACTAGCAACAAATCAACATGTGGTAAGGTACGTAGCAACAACACACACCTAGCAACACATCAACATGTGGTAAGATACATAGCAACAACACACACCTAGCAACACATCAACATGTGGTAAGGTTACATAGCAACAACACACACCTAGCAACACATCAACATGTGGTAAGGTTACATAGCAACAACACACACCTAGCAACACATCAACATGTGGTAAGGTTACATAGCAACAACACACACCTAGCAACACATCAACATGTAAGGTACTTTAAAATCATGTATATATATACACCAAATATAATGCAGATTGAAAAAGCATTCCATCAGAATATTGGTGTCCTTACTAACATGGATACAGCCATGTTTCCATTCTTTAAATAGGTTTGCTATTTTTCTATTTGTGTTGTTACGGGCCAGGGCTGGTGACGGCTAGGGCTAGTGATGAGTAGGGCTAGGGCCAGGGCTAGTGACGGCTAGGGCTAGTGATGAGTAGGGCTAGGGCCAGGGCTAGTGATGGCTAGGGCCAGGGCTAGTGATGGCTAGGGCCAGGGCTAGTGATGGCTAGGGCTAGGGCCAGGGCTAGTGTCGGCTAGGGCTAGTATCGGCTAGGCTAGTGATGGCTAGGGCTAGTGATGGCTAGGGCTAGTGATGGCTAGGGCTAGTGACGGCTAGGGCTAGTGATGGCTAGGGCTAGTGATGGCTAGGGCTAGTGATGGCCATGGCTAGGGCTAGGGCTAGTGATGGCTAGGGCTAGTGATGGCTTTGGCTAGTGATGGCTAGGGCTAGTGACGGCTAGGGCTAGTGATGGCTAGGGCTAGTGATGGCTATGGCTAGTGATGGCTAGGGCTAGTGATGGCTAGGGCTAGTGATGGCTAGGGCTAGTGATGGCTAGGGCTAGTGATGGCCATGGCTAGGGCTAGTGATGGCCATGGCTAGGGCTAGGGCTAGTGATGGCTAGGGCTAGTGATGGCTTTGGCTAGTGATGGCTAGGGCTAGTGACGGCTAGGGCTAGTGATGGCTAGGGCTAGTGATGGCTATGGCTAGTGATGGCTAGGGCTAGTGACGGCTAGGGCTAGTGATGGCTAGGGCTAGTGATGGCTAGGGCTAGTGATGGCTAGGGCTAGTGACGGCTAGTGATGGCTAGGGCTAGTGATGGCTAGGGCTAGTGTTGGTAGGGCTAGTGACAGCTAGGGCTAGTGTTGGTAGGGCTAGTGACGGCTAGGGCTAGTGTTGGTAGGGCTAGTGATGGGTAGGGCTAGTGTCGGCTAGGGCTAGGGCTAGATTAAGGCACTCAGATGTTGACAAAGACCAACTTTGGTTGCATGTATCTTTGGCAGGGTTATACCGAAGCAATATTTTTAATATCAAAAGAGAGCACACAGAGAGATCTATATTTTGAGCTATATATATATCAAGAGCACATAGCGGAATCTATGAAGCTTCAATGTCTCTATAATATTACAAGACAATATTATATTTTTAAAGGAAGGGGCAACATTATATGAAGCTGTTGTTGATATGGTTGCAAACTTCATGAAAAAATTCATATTCATATTTCCTCTCCTTTTTTTTTAGAAAAAAAAAGAAAGAATTTCTCGTTTTTTGGGCGGAGGAAAAAACCTCTTGATCAGGGTGTGGGAGGTTGCTACCACGTCAGTTATGTATTTTGGGATGCTTCAGCGATAGTAGAGTAAGTTCCTTGGACGGTTTTATAGGAGCTGAGGGTTCTAAATCCAGCAAGGATAGCTCTACCCTCTACTATCCCCCCCCCCCCCCCCACTAGTTAAGATTTTTACAATACAACAGTCTACTGGGCATGTGCAGATTGAAAAATCCAGTGCATGTGATAAATAATAGTGGCCAAAACCACAATTTAGTCAGCTAACAAGCTACCAAAGTGAGTCTAAACTGCGATGTGGGATTTGCCGTGCCTCCCCCCCCCCCTCCCACTCTAACTATAGGGAGATCTTAGTGCTGACACACCCATCGTGGTAACCACAAGAACAGCTGACCAGTTTTTGCTGCAGGTCTCTGCTCTCCATGGTGATAATTATATCTACTGACTGCACGAGTGCAACACGCTTAAAGCAAAGCTGCTGCTACATCACAAAGTGTTTTCTCCCTTTTTTTCAACAAATGAGTAAGTTTCTCAGTAAACATACTGACTCTTCTCTTCCATAGCAAAAAGATGCAGCTCCTGGTGATGGACTCAACATTGCACACAAAAGGAGAGCAGGCTGGTTGTTTTTACGATCTTTACCCATTTTCGTGTGCATACTAACTGTGAAACAGATTAGTCGTTGGAAGATTCGCAGTCTCCTGGTGCAGCAGTTGTTGTGAATGAACTTTTAAGGGGGTAGTTCACCCCAAACTGGTAAAAAACGTCTGTTGACTTTGACTGCCCATAACTTTTTTTATAATTGGTTTGTGTAGATAATGTTATGCTCAAATTGTTGCTTGTTCTATGTGCTTTCCAATGATATATAAAATATCTCTAGAGGCATGTTTTGTCAGAAGATGCATGCAGAAACATCCAAGGCAGGACCCTCCTCCTCTTGCACTACTTATTGCAATGTGGTTTCACTCATATCACAGCTGCAAGCTACAAACCAATTTACAGCTTTTGATTTAAAAAAATGCAATAACTAAAGCCATGCATATTTGATTAGGTGTGATTTTTAGGGCATGTTGCCATTCAACAACCACTTTAGTTATTGCAATATGATTTCACTAATATCACAGCTGTTAGCAGCTACAAACCAATTTATAGCTTTTGATTTTTTTTAATGAGTATATTGGGGGGTCTGCCAAGAGGAGGAGGGTCCTGCCTTGGATGTTTCTGCATGCATCTTCTGACAAAACATGCCTCTAGAGATATTTTATATATCATTGGAAAGCACATAGAACAAGCAACAATTTGAGCATAACATTATCTACACAAACCAATTATTTAAAAAGTTATGGGCAGTCAAAGTCAACAGACGTTTTTTAGCTGAATCAATGAACCGCCTCCTTTTAAGGGCACTCATTTTAGTAGAAAGTGTTAAAAAAAATTGTGGTTACCACTTTATAGCTCCATAGATTCTGCAAACTTCATGATATGGACTTGATATATAGCTCAAAAGATAGGTATCTCTTTGTGCTCTCTTTTGATACTAAAATGTTTTTCATAGGAAACTATAGGCAAGTTACTAGACCCAAGGGACCTAAATGCCTGAAACCTCCACATAAATATCAGCAAAGTGCTAAAGATTTGAAATTAGTACGAGTGGCTAGAGGAAGCCCTACTCTATGCAATGAGTGTTTTTCATTAGGCGTTAAAATTTAAGTACATGGTCAAGCGTGTGGGTGGAAAATGAGTTTTATGGATTATTAACGAAATTCATTTTCCACCCGCACGCTTGACCACGTACTTACATTTTAACCTAATGAAAACACTCATTGCAGGCTTCCTCTAGCCACTGGTACTAATTTCAAATCTTTAGCACTTTGCAATCTGGAGTGGAGGTTTCAGGCATTCAGGTTTTTGAGGTTCCCTCCACTTTAGGTCCAGTAACTAGGCTATAGTTATATTTATGAAAAATATTTTAGTATCAACAGAGAGCACAAAGAGAGACCTATTTTTGAGCTATATATCAAGTCCATAACATGAAGTTTACGGAATATATGGAGTTATAAAGTGATAACCACACAAACAAACAAAAAAAAGCATATGGTTCATTCCCCCCCCCCCCCCCCCCCCCAAATGCAACTGTCTCCCCTAAGGGGAGAGAATCTCATTTTAGTAGAAAGTGTTAAAAAAACTTGTGGTTACCACTTTATAGCTCCGTAGATTCTGCAAACTTCATGGTATGGACTTGATATATAGCTCAAAAGATAGGTCTCTCTGTGTGCTCTCTTTTGATACTAAAACATTTTTCACTATAGCCAATATATATACTTCAAAACCTGAGTTCCTGATTTTGCCACATAAATATCTCGCGATAGCCAAGTGCTAGAGTATTGAAATTAGCACCAGTGGCTGCCTTACTCCATGCAACGACTTGTTTCATTAGGCGCTAAAACTTAATACTGAAGTTATAGGGCTGGGAGAAAAGAGATGTAGTTGAGAAGTCAACATTTTAATGTCTGGAAATTTAATGACTCGGTCGAGATTCAAGGCACACTTGGAGTGTCTTTGGAGCTCATAACTGAAGAAACATCTTTTACGTCGCAGAGAAGCTGCCAAAGTGAGTTTTAGCAGAGGGTGTGAAGTTCTGCTTTTACTTTGTTAAAAAAAAATTCTCTGACCATTTTAATTTGTGAGTGCTAGAGCACCCTTGATAATTTAAATTTATTATTTGGGGAGTGCTAGAGCACAGTTGATAATTTAAATTTATTTTGGGAGTGCTAGAGCACCCTTGATAATTTAAATATATTTTGAGAGTGCTAGAGCACCCCTTGATAATTTAAATTTATTTTGGGAGTGCCAGAGCACCCTTGATAATATTTTGGGAGTGTCAGAGCAAATTTGATAATATTTTGGGAGTGCCAGAGCAGCCT
Organism: Cladorhizidae sp. MBARI D1340-BT2; assembly: GCA_028752905.1. Lineage (NCBI taxonomy): Eukaryota > Metazoa > Porifera > Demospongiae > Poecilosclerida > Cladorhizidae > Cladorhizidae sp. MBARI D1340-BT2. The sequence continues at coordinate 12,718,382 of JAQNBH010000013.1, forward strand.
TGATAATATTTTGGGAGTGCCAGAGCACCCTTAATAATTTAAATTTATTTTGGGAGTGCTAGAGCACTCCTTGATAATTTATTTTGGGAGTGCACCTAATTTAATTAGTGAGTGTTAGAGTACCTCTTGATAACTAATTCTTTAGTGAATTCTTATCGCTCACATGTCGTCGTTGTGTGGATCGGACAATCCATCAGCCTTCATGACAGGAGGAGGACCAGCGTAACACACATCCTTAACGATGAACTCGCCCTTCATGCTCTCCCTCCCCAGCACCGCCACAACCACACCCGTCACAAGTTCTTCTTCCTGTGACCTCGCCAAGGATGATGAATCCATTCCCTCTGACTCCTCCCACTTTAGAACCACGCGCTGCATGTTGTCCTCCAGGATGAGTTTGTCCGTGGTGCTCACATACCTTGACCTTGGGGGTGGGGGTGCCAAGTGATACTGCAACCAGAGGAACAGGATCATGAGCTCAATTAATTAATTATGAGATACATGGAAGATCATGTGAGCTCAATTAATTAATTATGAGATACATGGAAGTACATGTTCGACAATAAAATGAGTTCCATACTAGATAACTATAAGTCTCTTTATGAGTGTTCACAGACTGCTGGATGCCACCCTAGCTTGAAAACAGTTCCACGATGGAGTGCGGGTATCTCTGCCAGTACGACATACTTTTATAAACACAAACACGGATTGACTGGCTACCAACATAGACGACAAACAATAAAACGACCCTTTACCAGATTTTCACTGATGCCGCTGTTAAAAGCAGCGTCAATTGGTGTACAAGGTATATGGTAAAGGTTTATTATATAGTAAAGGTTTGTCATGCTTGCCATTTACACCAATCATTATGCTGGTCTTGAAAAGGTGTCTAATGAGTGGTGTCTATGTTATTAAATGGGTAAAGGGTCATCAAACAGGTTGACAGCTATATTCTTTTTTTAGCCGTCATACAGGTTTCCCATGACCTAGAAATTGGTATTTATGAAGCAGAAATGAGTATTTCAAAGGCCTTCAAAGGCCTTCTCAATAATCAACTTGAACTTTTACTCTCTTGACGTTTGGACTAGATGCTCTAGATAGCCTTCAGCAGTTATTATTCCTGATGAAGGCTAGAGTATCTAGTCGAAACATCGAGATAGTAATTGAGAAGGTCATTGTAATTTTGTCATGTGAAGTGAGAGTTCTTTGAGGGAAATGAGTGGCTTGCATATTCCCTCTAAAACTAAGAATCAGCAAGCCTAGCTGTGGTTTAAATCTTATCCACTGCACTGGAGATAGCTTCTGACTTTCCTCTGAGCAGATTTAGATCTAGTGGATAACTAGTGGGGGAATAGCTGCAGTTATGTAGTTGCGCTTTAGACTTGGTATTGCATTTTACAAGTCTTGTTTATTTATTGTTGAAAAATCCTCCCTGTTGAGCGGGGCAATAAAATTGAATGGACCCTCCAACATTCAGAGGGTTAAAGCATCTGTAAGCATGTGGAAGATAAGAGATGGCAGATTCAGCCCCCCCAAGAGCAAGAAGGCAGACCCCTCCAAGAGCAAGAAGGCAGACCCTCCAAGAGCAAGAAGGCAGACCCCTCCAAGAGCAAGAAGGCAGGCCCCTCCAAGAGCAAGAAGGCTGGTCCCTCCAAGAGCAAGAAGGCAGGCCCCTCCAATAGCAAGAAGGCAGGCCCCTCCAAGAGCAAGAAGGCAGGCCCCTCCAAGAGCAAGAAGGCAGGCCCCTCCAAGAGCAAGAAGGCAGGCCCCTCCAAGAGCAAGAAGGCAGGCCCTCCAAGAGCAAGAAGGCAGGCTCCTCCAAGAGCAAGAAGGCAGGCCCCTCCAAGAGCAAGAAGGCAGGTCCCTCCAGAGCAAGAAGGCAGGCCCCTCCAAGAGCAAGAAGGCAGGTCCCTCCAGAGCAAGAAGGCAGGCCCCACCAAGAGCAAGAAGGCAGGTCCCTCCAAGAGCAAGAAGGCAGGCCCCTCCAAGAGCAAGAAGGCAGGCCCTAAGAGCAAGAAGGCAGGCCCCTCCAAGAGCAAGAAGGCAGACCCCTCCAAGAGATGTGCACTTGAAGATAATTTTTAAAGTGGAATTTTTTCTTAAATGTTAACGATGAAATGGAAAATGGTTCCCTCTAAATATGGTCACTGCTCTTGTTCCCAGTTGTTGCTTTCTCAACAGACTCGGCTAGGGCTAGGGCTAGGGCTTGGTTGATGAGGTGTGTAGATACGATGGCCCTCGACAACTCAATGAACTCTCAGTTGACATAATAACTTATAATCACCTTCGCAATAATCAACTTCAAATTTGTATTCACTCGACATTTCGACTAGATGCTCTAGCCTTCATCAGGAATAATGATGAAGGCTAGAGCATCGAAACGTCGAGTGAATACAATTTGAAGTTGATTATTGAGAAGGTGATTATAAACTTCAATCTGCTCACCGGACCCATTGGCTAGATGCTCTAGAGCCTTCACTAGGAATAAATGAGATGCTCACTTCCTGATGGAGGGGAGAGACCTAGCCGAAATATCGAATGAGCAAATTTATGTTTGTTTATCGTTATTTTGCCGTTGTTATTTCTATACATTGTAGGCGAGGACTGGAGAACCAGCAACATCATATCTAAGTCCGAGTTCCTGCAGAGCCCATCGCGGAGCTTCTAAGACTCTAGCACTTTCAAACATTTTTTCTAATGTGCCATTTCCTGTTTTACACAACACACTCAGTCGGTGTCAACCCATGCCACGTCTTTACGGTCAGCTACAGTCTCCTTCATGGACTTGGTAACAGTTGCACAGGAGAACTCCACCAACCAAATAGCATGTCTTGGTAGAGGATCAGTTATAGTCTCCTTTGGACAGACAGGTCAGGTATCCCACAGACAGGTCAGGCCTCTCTCGATAGGTCAGGCCTCACAGACAGGCCAGGCTTCTCTCAGACAGGTCAGATCTCTCGTAGACAGGTCAGATATCTCACAGACAGGACAGGCCTCTCTCAGACAGGTCAGGCCTCTCACAGACAGGTCAGATCTGAGAGATGAACTCAGTATCAGTATGATCCCAAGCAGAAGCATTGGGAGAGACTCACTGGTTTTAGGGTTTTAGGGAAATAGCTAAGGCAGCGGTCAATCAGGGATGATATTAAAAATAGCTTTTGATTAATAATGACAAAAAAAAATCATTAAAAAAAAGTAGAGGAATGGATAATTCTCTCTGCACTCCTCTGTCTGTCTGTCTGTCTGTCATTGTTTGTCCTCAATGGGCGCTCACACAGAGGACCCAGGGAGGGTGGGAACAGGAGGATATGGGTAACTCGACCAGGGAAAGAACATGGGCATAGTTTTGGGTCCGTAGGCCATGCCATGCCCACAAAGCCATAATGGCCAATCTAGGGCAGATGCAGGGTTAGTGGCTGTGACATTTCTCATTTCTCTTGGCCCTTTCTGTCATGTCTGTGTTTTTTTAATCCTCAATGTTGGCTCTCGCACAGAGGATCCAAAAGAGTGGGCCTGGGACAGATAAGGGTAAGTAACGCCTGCCAAGGTCTTGATCATCTGAAGTGTTAAGCCCACCACTGGTGCTAGCCAAAAAAAGTTGGCTCTGGAGGTCTTGCTTTGGCTCAGGGGGTCTTGCTTTTCGGCTAGTTTTGCATAATCTCAGCTCTGTGATGTTGGAGACTTTGCCACCTCACCATGAAACAGGAGCTACAATATGACTGACCTTTGCACTTATCTCCTTGAGTATACTTGGCCTGAGGTCCATCTGCTTGAAGATGGTTCCCGTGATGATGCACTCTTGACCCTTTATCTTTCTCAGCTGAGATAGCTTCCTGCATTCAATCTCCTCTCCTGATACATGCACAACAAATACACACAAACAGCAATTATCCACAACAAATAAAGGGCAAATGCAAGCAACAAATTAATACAACAAATAAACAACCAAAAACAGGAAGTGGATTCCAATTAACAAAAGGAGATATACATTTGAAATTTGAACTTTGGAAATGAGGCTAGGATCATGCTCAGTGAAACTTTGTGGAGGTCGGCAATGCCGGTATTTGTGATGGTGATTCGTCTCCCAAGCCAGCCTCTCTCACTGCACATGGGGGTGCATGGAAAGCATCTGGTCACTACATTTCGATCACTCACACCTAGTCAGCGTCTTCATATTTATGCGACAAAATGCCAAAAAATCACAGCAAGCCAGAAGAAAATGCCCTAGGGCATTTGACCAGGCTCTCTCTCACTGTGTGTGTGTGTGTGTGTACGTTATCTAGTGGCAGCGATGGTGGTGATGGTGGAGGTGATGGAGTGCATGGTGGCATTGTTGTCTGATATTTTACACGCTTCTTGCCCAACTCAGCAACTCCACACTAAACTTTGCACTGGCAACCTCTCTGTGGAAACCGTCACTGGGCAGCTTCAGAGCAAGGAACCATTGTACCACTGCACACCATGCTGCCCCACAAAGAGATAGCCCGCATTAAGAACTTGGGGTGCTTGACTTGCAAACTGTTCATACTTGACCCTCTATTGTGTTAACCGTGGTTGTAAGTACACTGACCCCATTTTTTTTTGGCTTTCTGCTCCACAACTCTGCTCAACTCGGTCAGTCGGGCGAAGTAGATATGAGAATACTGCCTACCATAGTCCTTGGCTAGTCCAACATTTCTAAACGGGTCGCATTTGTCCTCATAATCACAAACTTTCCTCGTGAAACGTTTTTTAAACTTCTCTGGGTTCGTACTTGGATCTGGAGGGGAGAGCAGATTTTCTTCTTCCATTTATCCGCGGCCTGCCCGCCAAAAATAGATTAACGTGCCTAAATGCGCGTGTGCGTATAATGTTAAGCTAAAGAGGAGTGGTCAAGATCCTGCTCAATGCTTCTGTCTTGGTGAAGCGGTTGCAGTCATGGATGCTATTGTCCTCGCTACAGGTGGCTATGACCACTCCATTAAATTCTGGCATCCCCATGACGGGGTTTGTTACAGGACTGCTGCACACCCTGAATCTGTGAGTCTGGAAATGAAACAGCTAGTGTGTGGATGTGAATGCGTTTGACTTTTATCACCAGCAAGTTAACAAGCTTGAAGTTACCCCTGACAAGAGGCTCATAGTGGCAGCTGGTAGGTGATGTTCATTCTATGTGTATAAATATCTCTACCTTGGCTTGGGGGAGAGCCAGTAAATGTTTTTTGATAATCGACCTGGGCTAGAGGGCTGTGCTTATGGTATTGGTTGCTGGAGTGAAGTTGTTGTGCATACATGTACTAGTCTAACATTGCCAACCTTTTACCTGCCTCAATTTGGGGCAGTGGAGGAAGAAAGGGTATGGTGGATGCTAGAGCTAAAAGCTGCTCACTGCTAGGGTAGTGGATGGTAGAGCTAAAAGCTACTCACTGCTAGGGTAGTCGATGCTAGAGCTAAAAGCTGCTCACTGCTAGGGGTAGTGGATGGTAGAGCTAAAAGCTGCTCACTGCTAGGGTAGTGGATGCTAGAGCTAAAAGCTGCTCACTGCTAGGGTAGTGGATGCTAGAGTTAAAAGCTGCTCACTGCTAGGGTAGTCGATGCTAGACCTAAATGCTGCTCACTGCTAGGGTAGTCGATGCTAGAGTTAAAAGCTGCTCACTGCTAGGGTAGTAGATTCTAGAGCTAAAAGCTGCTCACTGCTAGGGTAGTGGATGCTAGAGCTAAAAGCTGCTCACTGCTAGGGTAGTGGATGGTAGAGCTAAAAGCTGCTCACTGCTAGGGTAGTCAATGCCAGAGCTAAAAGCTGCTCACTGCTAGGGTAGTGGATGCTAGAGCTAAAAGCTGCTCACTGCTAGGGTAGTCGATGCTAGAGCTAAAAGCTACTCACTGCTAGGGTAGTGGATGGTAGAGCTAAAAGCTGCTCACTGCTAGGGTAGTCGATGGTAGAGTTAAAAGCTGCTCACTGCTAGGGTAGTGGATGGTAGAGCTAAAAGCTGCTCACTGCTAGGGTAGTGGATGCTAGAGCTAAAAGCTGCTCACTGCTAGGGTAGTGGATGCTAGAGCTAAAAGCTGCTCACTGCTAGGGTAGTCGATGCTAGAGCTAAAAGCTGCTCACTGCTAGGGTAGTCGATGCTAGAGCTAAAAGCTGCTCACTGCTAGGGTAGTGGATGGTAGAGCTAAAAGCTGCTCACTGCTAGGGTAGTGGATGCTAGAGCTAAAAGCTGCTCACTGCTAGGGTAGTGGATGCTAGAGCTAAAAGCTGCTCACTGCTAGGGTAGTCGATGCTAGAGCTAAAAGCTGCTCACTGCTAGGGTAGTCGATGCTAGAGCTAAAAGCTACTCACTGCTAGGGTAGTGGATGCTAGAGCTAAAAGCTGCTCACTGCTAGGGTAGTCGATGCTAGAGCTAAAAGCTACTCACTGCTAGGGTAGTGGATGGTAGAGCTAAAAGCTGCTCACTGCTAGGGGTAGTGGATGGTAGAGCTAAAAGCTGTTAGGGTAGTGGATGGTAGAGCTAAAAGCTGCTCACTGCTAGGGTAGTGGATGCTAGAGCTAAAAGCTGCTCACTGCTAGGGTAGTCGATGCTAGAGCTAAAAGCTGCTCACTGCTAGGGTAGTGGATGGTAGAGCTAAAAGCTGCTCACTGCTAGGGTAGTCAATGCTAGAGCTAAAAGCTGCTCACTGCTAGGGTAGTGGATGCTAGAGCTAAAAGCTGCTCACTGCTAGGGTAGTCGATGCTAGAGCTAAAAGCTACTCACTGCTAGGGTAGTGGATGGTAGAGCTAAAAGCTGCTCACTGCTAGGGGTAGTGGATGGTAGAGCTAAAAGCTGCTAGGGTAGTGGATGGTAGAGCTAAAAGCTGCTCACTGCTAGGGTAGTGGATGGTAGAGCTAAAAGCTACTCACTGCTAGGGTAGTCGATGCTAGAGCTAAAAGCTGCTCACTGCTAGGGGTAGTGGATGGTAGAGCTAAAAGCTGCTCACTGCTAGGGTAGTGGATGCTAGAGCTAAAAGCTGCTCACTGCTAGGGTAGTGGATGCTAGAGTTAAAAGCTGCTCACTGCTAGGGTGGTCGATGCTAGACCTAAATGCTGCTCACTGCTAGGGTAGTCGATGCTAGAGCTAAAAGCTGCTCACTGCTAGGGTAGTGGATGCTAGAGCTAAAAGCTGCTCACTGCTAGGGTAGTGGATGGTAGAGCTAAAAGCTGCTCACTGCTAGGGTAGTGGATGCTAGAGCTAAAAGCTGCTCACTGCTAGGGTAGTCGATGCTAGAGCTAAAAGCTACTCACTGCTAGGGTAGTGGATGGTAGAGCTAAAAGCTGCTCACTGCTAGGGTAGTCGATGGTAGAGTTAAAAGCTGCTCACTGCTAGGGTAGTGGATGGTAGAGCTAAAAGCTGCTCACTGCTAGGGTAGTGGATGGTAGAGCTAAAAGCTGCTCACTGCTAGGGTAGTGGATGCTAGAGCTAAAAGCTGCTCACTGCTAGGGTAGTCGATGCTAGAGCTAAAAGCTGCTCACTGCTAGGGTGGTCGATGCTAGAGCTAAAAGCTGCTCACTGCTAGGGTAGTGGATGGTAGAGCTAAAAGCTGCTCACTGCTAGGGTAGTGGATGCTAGAGCTAAAAGCTGCTCACTGCTAGGGTAGTGGATGCTAGAGCTAAAAGCTGCTCACTGCTAGGGTAGTCGATGCTAGAGCTAAAAGCTGCTCACTGCTAGGGTAGTCGATGCTAGAGCTAAAAGCTACTCACTGCTAGGGTAGTGGATGCTAGAGCTAAAAGCTGCTCACTGCTAGGGTAGTCGATGCTAGAGCTAAAAGCTACTCACTGCTAGGGTAGTGGATGGTAGAGCTAAAAGCTGCTCACTGCTAGGGGTAGTGGATGGTAGAGCTAAAAGCTGCTAGGGTAGTGGATGGTAGAGCTAAAAGCTGCTCACTGCTAGGGTAGTGGATGCTAGAGCTAAAAGCTGCTCACTGCTAGGGTAGTCGATGCTAGAGCTAAAAGCTGCTCACTGCTAGGGTAGTGGATGGTAGAGCTAAAAGCTGCTCACTGCTAGGGTAGTCAATGCTAGAGCTAAAAGCTGCTCACTGCTAGGGTAGTGGATGCTAGAGCTAAAAGCTGCTCACTGCTAGGGTAGTCGATGCTAGAGCTAAAAGCTACTCACTGCTAGGGTAGTGGATGGTAGAGCTAAAAGCTGCTCACTGCTAGGGGTAGTGGATGGTAGAGCTAAAAGCTGCTAGGGTAGTGGATGGTAGAGCTAAAAGCTGCTCACTGCTAGGGTAGTGGATGCTAGAGCTAAAAGCTGCTCACTGCTAGGGTAGTCGATGCTAGAGCTAAAAGCTGCTCACTGCTAGGGTAGTCGATGCTAGAGCTAAAAGCTGCTCACTGCTAGGGTAGTGGATGGTAGAGCTAAAAGCTGCTCACTGCTAGGGTAGTCGATGCTAGAGCTAAAAGCTGCTCGCTGCTAGGGTAGTGGATAGAGCTAAAAGCTGCTCGCTGCTAGGGTGGTAATTGTCAGCCATTTTTAAAATTATCATTTTCCCCTTCCCACCATCAAACGGGATGTTGATTATAACACTCCACGAACTCCGAGTTGATTGTAAAGATTTTTCTCGCAGTCAACTTGTACTTCCTGGTGAAGACTATCTCACCTAGCCACTCACAGTCAACTTGTACTTCCTGGTGAAGACTAGAGCACCTAGCCACTCACAGTCAACTTCTGGTGAAGACTAGAGCACCTAGCCACTCACAGTCAACTTGTACTTCCTAGTGAAGACTAGAGCACCTATCAACTTGTACTTCCTGGTGAAGACTAGAGCACCTAGCCACTCACAGTCAACTTGTACTTCCTGGTGAAGACTAGAGCACCTAGCCACTCACAGTCAACTTGTACTTCCTGGTGAAGACTAGAGCACCTAGCCACTCACAGTCAACTTGTACTTCCTGGTGAAGACTAGAGCACCTAGCCACTCACAGTCAACTTGTACTTCCTGGTGAAGAGAGCACCTAGAGCAAGTCGTTATAATATTTTATAAGAGCCGAGCATCTGCTGCACATGTGCAGGTTTAAAAATAAACTCCTGCATGCAGTTCGTCTTTCATAATTTTTCGTGGACAATGTCCGAGTTTTCACCCTATAGGCACTAGTTAACACCCGTAGGTGCTAGTTTGCATCTGCAGGCTCTAGGATGCACCTGTGGATGCTAGTGGATGCTACTTTGCCCCTTTGGATGCTAGTTTGCATCTGTGGATGCTAGTTTACACCTGTGGATGCAAGTTTACCCCTGTGGATGCTAGTTTACACCTGTGGATGCTAGTTTGCACCTGTGGATGCTAGTTTACCCCTGTGGATGCTATAGTTTACACCTGTGGACGCTAGTTTACACCTGTGGACGCTAGTTTACACCTGTGGATGCTAGTTTGCACCTGTGGATGCTAGTTTACACCTGTGGATGCTAATGCTAGTTTGCACCTGTGGATGCTAGTTTACACCTGTGGATACTAGTTTACACCTGTGGTTGCTAGTTTACACCTGTGGATGCTAGTTTACACCTGTGGATGCTAGTTTACACCTGTGGGTGCTAGTTTACACCTGTGGATGCAAGTTTACACCTGTGGGTGCTAGTTTACACCTGTGAATGCAAGTTTACACCTGTGGATGCTAGGTTACGCCTGTGGATGCTAGTTTACGCCTGTTGATGCCGGTTTACACCTGTGGATGCTAGTTTACACCTGTGGATGCTAGTTTACACCTGTGGATGCTAGTTTACACCTGTGCATGCTTGTTTACACCTGTGGATGCTAGTTTACACCTACATGTGGATGCTAGTTTACACCTGTGGATGCTAGTTTGCACCTGTGGATGCTAGTTTACACCTGTTGATGCTAGTTTGCACCTGTGGATGCTAGTTTACACCTGTGAATGCTAGTTTACACCTACATGTGGATGCTAGTTTACACCTGTGGATGCCGGTTTACACCTGTGGATGCCAGTTTACACCTGTGGATGCTAGTTTACACCTGTGGATGCTGGTTTACACCTGTGGATGCTGGTTTACACCTACATGTGGATGCTAGTTTACACCTGTGGATGCTAGTTTGCACCTGTGGATGCTAGTTTACACCTGTTGATGCTAGTTTACACCTGTGGATGCTAGTTTACACCTGTGGATCCTAGTTTACACCTGTGGATGCTAGTTTACACCTACATGTGGATGCTAGTTTACACCTGTGGATGCTAGTTTACACCTGTGGATGCTAGTTTACACCTGTGGATGCTAGTTTACACCTGTGGATGCTAGTTTACACCTACATGTGGATGCTAGTTTACACCTGTGGATGCTAGTTTGCACCTGTGGATGCTAGTTTACACCTGTGGATGCTAATGCTAGTTTGCACCTGTGGATGCTAGTTTACACCTGTGGGTGCTAGTTTACACCTGTGGATGTTAGTTTACACCTACATGTGGATGCTAGTTTACACCTGTGGATGCCGGTTTACACCTGTGTATGCTAGTTTACACCTGTGGATGCTAGTTTACACCTGTGGATGCTAGTTTACACCTGTGGATGCTAGTTTACACCTACATGTGGATGCTAGTTTACACCTGTGGATGCTAGTTTACACCTGTGGATGCTAGTTTACACCTGTTGATGCTAGGTTGCCTCTCTGTGGATGGTAGTTTGCCTCTGCAGGTGCTGGTTTGTCAGTCTGTTAAAAATACGAGTCTTTTTGAAGCACAGATTCTGCCATTTTGTTAGTATTTTGGCTTGATTCATTTTCACTGCAAATTAGAGGCTCTGTATTGTGTTTCTGGTTGTGGCTCTGGTAACGCCGCAGTTGTGTTGCTTCTCTAACCTCTCTCCTCTTCTCTCCTCTCCACTGCCGCAGTGGTTATATTTCTCTAGCACCTCTCTCCTCTCCTCTCTACTGCCGCAGTGGTTATGTTTCTCTAGCACCTCTCTCTTCTCCTCTCTACTGCCGCAGTGGTTATGTTTCTCTAGCACCTCTCTCCTCTCCTCTCCACTGCCGCAGTGGTTATGTTTCTCTAGCACCTCTCTTCTCTCCTCTCTACTGCCGCAGTGGTTATGTTTCTCTAGCACCTCTCTCCTCTTCTCTCCTCTCTACTGCCGCAGTGGTTATGTTTCTCTGGCACCTCTCTCTTCTCCTCTCTACTGCCGCAGTGGTTATGTTTCTCTAGCACCTCTCTCTTCTCCTCTCTACTGCCGCAGTGGTTATGTTTCTCTTGCACCTCTCTCTTCTCCTCTCCACTGCCGCAGTGGTTATGGTTCTCTAGCACCTCTCTCTTCTCCTCTCTACTGCCGCAGTGGTTATGTTTCTCTAGCACCTCTCTCCTCTCCTCTCTACTGCCGCAGTGGTTATGTTTCTCTTGCACCTCTCTCTTCTCCTCTCCACTGCCGCAGTGGTTATGGTTCTCTAGCACCTCTCTCTTCTCCTCTCCACTGCCGCAGTGGTTATGTTTCTCTAGCACCTCTCTTCTCTCCTCTCCACTGCCGCAGTGGTTATGTTTCTCTAGCACCTCTCTCCTCTCCTCTCTACTGCCGCAGTGGTTATGTTTCTCTAGCACCTCTCTTCTCCTCTCTACTGCCGCAGTGGTTATGCACCTCTCTCTTCTCCTCTCCACTGCCGCAGTGGTTATGTTTCTCTAGCACCTCTCCTCTCCACTGCCGCAGTGGTTATGTTTCTCTAGCACCTCTCTCTTCTCCTCTCCACTGCCGCAGTGGTTATGGTTCTCTAGGACCTCTCTCTTCTCCTCTCTACTGCCGCAGTGGTTATGGTTCTCTAGCACCTCTCTCTTCTCCTCTCCACTGCCGCAGTGGTTATGTTTCTCTAGCACCTCTCTCCTCTCCTCTCCACTGCCGCAGTGGTTATAGTTCTCTAGCACCTCTCTCCTCTCCTCTCTACTGCCGCAGTGGTTATGTTTCTCTAGCACCTCTCTTCTCTCCTCTCTACTGCCGCAGTGGTTATGGTTCTCTAGCACCTCTCTCCTCTTCTCTCCTCTCTACTGCCGCAGTGGTTATGTTTCTCTAGCACCTCTCTCCTCTCCTCTCTACTGCCGCAGTGGTTATGTTTCTCTAGCACCTCTCTCCTCTCCTCTCTACTGCCGCAGTGGTTATGTTTCTCTAGCACCTCTCTCCTCTCCTCTCTACTGCCGCAGTGGTTATGTTTCTCTAGCACCTCTCTCCTCTCCTTTCCACTGCCGCAGTGGTTATGTTTCTCTAGCACCTCTCTTCTCTCCTCTCTACTGCCGCAGTGGTTATGGTTCTCTAGCACCTCTCTCCTCTTCTCTCCTCTCTACTGCCGCAGTGGTTATGTTTCTCTAGCACCTCTCTTCTCTCCTCTCTACTGCCGCAGTGGTTATGGTTCTCTAGCACCTCTCTCTTCTCCTCTCTACTGCCGCAGTGGTTATGTTTCTCTAGCACCTCTCTCCTCTCCTCTCCACTGCCGCAGTGGTTATGTTTCTCTAGCACCTCTCTCCTCTCCTCTCCACTGCCGCAGTGGTTATGTTTCTCTAGCACCTCTCTTCTCTGTGGTTATGTTTCTCTAGCACCTCCTCTCCTCTCCACTGCCTCCATAGTGGTGTTCGTTCTCCCTCCCCCGCTCCCCCCTCTCCTCCTCCTGATAGTTATGACTGTTGTTGTTATATGTATGAACAGCTTATCAGAGGATCAGGATGTACGCTATACACTCCTCCGATCCTACTCCGGTATGTACGTGTGGGTGATGGTGGTGGTGTGTGTGGTGGTGGTGTGTGTGTGATGGTGGTGGTGTGTGATGGTGGTGTGTGTGGTGGTGGTGGTGTGTGTGGTGGTGTGTGTGTGCATTGAGATGCATGCCGGGTGGGTGCTTAATGTATCAACTTGTCTAAATTCCTCCTAAGTTATCAACCCGTATAATATAATGCTTGTCAAACAGGTGCATGTATTAAGCAAATCACCACCGTCCTTATTTGTATACTTTAACTATTAGAGTGCATATATATATAATAAGCTGTCGATTGGACAAGAGTCGACTCCATTGAGGTAAGCAGACAAAGTAAGCAGACAAAGAAACAAAGGCTATGCATCGATGTGTCACTAGGACCCAATCCTTTCTCAAGAGCAAAGGGACTCAGAGTGATTGCAGGTGAGCATGGAGGTGTCTGTGCAGCTTTCTCTGCAGAAGGACTTCCAGAAGCAGCGGTGATGGCCAGGGAAGCACCGGGACCGTTCCTGGCAGCGGTTGAGATTGTCAGCCATTAAAAAAGTAAATCTTTCATTTTGCCGCACGCTCCCTCAGACTGTAAGTCAAGTTTTATGACTATTTTATATTGATAGACTGGTCTACTGGGCATGTGCGAGTAAAAGATCCGTTGTTTTGTGCGACCGGCTCTCTTTTTTATATAATTGTGAACAATATCCAAGTTTGTGCCTGTAGGCAGTTATGGCGGTAGATTTGTTAAGCAGCTACTTCTCTGTTGGTTCTAGCCTCTATTTGTTAGGCACCTACTTCTCTGTTGGCTCTAGCCTCTATTTGTTAAGCACCTACTTCACTGTTGGCTCTAGCCTCTATTTGTTAAGCAGCTACTTCTCTGTTGGTTCTAGCCTCTATTTGTTAGGCACCTACTTCTCTGTTGGCTCTAGCCTCTATTTGTTAAGCACCTACTTCACTGTTGGCTCTAGCCTCTATTTGTTAAGCACCTACTTAACTGTTGGCTCTAGCCTCTATTTGTTAAGCACCTACTTCACTGTTGGTTCTGGCCTCTATTTATTAAGCACCTACTTCACTGTTCTTCTTTTATGAAACACCTACTTAACTGTTGGCTTTCGCCTCTATTTGTTAAGCACCTACTTCACTGTTCTTCTTTTATGAAACACCTACTTAACTGTTGGCTCTAGCCTCTATTTGTTAAGCACCTACTTCACTGTTCTTCTTTTATGAAACACCTACTTAACTGTTTGCTCTAGCCTCTATTTGTTAAGCACCTACTTCACTGTTGGTTCTGGCCTCTATTTATTAAGCACCTACTTCACTGATGGTTCTAGCTTCTGTTTGTGAAACACCTACAGTAGGAGACAAAAAAGTTCCAGTTCCGTTGCGTTAATATTCCGTTGGCGCTATTTACAACGTTGTTCGAACGCTGTTTAGTAACAGGTCCGTTCCAACGGCGAGGAATATTTTTTGTTCACGTTTCAAACTCGTTTGCGGTTCAATTATCTCGCCCTTGTTCACGCGGTCGTTCCAGCCTCGTGCTTCAGTTACAATCGGCGTTGTGCTCCTTCTTGTTCATCTTAGGCAACCTCTCGCTTCTTGACCATTCATAATGTCGTTCTTCAGCGAAAGGCCATCGATATTAATGCAAGCCTCGAAGGAATAGAGGAGCTGATAAAGCGGACCGACGAAACAACTGTTGACTAGCTTCAGCGTCTGCTACAGACCAAACTAGGACTACAACATTTCACTGCACAACATTCTGCGATGCAGGACCGCTTTAGGATTGACCTTCCAAGGTAGCTCTACTGTCAGTTCATCAGGCACGCGGAACAAGGTAATCTGTCTATCATTTCTAAAGCTTAGTTTATCTGACAACTTGGTTTAAGCTTACAGTTTATAAGCTGGTTTGGCTTAGTTTAAGGAAGCTTGATTGATTAGCTTATAAATTTGAAAGGTAAGCTTATAAACATAGCTTTGCCTGGGTTGTGGCTAGGAGTTTGGCTTGAAGGACCTAAGACAATCTTGCCTGCTTAATTTACTCCTTAGCTACTCTTTGGCAAGCTTAGCTTGTATTGGTGAAACATTTGATTTCCAAATCTTAAAGGCAAGGTAATATTACAATTCTCCTCCCTACCCTACCTTTCTATATCAGAGTCCCCCCCCCCCCCCCCCTCCCACCCACCTTTTCCTCTTCCCATGACCATTTTTTGGAGCGACAACATTCCCACGTCCACCCAACACTAATCAACATGTACCACTACACACACCAGCACCACTGTTCACTTCATTGATAAACACTCCCTCACACCCAGGTGTCCAGTTACCACAGAAGTTACCACAGATGAAAAGAAGATGGGAGAGATGACTTGTGGCATAGAGGATGTTATATGGATTGGTAAATGCAGTCCAACTTGAGATCCACAGACTGCACTCAGGATTGTTTGAACTTGAATGTTGTACTTTACAAAATTGAGTACAAAATTGCTATATTTTGTTCACTGGTTACCATAATAATTGAGCAATGAGCATGCATAACTATCACCAGTGAACTTTCATGACTATTTAACACAGTATCATGCAAGGCTTGCGTTAAGGTTGGCTGTCACAACCAAGACTACCCAATTGGCATGACAAAACAAAGTGTTTGCATATCTTGGTGTGTATACCATTTCTCTGACATGCATATTTTTGTGTGAGTCGTAGATGTACTTGCCTTGTAGTAGTAGACATCTTCACATAATAAAAGATGACAGTCAGTTTAAAACTAACACTATCAATATAATTTCCAATTATTTTGCAAGCACTCAAGTATGCCTGCTGGATCGACTCCAAACACTTCTCTCATTACAGGCTCAAATTCAATGAGGTCCATGGAGAAGTAGGTGGTTGGAAACAGTGATTGTAGGAGAGAAGTCGACTAGTATGTGTTAATCGATGGGGGGCATCAAGGACCAACTTATCCTACAACTCAACCATAGAAGCCGGAGTCCTGTTGCATGTACAATGAAACATAATAGACAACCACCATGCAATAGAGAAATGCATTGCAGAAATTTATGTTCTTGACGTAACTTTTCCACTCTTACAGTACACCTGCCACCAAACACACAACACCAATGAGAGTGCATTGGTGTGTACTATGAACCATATTCCACCATGCTTAAACCGACAGAGTTCTCTGTTAGCCAAAATATCAATGTGTAAATGCATCATACCATCTCTTGGTCTATACATGGTTGAGGTGAGGCCTAACATTCTGACGTGGCTTGTTACATACAAAAGCTTAGCTAAGGTTAAGTTTTTTTAAGGCAAGTCCTGCTAAGCTACTAGACGCTCTGTAAACTCTTCAACCTTTCTAAGGCAAGGTCTGCTAAGCTACTCTGGAAGTTTCTCTAAGGCAAGGCTTGCTAGCTCCTGTGAGGGCATTTACAAAGGGGGGGCTTTGTTTTGCAAGCCTTAGTCTACACCAGGCTTTACCTAACACCATGCTTAGCAAACCTAACCTCTACAAAACTATATAGCAAGCTTTGTCTAAGCATCTTGTCTAAACTGAGTAGTTACTAACAAGAAGGCAAAGCTAAGAGCTAATACAAGTAGAGCTGAAGGACACTAGTGGGCACAGGCCAAAAGGCTAGGAAGAGAAATAACTAATACTTACTGTACTTCTGTCAGCAGTAGACTTCTTGAAGAGCAAAATGACATCTGCGAAAGAAGAAAACAAAAGAGAGGAAAAAAACACTCGCTAGATATAGCATCTGATTGTAACACACCTGGCGCCCGCCCAATGCGCGCGTGGACACGCGTTTATAAAATAAGCGCTAAGATTAAAAATTGGAAACGTAAACTTAACGGCGTTTGTTATACGTTATTCGTCGGGTTTTTATGCGTTGATTCCGCATTTCTGTTTTCCTTGCCCACCGTTGGAACGGGTGCGGAACTGGAACATTTTTTTGTCTCATACTGTATGTGCATGCACAAGTGTGTGGTCTCATATGTGCAGGCACAAATGTGTGATCTCATATGTGCAGGCACAAGTGCGTAATCTCATATGTGCAGGCACAAGTGTGTGGTCTCATATGTGCAGGCACAAGTGTGTGATCTCATATGTGCAGGCTCAGGCACTTGATGAGGTGGATCTTGTTGTTCTTTAGAAATATGAAACATGTACAAACATGCCTGCACATGTGCACACACATGTACCTCACATGGTGCACATGCATCGTTCATGTGTACCCTCATGTACACTCACATGTACCCACACATGTACCCTCAAGTGTACCATCACATGTATCACATGTATGTCACATGTGCATACCATTACCCTCACATGTGCACACATATCTACCTTTGCTGTCAAGGAATTTGTGTTTGAGGGAATGTCCAAGAATGTGACGTGCATTGGTTTCTATGACGATGGAAGGTTCATGTACTCCGGTGGTGAGGACTGCAATGCCAGAATATGGGACCTCAGGTAGGGGGTTTAATGTGGGGAATATTTGGGATGGAGGGTTGGGTGGGGGGGGGGGGGGGGGGGGGGAAGGTGATGAAGATCATGTGATTGAGTGTTTGCATAGATCTAGGTTTGTCCAGTGCTCAGTGTTTACTGGTGAGTTCTCATTGAATTTGTTTTAGTTGTCCACTAGAGCAGTTTTAACTATTCTGTAATAGTATCCGCAACAGGAACTGTCCCACATCTATTCCACTCCTGACATAAGCACAGGTGAGCCTGGCACCAAAAGTGAGCCAGGCACCAGGTAGGCCTGGCCCCCAGGTGAGCCTGGAATCAGAGGTGAGCCTGGCACCACAGTAGAGCCTATCAGAGGTTAGCCTCAGGTGGGCCAGGCACCACAGGTGAGCCTGGTATCAGAGGTGAGCCTGACATCAGAGGTGTGCCTGGCCCAGTCTACAGGTGAGCCTGGTGTCAGAGGTGAGCCTGGCACCACAGGTGAGCCTGGTATCAGAGGTGAGCCTGACATCAGAGGTGAGCCTGGCACCACAGGTGAGCCTAGTATCAGAGGTGAGCCTGGCACCAGAGGTAAGCCTGGTATCAGACGTGAGCCAAGCACCAGACGGGGTTTCATCCAGAATTTTTCAACTGGGGGGGGGGGGAATTATGCCAGTACTGACTTGATTGGATGATGTGAAAGAGTCTGACCATGTGGTAAAATGTATGCTATGGTCCTGATTCATATACCAATATTATAATATGTAGCTCATTCAACATGCTTTCTAAATGTTTTTCCATGCATGTTGAAGTACGGTGAAGAAATGGCCTTCATTGTGGTGAACTGAAAAATAGAGTTAGCAATAACTGTGGTTACTGTGTTGCTATAAAACTTGCTGCGTAATCAACCATTTTGTCTTTTCTCTATATTAGTTACAGTAAAGGCCGGTTCATAATATGACGATAGCTCAGCGTAGCGCATCGTCATCGTCAAACCTATCGTCAATTATGAACCGCTACCATTTTGACGCTGTGATGCCACGGAGGCTGACGATAGAGTAGACTTGGATTCTATTCCAACGTCTACTGCTCAGCGTCCAACTGATCAGATTGTTTTAGATTTTCACGTGACAAAGGCGTTAAGCATTTCCAATTGAAGCTACCCATTTTACAATGGATGACGAGAAACTGGTGGAGGCAGTACGGTCTTATAGCTACCTTTGGCAGGTGTCTTCGCGATCTTACAAAGACCCAGAGGGCCAAGGACAACGCCTGGATCGAGGTTTCTGGCAAGGTAGGATATTAGCTATGTAAAATTTGTGGAAGGGTAGCTAGTTATTTGTGGAAGGGTAGTTATTAATACTAAATTTTAAATAGATTGGAGCGGACTGCTGTGTCCAGGAATGTATGAAAAGGTGGAAGGTTCTGAGGGACAGATTCGTCATGGAATTGGAAAAAAATAAAACTAAGAAGTCTGGAGATGCTGCACTGGTGTCCTGTTGGCGGCTGTTTGGCTTTATCACCGACACTGTGAAGCACAAAATGTTAGTGATTACCATAAGTTTGACTATGTAGTGAAGTTGAATTATATATTTGAATGTTCTGCGTCTTATTTGTATAGCACCGTACCAACTTTACTCCTGCTCGGGCAGACACGTATGTTTTCTAGATATGTATGTATTCTTTGTTACACTGAATCTTGATGTGGTATAGACCTCCTACATCAGACCTCCCGCAGGAAAGCGAGGAAGGAAGTAACGTACATTTAGATGAGACGACAATTGCCATCAGGTAGGTTAGTATCCATCCCAAAATTAATATGACCGTTCTTTTATGTTCAATAGCAGTACTGCAGCAAGTACCCCAGGTACTCTCACACCACAACTACTTGACCACCCACGCAAAAAAAGAAAACGACAAGTTGAAGTTGATGAAATGGACAGGGTGCTCATCGCCCTGCAAGGACAGCAGCAGCAGGAAGATGGAGAGGGTGCCTTTGGCAAACATGTTGCTGCCTGTCTCAGGCTATTAGGAGGACGAGCTGGCCATAGCACGAGTAGAGATAGACAAAATCTTACTTAATTAACAATAATCCCTACTCCACTCCTCACTATCCCCCAAACAATGTAAATACAGGTCCTTCATCTCCCACTCACCCCAATGATACCTTTTACACCTTTTAATTGCAACAATATTTTTATATCAGTAAATGAAATTATGCTGATTTCTATACGTAATAAAACAGAAGAGTCAAGTTCGCCGCACATGGCTATAATATTGCCAAACACACTTCTCCAGCAGGTGAACAAAAGAACTTTTTGAAATCATCTCGGACATCAGCTGCCGATTGAGAATGTCTGTATATATATACATATAAATATATGTATATAAATATATAGATAAATAGTCACTGAATAGAATACTGACTAACCTATCATTATTACAGGGATGGTTTCAAATAACTGAGTGAATAAATAACTGGTTGAATATTTAACTTAACTTATACCTCTTTCAGGAGACTATCAAACCTTTCTTTTGTCATCCTGAGGTATGTGAAGTGGCTGCTTGGACGCATCTCCTGAAGTAAATTATGATATTCTCCTTGTTCCAGGCGCTGTTGGAATATTTTGCGTGCACGCACTCTCCTCAGTCTCCTATTCCTCCTTCTTCTCAACAGTAATACTAGAATTATAGCCTCCTGTTCTCGTACAAAATTTCTCCCGACCATGGCGAGCCAAAAATGAACTGGCTACTAGCGATAAACAAGCTCGGCAACTGTGCAAGGTCAAAGTCCAATTGGTGGTTCTCCGTCAATAACGTCAAATTGTGAACTGCAATGACGCTGCTAGACGAAACGCTGAAGCTTGACCACAAAAGCGACGATGCGCAACGCTGAGCTACCGTCATATTATGAACCGGCCTTTATGCTGCACTACTAGTCCTTGATTAGTCTCAAGCTAGTGGAATAGTGTTAAGCAGATCCCACCCTGATACTGTTAATGTCATGGCTGTAAAATAGAACTTCTATACAGTCAACTTGCATTTGAACTTTGGTATCAGTGAGAAAATTAATGGGGGGATATTCTCCCCCCCCCCCCCCCCCCCCCCCCCCCCCGGATGAAACCCTGCCAGAGGTGAGCCTGGTACCACAGGTGAGCCTGGTACCACAGGTGAGCCTGGCACCACAGGTGAGCCAGGCACCACAGGTGAGCCAGGCACCAGATGAGATTGGCACCAGATATGTATATAATGTAATATAATATGTCCTGTATACAGAATGTAGATATATATACATGTAATTATATATACAGCAGATATGTAGATAATATCTATACAGATGCATACAGATACTGTATGTAGATATGTATATATCACTTTACAGAAATGTAGATATATATAATTATGTATACAGTATATCTATATATAGGATAGCCTATTCAAAAGAGTGGGTTATGCCCCTATGTAACCTCCGAGTTTGTGGTTACCCCCCACCCCAGGCGAAGCCAAGGGATGTAACCGCAAACGAGTAGGTTACACTGGCACATAACCCGCGAGTGGAGTATAGCTATCTTACTTATACTACATTGCGCATGCGCTAAACTACATGCGGTTAAAAGTGTAGGTTATGCACCTATGTAACCTATAGTTATTAACCAATCACAGATCATGTGATGTAGTATAAATACAGATACAGATATGTACTTATGTGTCTTGCTTTCATCACTGTGCTGGCTGGCATTGGTGTAGGCCTGCACTAGCCACATACCATTACCTGGGTTTCATCCAGGGTGGCTATCAGAATCCCCCCCTTCCCCCCACTCAGGATCTGTGCTGGGGATATCCCTACTAATTTTCACTGATAAAAAAAAAAGTTCAAATGAAAGTTGACTGTGTAGAAGTTCTATTTTACAGCCATGACATTAACAGTATGAGGGTGAGATCTGCTTAACACTATTCCACTAGCCTGGGACTGGTGTGAATGATCAAAGACTGCGTTATTGTAACTAGTTGCATTTATATAGAGAAAAGGTTGGTTGCACAGCAACGCAGACAACAGACTCTATTTTTCAGTCCACCACAATAAAGGGCATTTCTTCACTGTGATAGTGACTTGTTAATCACAAAAGCAGTCTCCTTGGCTTCATTGCCTTCCACAAAGCCAGCACAGTATCAAAGTCCACTTCAGGGAGTGGTGGCCTTTCGATGGCTGTGGTCATCAGCTTGGACAGTGATGCTGGTGGCAGTAGATTACGAAGTCGATCCTTGATCTGCTTTGTGTCACCAAAGGAGTGCTCAATAGTTGCAGTGGACACACCACGGCTTATGGAGAGCAGAATCTTGACGTTGGGAAAGGTCACACACTTTGCCTCACTTCTCAGGAACAGTGTTACAAGTTCCTTCAATGACAAACTCTTCATCTCCTCAAAATGACCAATTTGAAAGCTTTCCACTCTAGTCTTGTCTCAGGCTTATCAGCATCTGCCGGAGTTGAGAAGACTTCTCCCTCATACTCAATCTCTGTCATCTTCCCATAAGGAGCTTCTCCAATTCTGTAGTGCCATATTTGGTGCAGTCGCTGGACATCTGTTGGGCATTTATGAGGGTCAAAGATGCTGAAAGCAGTCAAGACGCTCAAGGCATCTTTGAAATGACAGCTGATTTGCCTGCTGACCTCTGCCAGGTATGGCTGCAGCACATTCTTATTGAAATTCTCTCTTGCTGCCTCCAGATCTAGAACACCAATTGCAAGGCCTGTTACTGTGTCATGGACTGTGGACAGGTACTCCTGATCATTGGGATGTTCCTTGATCTGCTGTAGGTAGTGCCAGCCATAAGTCTGGCTGGCTGCAAGGTGACATCTGCTTTCTTGGCCTGCAAGGCTCTACCAAGACAAGGCAATACAGGAAGGACATCACTTAGCATCACCATTGCAAAAGTTGTATGTCTTTATAATCTTCAGCATTCCAAGTGCTTCTGGATCTCCAGTATCCTCGTGGGGATGTGCTCAAGCGTATCTATCAGTGGCCTCAAGAAGCACTGATTGCTCTTACAGATCTGTTATGTGCCAGCCAGCGGGTACCACTTGCCTTGATCATATTTAGTTGGGGGTGGTTGTCGAGTGCCTGCATCTCCTTCAGTGCAGAAAACTTCTTTGGAGAGTAGTGGAACATCTTCCAAACAGACATCAGTGTTACAAAGACTTTCTTCAGACTTGGCAGGCATCTAGCAGCTGAAACACAGCAAAGCTGCAGAACATGTGCCGTACAGTGCACAAACAATGCTCGTGGTGCCATGTGTGGATACGCATGTGGACTCCATCCTCCGTGCCTAAGAAGGTAGCAGGCCCGTCATATCCCAGTGTCCAAGGAATGCCACTGCCTGCTAGGAAATCTTTTAGTGCAGCAAATATTGAAGCAGCATCACATGCAGAAAGGCAAACAAGACCCAGGAAATGTTCCACTGGTCTGTTAACTCATCTGTTCAAAGCAGATTGAAAGCTCCGCAGTTGTTGCTATATCCAGCCAGTATTGAACAGAATGCAGCTTCTTTAAAGAGATTTGAGGATACCTTATTGGATCCACAGGCTGATGGCATCAAGATACTCACTTAGGCCACATGAGAGCAGTATTCCTCATCATCATTACCGTTCTCCACCAGAAGCCGAACCACATCATCAAAATTGCTATTTTCTATTTACACAAAAAGTGCATGATCCTCAGCAACTTCTTGATCAGCACACGCATGCTTGTGTTGCTTCATCTGTTCATCGTACCTCTCTCTCCCCTGCTTGAGCTGAAGGATGACAGTTCCTCCAGCTTGGGTTTGTTTCTCTTCCTCTACTTTGGCTTTTGCTACCTTGTGCCGCCATGCTGAAACTTCGTGCGCTTTCATGTTATCCAGTGCAGTTGGACACTGGGCGAGAAATCCAAGCTCCCTGTGTGTGCTTCAGCACTTCCCTATCCTCCTTGTAAACATGGGAACAGTGCTGACACTACATTCCATTGGTCACAGAGTTGTATGTAACCTATCCAAGAGTACTTCTCCTGCCAGTGTGGCTATAGAACTTCAGCTTCAGCTTCTTTCCCATAACAGCACCTTTGCTGCCAAAAACTTGACTAGCCTCTGTTTATTCTGACAGTGAAGCTGATGTAAAGTGCACTGCTGTGTGGGATTCTGCTCAGATGCATCATTACGACCTGCTGTATGTACTGTATCACTGCCAACATCCTTACATCCTGGCTGTTCTTTGGTGTGGATGACTCTGAGTCATCTCCAAGCCTGGGTGCTTTACTGACACCGTAGAAACTGAGTATGAGAGTCAATAGAGTCAGGCAGTGTACGTTTCTTCAGAAATCTTCTGATATCCATGATGATGAAATATGACGACTTGTATGATGACAGGAAGTGCAGTTTAGGCTCAGGGTATTTATTTTAGAAGCTGACCTGACCGTGGGGAATCCCCAGGGCTAACCCCAGTAGGGAATTTCCAAATATCTTCCAAGGCAATAGAAACTGACTTCATCATCCAATCAACAGTACAGGCATAATCTCCCAACCACCCCTTACCCAGTTTAAAAATCCCCCTGATTACTGGTTACTGATGCATTGAGTTTTACAATGTTTTAAGTTGTTATTGTGTGGCTGCTTCCCTTCGCAGAGGCCGCACCACTCAGTGTCAGCGGCAGTTCCAGGTGAACTCTCCTGTGACCTGCATGTGTCTGCATCCCAACCAGGCCACTCTTGTTGTTGGGGATCAGAGTGGCACTATCCACGTGTGGGACCTCACCACCGATCAGAACGAGCAGCTGGTGAGCACTGTACGAGTTTGCATGATGGACAGAAGTGGAGGAGAGGGGGGGGTTGGCTGTGGCACCTTGGACAAACCGGCCATCTGGGGTCCAAACTTCCAAGTTATTGCCCAACCTAGCCCTTGCCATGGATATCCCTAGCCCTAGTCCTAGTTCCTTAGCTTAGTCCTAGTTCCATAGCCCTAGTCTTAGTCCCCTAGCCTTAGTCCTATATCCCTAGCCCTAGTTAGCCTAGTCCTAGTTCCATAGCCCTATCCCTAGCCCTAGTTCCATAGCCTTAGTCCTATATCCCTAGCCCTAGTTCCTTAGCCTAGTCCTAGTTCCATAGCCCTATCCCTAGCCCTAGTTCCTTAGCCTAGTCCTAGTTCCATAGCCTTAGTCCTATATCCCTAGCCCTAGTTCCTTAGCTTAGTCCTAGTTCCATAGCCTTATCCCTAGCCCTAGACCCATAGCCTTAGCCCTATATCCCTAGCCCTAGTTCCATAGCCTTAGCCCTAGTCCTAATCCCATAGCCTTAGCTCTAGTCCTAATCCCATAGCCTTAACCCTATATCCCTAGCCCTAGTTCCATAGCCCTAGTCCTAATCCGATAGCCTTAGCCCTAGTTCCATAGCCCTAGTCCTAATCCCATAGCCTTAGCCCTATCCCTAGTCCCATAGCCTTAACCCTGTATTAGTTCTATCTCTAGTCCTAGCCCTAGTCCTATATACCTAGCCCTAGTTCCATAGCGTTAGCCCTAGTCCTAATCCCATAGCCTTAGCCCTATATACCTACAGTTCTAGCCCTAGTCCCTAGTCCTAGCTCTATATCCCTAGCCCTAGTTTAGTCCTAACCATAGCCAATATGAGGTAGGCCGGAACTTCAACATCCTACAGAGGAGTTGTCCTTGACAACAGCCAAGTATCCTTGTTAATAAACTCATTCTGTATGACATCATCCAGTCTCAACACTGACCACAAGCTTTAGGATAAGTATGTCTCGGAGAACTGGACCAGGTTGTTCTGGGCTCTTTGGAATTTCTCCTTGAGCCAAAAAATGTGCAAGCTAGTGCTCTAAACTAACCACATTGCCGGCCAACATTTGGATATTGGCTCATGGAAACTTGGATACAGTCCCTGGGCATTCCCATCCCCCACACTTGGCCTGCGAGACCACATCTGGCCTGACTGGTCACACCGCCTTATGCACGAGCACATGGGGGGGGCCTCTTGTCATGTGCGACTGCCTAGTCCACATCTTCAAGCCTGCGTAGATCCACACACTTCCTGCTTCCTGCCTAGTCCACATCTTCAAGCCTGCATAGATCCACGCACTTCCTGCCTAGTCCACATCTTCAAGCCTGCATAGATCCACACACTTCCTGCCTAGTCCACATCTTCAAGCCTGCGTAGATCCACGCACTTCCTGCCTAGTCCACATCTTCAAGCCTGCGTAGATCCACGCACTTCCTGCCTAGTCCACATCTTCAAGCCTGCATAGATCCACACACTTCCTGCCTAGTCCACATCTTCAAGCCTGCATAGATCCACACACTTCCTGCCTAGTCCACATCTTCAAGCCTGCATAGATCCACACACTTCCTGCCTAGTCCACATCTTCAAGCCTGCATAGATCCACACACTTCCTGCCTACTCCACATCTTCAAGCCTGCGTAGATCCACACACTTCCTGCCTAGTCCACATCTTCAAGCCTGCATAGATCCACACACTTCCTGCCTAGTCCACATCTTCAAGCCTGCGTAGATCCACACACTTCCTGCCTAGTCCACATCTTCAAGCCTGCGTAGATCCACACACTTCCTGCCTAGTCCACATCTTCAAGCCTGCATAGATCCACACACTTCCTGCCTAGTCCACATCTTCAAGCCTGCATAGATCCACACACTTCCTGCCTACTCCACATCTTCAAGCCTGCATAGATCCACACACTTCCTGCCTAGTCCACATCTTCAAGCCTGCATAGATCCACACACTTCCTGCCTACTCCACATCTTCAAGCCTGCATAGATCCACACACTTCCTGCCTAGTCCACATCTTCAAGCCTGCATAGATCCACACACTTCCTGCCTACTCCACATCTTCAAGCCTGTATAGATCCACACACTTCCTGCCTAGTCCACATCTTCAAGCCTGCATAGATCCACACACTTCCTGCCTAGTCCACATCTTCAAGCCTGCATAGATCCACACACTTCCTGCCTAGTCCACATCTTCAAGCATGCGTAGATCCGCACACCTCATGAAAGCATGCTAATGGATACGTGTAACCTGGTAATGAGGTGCAAATATCATGACAGACGAGGACAGGCCTACTGTACCTTGGCTTGCGGGGTAGGCTTGCGGGGTAGGCTTGCGGGGTATGTAAAATAATTCCAGTTAGATAAACTCAATCTCATCAGAGGATAGGACCTTGACTAGAGGATAGGATCTAGGATAGCAGATGGTAAGAAGGGAGGTCGAGGGGGAAGCTCGGTCCAAGAGTAGTTGCATGAAGGAGACAGTAGTGGGGGTGGGGTCCCGTACATATCAAGTTACTTGCTGATAACATGTGCACAATCCACACCCCTTTGTATCGAGTCCTACTTTACACCTTTAACATAAGCCATGCCCCATTGCCACACCTACTGCAGATCCCAGAACCGGACGTGGCCATTTTGAGCACCCACATCGACCCTGATGGGGTGTACTTGGCTGCCACCAACAGCAAGGTGAGGAGACCAATGGCTGGGTACGTCGTCATCTTCCTCATTATGTTTCTACTTACGATGCTATACTCTCATAGGGGAAATGCAACTGTTATAACAAAACCATCTCTAATTAGAAACATCTCTAATTAGAAACAAATGTCTTGACAGATCAGATGAGAGAGTCTTTGCAAATTATGGGCTTTACCTACATGTATGAGCCCAATATTGAACTATAAGTCTGCCTTCATGTGATGGATTTGCCCTAAGTGTTTGCGTGATAAAGTGGTGCTTGCCTGACCCACTCCCCACAGGGGATATGTTACGTTTGGAGTCTCTCCAGTGGACAGGGTAGCAGCCCCATCACACTAACCCCTCGGGTCAAGAAGGCGGCGCACAAGAGACACGGACTCAAGTGTCTCTTCAGTCCTGACTCTAGGTGAGTGAGGTGGGAGAGGGTGTGGTGAGTAGATGCTAAGGAAGAGAAGGTGGAGTGGGAGAGTGTACTGATAATGACAGGTGAAGAGCATTCATTTCTGAATTATGTGTACTACATAAGGTTACTTTATTTTGTGCCTTGAGATGACCTGTGCTAAATCTTCACTTTTAGGCTCTCTGGTTAGCCCTTGCTTTTAGGCTCTCTGGTTAGCCCGTGCTTTTAGGCTCTCTGGTTAGCCCGTGCTTTTAGGCTCTCTAGTTAGCCCGTGCTTTTAGGATCTCTAGTTAGCCTGTGCTTTTTGGCTCTCTAGTTAGCCCGTGCTTTTAGGCTTTTTAGCTTTTAGGCTCTCTGGCTAGCCCGTGCTTTTAGGCTCTCAGGTTAGCAAGTGCTTTTAGGCTCTCTAGTTAGCAAGTGCTTTTAGGCTTTTAAGCTCTCTAGTTAGCAAGTGCCTTTAGGCTTTTAGGCTCTCTAGTTAGAAAGTGCCTTTAGGCTTTTAGGCTCTCTAGTTAGAAAGTGCTTTTAGGCTCTCTAGTTAGCAAGTGCTTTTAGGCTCTCTAGTTAGCAAATGCTTTTACCCTCTGGTTAGCCCGTGCTTTTAGGCTCTCTGGTGCTTATAGGCTCTCTGGTTAGCCCGTGCTTATAGGCTCTCTGGTTAGCCCATGTTTATAAGCTCTCTGGTTAGCCCGTGCTTATAGGCTCTCTGGTTAGCCCGTGCTTTTAGGCCCTCTGGTTAGCCCATGCTTTTAGGCCTTCTGGTTATCCCGTGCTTTTAGGCTCTCTGGTAGCCCATGCTTTTAGGCTCTCTGGTAGCCAGGTTAGCCAGTTGTTGTGGTGAATACCAGTGAGGAAGAAGACAGGGATGAGAGAAGTTACCGCCTCGTTCCAGGCATGATCAGATCTTGCGTGCACCATCTTGTTCCTAATGCTGCAGTCTCTTGGCCACCACGTCAGCTGACGGGACTTGCAAGATATGGTCCACAGCGGACTTCAGTCTCAAGACCACGCTGAAGAAGAATGTGGATAAGTGGGTTTGGGACTGTTCCTTCTCCAGCGACTCTCAATATATCTTCACGGGTACGTACGTAGTGAGTGAGTGGTGTCTTGTCCTGTTGGGAGGTTGTGTGTGCGTGCACTGCACTATGGCTGAGGTATTGTCAGCCACCCTCCGCCCCGAGACTGCTGTTACTCACCCAGTGGCTGCTCTGTGATGGATTAAGCACAAACTCTACAGACTGTTTCAAACTAGCTTGCACTCACTTTGAGATTACCAGTTTTGATCATTTTTATGGGGCCCCCTGTAGGTATTGCTGTGTTGACCATTAGTGGGTTTTCTTCTGACTGGCCTTGACTCTGTTGTTATTTACTTTAAAAAGCATTGAAGACTCTAGCCCTAGCCCTAGTTCTACATCCTGCCCTAGCCCTAGTTGTATATCCTGCCCTAGCCCTAGTTCTATATCCTGGCCTAGCCCTAGTTCTATATCCTGGCCTAGCCCTAGTATATCCCTACATGTAGTCCTGGTACTTCCCTAGCCCTAGCCCTGCATATCTAGTCCTGGTCCCCTAGCCTAGTCCCACATCCCTAGCCTAGTCCCACATCCCTAGCCTAGTCCCACATCCCTAGCCTAGTCCCACATCCCTAGCCTAGTCCTACATCCCTAGCCTAGTCCCACATCCCTAGCCTAGTCCCACATCCCTAGCCTAGTCCCACATCCCTAGCCTAGTCCCACATCCCTAGCCTAGTCCCACATCCCTAGCCTAGTCCCACATCCCTAGCCTAGTCCCACATCCCTAGCCTAGTCCTACATCCCTAGCCTAGTCCCACATCCCTAGCCTAGTCCCACATCCCTAGCCTAGTCCCACATCCCTAGCCTAGTCCCACATCCCTAGCCTAGTCCCACATCCCTAGCCTAGTCCTACATCCCTAGCCTAGTCCCACATCCCTAGCCTAGTCCTACATCCCTAGCCTAGTCCCACATCCCTAGCCTAGTCCTACATCCCTAGCCTAGTCCCACATCCCTAGCCTAGTCCCACATCCCTAGCCTAGTCCCACATCCCTAGCCTAGTCCCACATCCCTAGCCTAGTCCTACATCCCTAGCCTAGTCCCACATCCCTAGCCTAGTCCCACATCCCTAGCCTAGTCCCACATCCCTAGCCTAGTCCCACATCCCTAGCCTAGTCCCACATCCCTAGCCTAGTCCCACATCCCTAGCCTAGTCCCACATCCCTAGCCTAGTCCTACATCCCTAGCCTAGTCCCACATCCCTAGCCTAGTCCCACATCCCTAGCCTAGTCCTACATCCCTAGCCTAGTCCCACATCCCTAGCAGTCCCACATCCCTAGCCTAGTCCCACATCCCTAGCCTAGTCCCACATCCCTAGCCTAGTCCTGCATCCCTAGCCTAGTCCCACATCCCTAGCCTAGTCCCACATCCCTAGCCTAGTCCCACATCCCTAGCCTAGTCCTGCATCCCTAGCCTAGTCCCACATCCCTAGCCTACTGTAGTCCTACATCCCTAGCCTAGTCCCACATCCCTAGCCTAGTCCTACATCCCTAGCCTAGTCCCACATCCCTAGCCTAGTCCTACATCCCTAGCCTAGTCCCACATCCCTAGCCTAGTCCCACATCCCTAGCCTAGTCCCACATCCCTAGCCTAGTCCCACATCCCTAGCCTAGTCCCACATCCCTAGCCTAGTCCTGCATCCCTAGCCCTAGTCCCACATCCCTAGCCTAGTCCCACATCCCTAGCCTAGTCCTACATCCCTAGCCTAGTCCCACATCCCTAGCCTAGTCCCACATCCCCTAGCCTAGTCCTACATCCCTAGCCTAGTCCCACATCCCTAGCCTAGTCCCACATCCCTAGCCTAGTCCCACATCCCTAGCCTAGTCCCACATCCCCTAGCCTAGTCCTACATCCCTAGCCTAGTCCCACATCCCTAGCCTAGTCCCACATCCCTAGCCTAGTCCCACATCCCTAGCCTAGTCCTACATCCCTAGCCTAGTCCCACATCCCTAGCCTAGTCCTACATCCCTAGCCTAGTCCTACATCCCTAGCCTAGTCCCACATCCCTAGCCTAGTCCTACATCCCTAGCCTAGTCCTACATCCCTAGCCTAGTCCCACATCCCTAGCCTAGTCCCACATCCCTAGCCTAGTCCCACATCCCTAGCCTAGTCCCACATCCCTAGCCTAGTCCCACATCCCTAGCCTAGTCCTACATCCCTAGCCTAGTCCCCACATCCCTAGCCTAGTCCCACATCCCTAGCCTAGTCCTACATCCCTAGCCTAGTCCTACATCCCTAGCCTAGTCCCACATCCCTAGCCTAGTCCCACATCCCTAGCCTAGTCCCACATCCCTAGCCTAGTCCCACATCCCTAGCCTAGTCCTACATCCCTAGCCTAGTCCCACATCCCTAGCCTAGTCCCACATCCCTAGCCTAGTCCTACATCCCTAGCCTAGTCCCACATCCCTAGCCTAGTCCCACATCCCTAGCCTAGTCCCACATCCCTAGCCTAGTCCCACATCCCTAGCCTAGTCCTACATCCCTAGCCTAGTCCCACATCCCTAGCCTAGTCCCACATCCCTAGCCTAGTCCAACATCCCTAGCCTAGTCCTACATCCCTAGCCTAGTCCCACATCCCTAGCCTAGTCCT
Source organism: Cladorhizidae sp. MBARI D1340-BT2 (assembly GCA_028752905.1). NCBI lineage: Eukaryota > Metazoa > Porifera > Demospongiae > Poecilosclerida > Cladorhizidae > Cladorhizidae sp. MBARI D1340-BT2. The sequence goes on from JAQNBH010000013.1 coordinate 12,749,084, forward strand.
ACATCCCTAGCCTAGTCCCACATCCCTAGCCTAGTCCCACATCCCTAGCCTAGTCCCACATCCCTAGCCTAGTCCCACATCCCTAGCCTAGTCCCACATCCCTAGCCTAGTCCCACATCCCTAGCCTAGTCCCAACATCCCTAGCCTAGTCCCACATCCCTAGCCTAGTCCCACATCCCTAGCCTAGTCCCTACATCCCTAGCCTAGTCCCACATCCCTAGCCTAGTCCCACATCCCTAGCCTAGTCCCACATCCCTAGCCTAGTCCCACATCCCTAGCCTAGTCCCACATCCCTAGCCTAGTCCCACATCCCTAGCCTAGTCCCACATCCCTAGCCTAGTCCCACATCCCTAGCCTAGTCCCACATCCCTAGCTCCTAGTCCCCACATCCCTAGCCTAGTCCTACATCCCTAGCCTAGTCCCACATCCCTAGCCTAGTCCCACATCCCTAGCCTAGTCCCACATCCCTAGCCTAGTCCCACATCCCTAGCCTAGTCCCACATCCCTAGCCTAGTCCCACATCCTAGCCTAGTCCCACATCCCTAGCCTAGTCCCACATCCCTAGCCTAGTCCTACATCCCTAGCCTAGTCCCACATCCCTAGCCTAGTCCCACATCCCTAGCCTAGTCCACATCCCTAGCCTAGTCCCTACATCCCTAGCCTAGTCCTACATCCCTAGCCTAGTCCCACATCCCCTAGCCTAGTCCCACATCCCTAGCCTAGTCCTACATCCCTAGCCTAGTCCCACATCCCTAGCCTAGTCCCACATCCCTAGCCTAGTCCCACATCCCTAGCCTAGTCCCACATCCCTAGCCTAGTCCCACATCCCTAGCCTAGTCCCCACATCCCTAGCCTAGTCCCACATCCCTAGCCTAGTCCCTACATCCCTAGCCTAGTCCCACATCCCTAGCCTAGTCCCACATCCCTAGCTAGTCCACATCCTAGCCTAGTCCCACATCCCTAGCCTAGTCCAACATCCCTAGCCTAGTCCCACATCCCTAGCCTAGTCCCACATCCCTAGCCCTAGTCCCACATCCCTAGCCTAGTCCTCCTAGCCATCCCTAGCCTAGTCCCACATCCCTAGCCTAGTCCCACATCCCTAGCCTAGTCCCACATCCCTAGCCTAGTCCCACATCCCTAGCCTAGTCCCACATCCCTAGCCTAGTCCTACATCCCTAGCCTAGTCCCACATCCCTAGCCTAGTCCCACATCCCTAGCCTAGTCCCACATCCCTAGCCTAGTCCCTACATCCCTAGCCTAGTCCCACATCCCTAGCCTAGTCCCACATCCCTAGCCTAGTCCCACATCCCTAGCCTAGTCCCACATCCCTAGCCTAGTCCCACATCCCTAGCCTAGTCCTACATCCCTAGCCTAGTCCCACATCCCTAGCCTAGTCCCTACATCCCTAGCCTAGTCCCACATCCCTAGCCTAGTCCCACATCCCTAGCCTAGTCCCACATCCCTAGCCTAGTCCCACATCCCTAGCCTAGTCCCACATCCCTAGCCTAGTCCTACATCCCTAGCCTAGTCCCACATCCCTAGCCTAGTCCCACATCCCTAGCCTAGTCCCACATCCCTAGCCTAGTCCTACATCCCTAGCCTAGTCCCACATCCCTAGCCTAGTCCCACATCCCTAGCCTAGTCCTACATCCCTAGCCTAGTCCCACAATCCCTAGCCTAGTCCCACATCCCTAGCCTAGTCCCCACATCCTAGCCTAGTCCCACATCCCTAGCCTAGTCCTACATCCCTAGCCTAGTCCCACATCCCTAGCCTAGTCCCACATCCCTAGCCTAGTCCCTACATCCCTAGCCTAGTCCCCACATCCCTAGCCTAGTCCCACATCACCTAGCCTAGTCCCACATCCCTAGCCTAGTCCCACATCCCTAGCCTAGTCCCACATCCCTAGCCTAGTCCCACATCCCTAGCCTAGTCCCACATCCCTAGCCTAGTCCTACATCCCTAGCCTAGTCCTACATCCCTAGCCTAGTCCCACATCCCTAGCCTAGTCCCACATCCCTAGCCTAGTCCCACATCCCTAGCCTAGTCCCACATCCCTAGCCTAGTCCCACATCCCTAGCCTAGTCCCACATCCCTAGCCTAGTCCCACATCCCTAGCCTAGTCCCACATCCCTAGCCTAGTCCTACATCCCTAGCCTAGTCCTACATCCCTAGCCTAGTCCCACATCCCTAGCCTAGTCCTACATCCCTAGCCTAGTCCCCAACATCCCTAGCCTAGTCCCACATCCCTAGCCTAGTCCCCACATCCCTAGCCTAGTCCCACATCCCTAGCCTAGTCCCACATCCCTAGCCTAGTCCCTACATCCCTAGCCTAGTCCCACATCCCTAGCCTAGTCCCACATCCCTAGCCTAGTCCCACATCCCTAGCCTAGTCCCTACATCCCTAGCCTAGTCCCACATCCCTAGCCTAGTCCCACATCCCTAGCCTAGTCCCACATCCCTAGCCTAGTCCCTACATCCCTAGCCTAGTCCCTACATCCCTAGCCTAGTCCCACATCCCTAGCCTAGTCCCACATCCCTAGCCTAGTCCCACATCCTAGCCTAGTCCCACATCCCTAGCCTAGTCCCACATCCCTAGCCTAGTCCCACATCCCTAGCCTAGTCCCACATCCCTAGCCTAGTCCTACATCCCTAGCCTAGTCCTACATCCCTAGCCTAGTCCCACATCCCTAGCCTAGTCCCACATCCCTAGCCTAGTCCCACATCCCTAGCCTAGTCCCACATCCCCTAGTCCTAGTCCACATCCCTAGCCTAGTCCCTACATCCCTAGCCTAGTCCCACATCCCTAGCCTAGTCCCACATCCCTAGCCTAGTCCCACATCCCTAGCCTAGTCCCACATCCCTAGCCTAGTCCCACATCCCTAGCCTAGTCCCACATCCCTAGCCTAGTCCCACATCCCTAGCCTAGTCCCCACATCCCTAGCCTAGTCCCACATCCCCTAGCCTAGTCCCACATCCCTAGCCTAGTCCCCACATCCCTAGCCTAGTCCTACATCCCTAGCCTAGTCCTACATCCCTAGCCTAGTCCCACATCCCTAGCCTAGTCCTACATCCCTAGCCTAGTCCCACATCCCTAGCCTAGTCCCACATCCCTAGCCTAGTCCCACATCCCTAGCCTAGTCCCACATCCCTAGCCTAGTCCTACATCCCTAGCCTAGTCACCACATCCCTAGCCTAGTCCCACATCCCTAGCCTAGTCCCACATCCCTAGCCTAGTCCCACATCCCTAGCCTAGTCCCACATCCCTAGCCTAGTCCCACATCCCTAGCCTAGTCCCACATCCCTAGCCTAGTCCCACATCCCTAGCCTAGTCCTACATCCCTAGCCTAGTCCCACATCCCTAGCCTAGTCCCACATCCCTAGCCTAGTCCTACATCCCTAGCCTAGTCCCACATCCCTAGCCTAGTCCCACATCCCTAGCCTAGTCCCACATCCCTAGCCTAGTCCCACATCCCTAGCCTAGTCCCACATCCCTAGCCTAGTCCCTACATCCCTAGCCTAGTCCCACATCCCTAGCCTAGTCCCACATCCCTAGCCTAGTCCTACATCCCTAGCCTAGTCCCACATCCCTAGCCTAGTCCCACATCCCTAGCCTAGTCCCACATCCCTAGCCTAGTCCCACATCCCTAGCCTAGTCCCACATCCCTAGCCTAGTCCCACATCCCTAGCCTAGTCCTACATCCCTAGCCTAGTCCCACATCCCTAGCCTAGTCCCACATCCCTAGCCTAGTCCCACATCCCTAGCCTAGTCCCACATCCCTAGCCTAGTCCCCACATCCCTAGCCTAGTCCCACATCCCTAGCCTAGTCCCACATCCCTAGCCTAGTCCCACATCCCTAGCCTAGTCCCACATCCCTAGCCTAGTCCCACATCCCTAGCCTAGTCCCACATCCCTAGCCTAGTCCTACATCCCTAGCCTAGTCCCACATCCCTAGCCTAGTCCCACATCCCTAGCCTAGTCCCTACATCCCTAGCCCTAGTCCCACATCCCTAGCCTAGTCCCTACATCCCTAGCCTAGTCCTACATCCCTAGCCTAGTCCCACATCCCTAGCCTAGTCCCACATCCCTAGCCTAGTCCCACATCCCTAGCCTAGTCCACATCCCTAGCCTAGTCCCACATCCCTAGCCTAGTCCCACATCCCTAGCCTAGTCCTACATCCCTAGCCTAGTCCTACATCCCTAGCCTAGTCCTACATCCCTAGCCTAGTCCCACATCCCTAGCCTAGTCCCACATCCCTAGCCTAGTCCCACATCCCTAGCCTAGTCCCACATCCCTAGCCTAGTCCCACATCCCTAGCCTAGTCCCACATCCCTAGCCTAGTCCCACATCCCTAGCCTAGTCCCACATCCCTAGCCTAGTCCCACATCCCTAGCCTAGTCCCACATCCCTAGCCTAGTCCCACATCCCTAGCCTAGTCCCACATCCCTAGCCTAGTCCCTACATCCCTAGCCTAGTCCACATCCCTAGCCTAGTCCCACATCCCTAGCCTAGTCCCACATCCCTAGCCTAGTCCCACATCCCTAGCCTAGTCCCACATCCCTAGCCTAGTCCCACATCCCTAGCCTAGTCCCACATCCCTAGCCTAGTCCTACATCCCTAGCCTAGTCCCTACATCCCTAGCCTAGTCCCACATCCCTAGCCTAGTCCCACATCCCTAGCCTAGTCCCACATCCCTAGCCTAGTCCCACATCCCTAGCCTAGTCCCACATCCCTAGCCTAGTCCCACATCCCTAGCCTAGTCCACATCCTAGCCTAGTCCAACATCCCTAGCCTAGTCCCACATCCCTAGCCTAGTCCCCACATCCCTAGCCTAGTCCCACATCCCTAGCCTAGTCCCACATCCCTAGCCTAGTCCCACATCCCTAGCCTAGTCCCACATCCCTAGCCTAGTCCCACATCCCTAGCCTAGTCCCACATCCCTAGCCTAGTCCCACATCCCTAGCCTAGTCCCACATCCCTAGCCTAGTCCTAGCATCCCTAGCCTAGTCCCACATCCCTAGCCTAGTCCCACATCCCTAGCCTAGTCCTACATCCCTAGCCTAGTCCACATCCCTAGCCTAGTCACATCCCTAGCCTAGTCCCACATCCCTAGCCTAGTCCCACATCCCTAGCCTAGTCCCTACATCCCTAGCCTAGTCCCTACATCCCTAGCCTAGTCCCACATCCCTAGCCTAGTCCCTACATCCCTAGCCTAGTCCCACATCCCTAGCCTAGTCCCTACATCCCTAGCCTAGTCCCACATCCCTAGCCTAGTCCCACATCCCTAGCCTAGTCCACATCCCTAGCCTAGTCCAACATCCCTAGCCTAGTCCCACATCCCTAGCCTAGTCCCACATCCCTAGCCTAGTCCTACATCCCTAGCCTAGTCCCACATCCCTAGCCTAGTCCCACATCCCCTAGCCTAGTCCCACATCCCTAGCCTAGTCCTACATCCCTAGCCTAGTCCTACATCCCTAGCCTAGTCCCACATCCTAGCTAGTCCCACATCCCTAGCCTAGTCCCACATCCCTAGCCTAGTCCACATCCCTAGCCTAGTCCCACATCCCTAGCCTAGTCCTACATCCCTAGCCTAGTCCCACATCCCTAGCCTAGTCCCACATCCCTAGCCTAGTCCCACATCCCTAGCCTAGTCCTACATCCCTAGCCTAGTCCCACATCCCTAGCCTAGTCCCACATCCCTAGCCTAGCCTAGTCCCAATCCCTAGCCTAGTCCCACATCCCTAGCCTAGTCCCACATCCCTAGCCTAGTCCCACATCCCTAGCCTAGTCCCACATCCCTAGTCCTAGTCCATCCTAGCAGTCCACATCCTAGTCCTAGTCCCACATCCCTAGTCCCTCCTAGTCAGTCCACATCCCTAGTCCCACATCCCTAGTCCTAGTCCCACATCCCTAGTCCCACATCCCTAGTCCTAGTCCCACATCCCTAGCCTAGTCCCACATCCCTAGCCTAGTCCTACATCCCTAGCCTAGTCCCACATCCCTAGCCTAGTCCCACATCCCTAGTCTAGTCCCACATCCCTAGTCCCACATCCCTAGCCTAGTCCTACATCCCTAGCCTAGTCCCACATCCCTAGCCTAGTCCCACATCCCTAGCCTAGTCCCTACATCCCTAGCCTAGTCCCACATCCCTAGCCTAGTCCACATCCCTAGCCTAGTCCCACATCCCTAGCCTAGTCCCACATCCCTAGCCTAGTCCCACATCCCTAGCCTAGTCCTACATCCCTAGCCTAGTCCCACATCCCTAGTCCTAGTCCCACATCCCTAGTCCCACATCCCTAGCCTAGCCACATCCCTAGCCTAGTCCCTACATCCCTAGCTAGTCCCACATCCCTAGCCTAGTCCACATCCCTAGCCTAGTCCTACATCCCTAGCCTAGTCCCACATCCCTAGCCTAGTCCACATCCCTAGCCCTAGTCCCACATCCCTAGCCTAGTCCCCACATCCCTAGCCTAGTCCACATCCCTAGCCTAGTCCTACATCCCTAGCCTAGTCCCAACATCCCTAGCCTAGTCCCCACATCCCTAGCCTAGTCCCACATCCCTAGCCTAGTCCCACATCCCTAGCCTAGTCCCACATCCC
>JAQNBH010000013.1:12755783-12825215 GCA_028752905.1 Cladorhizidae sp. MBARI D1340-BT2
TAGTCCCACATCCCTAAGCCTAGTCCTACATCCCCTAGCCTAGTCCCACATCCCTAGCCTAGTCCCACATCCCTAGCCTAGTCCCACATCCCTAGCCTAGTCCCCACATCCCTAGCCTAGTCCTACATCCCTAGCCTAGTCCCACAATCCCTAGCCTAGTCCCACATCCCTAGCCTAGTCCACATCCCTAGCCTAGTCCTACATCCCTAGCCTAGTCCCACATCCCTAGCCTAGTCCCACATCCCTAGCCTAGTCCCACATCCCTAGCCTAGTCCCACATCCCTAGCCTAGTCCCACATCCCTAGCCTAGTCCCACATCCCTAGCCTAGTCCCACATCCCTAGCCTAGTCCCACATCCCTAGCCTAGTCCCACATCCCTAGCCTAGTCCCACATCCCTAGCCTAGTCCCACATCCCTAGCCTAGTCCTACATCCCTAGCCTAGTCCCACATCCCTAGCCTAGTCCCACATCCCTAGCCTAGTCCCACATCCCTAGCCTAGTCCCACATCCCTAGCCTAGTCCCACATCCCTAGCCTAGTCCCACATCCCTAGCCTAGTCCCACATCCCTAGCCTAGTCCCACATCCCTAGCCTAGTCCCACATCCCTAGCCTAGTCCCACATCCCTAGCCTAGTCCCACATCCCTAGCCTAGTCCCACATCCCTAGCCTAGTCCCACATCCCTAGCCTAGTCCCACATCCCTAGCCTAGTCCACATCCCTAGCCTAGTCCCACATCCCTAGCCTAGTCCCACATCCCTAGCCTAGTCCCACATCCCTAGCCTAGTCCCACATCCCTAGCCTAGTCCCACATCCCTAGCCTAGTCCCACATCCCTAGCCTAGTCCCACATCCCTAGCCTAGTCCCACATCCCTAGCCTAGTCCCACATCCCTAGCCTAGTCCCACATCCCTAGCCTAGTCCCACATCCCTAGCCTAGTCCCACATCCCTAGCCTAGTCCCACATCCCTAGCCTAGTCCCACATCCCTAGCCTAGTCCCACATCCCTAGCCTAGTCCCACATCCCTAGCCTAGTCCCACATCCCTAGCCTAGTCCCACATCCCTAGCCTAGTCCCACATCCCTAGCCTAGTCCCACATCCCTAGCCTAGTCCCTACATCCCTAGCCTAGTCCCACATCCCTAGCCTAGTCCCACATCCCTAGCCTAGTCCCACATCCCTAGCCTAGTCCCACATCCCTAGCCTAGTCCCACATCCCTAGCCTAGTCCCACATCCCTAGCCTAGTCCCACATCCCTAGCCTAGTCCCTACATCCCTAGCCTAGTCCCACATCCCTAGCCTAGTCCCACATCCCTAGCCTAGTCCCACATCCCTAGCCTAGTCCCACATCCCTAGCCTAGTCCCACATCCCTAGCCTAGTCCCACATCCCTAGCCTAGTCCCACATCCCTAGCCTAGTCCCACATCCCTAGCCTAGTCCCCACATCCCTAGCCTAGTCCCACATCCCTAGCCTAGTCCCACATCCCTAGCCTAGTCCCACATCCCTAGCCTAGTCCCACATCCCCTAGCCTAGTCCCACATCCCTAGCCTAGTCCCACATCCCTAGCCTAGTCCCTACATCCCTAGCCTAGTCCCACATCCCTAGCCTAGTCCCACATCCCTAGCCTAGTCCCACATCCCTAGCCTAGTCCCACATCCCTAGCCTAGTCCCACATCCCTAGCCTAGTCCCACATCCCTAGCCTAGTCCCACATCCCTAGCCTAGTCCTACATCCCTAGCCTAGTCCCACATCCCTAGCCTAGTCCCACATCCCTAGCCTAGTCCCACATCCCTAGCCTAGTCCCACATCCCTAGCCTAGTCCCACATCCCTAGCCTAGTCCCACATCCCTAGCCTAGTCCCACATCCCTAGCCTAGTCCCTACATCCCTAGCCTAGTCCCACATCCCTAGCCTAGTCCCACATCCCTAGCCTAGTCCCACATCCCTAGCCTAGTCCCACATCCCTAGCCTAGTCCCACATCCCTAGCCTAGTCCCACATCCCTAGCCTAGTCCTACATCCCTAGCCTAGTCCCACATCCCTAGCCTAGTCCCACATCCCTAGCCTAGTCCCACATCCCTAGCCTAGTCCCACATCCCTAGCCTAGTCCCACATCCCTAGCCTAGTCCCACATCCCTAGCCTAGTCCCACATCCCTAGCCTAGTCCCACATCCCTAGCCTAGTCCTACATCCCTAGCCTAGTCCCACATCCCTAGCCTAGTCCACATCCCTAGCCTAGTCCCACATCCCTAGCCTAGTCCCACATCCCTAGCCTAGTCCCACATCCCTAGCCTAGTCCCACATCCCTAGCCTAGTCCCACATCCCTAGCCTAGTCCCACATCCCTAGCCTAGTCCCTACATCCCTAGCCTAGTCCCACATCCCTAGCCTAGTCCCACATCCCTAGCCTAGTCCACATCCCTAGCCTAGTCCCACATCCCTAGCCTAGTCCCACATCCCTAGCCTAGTCCCACATCCCTAGCCTAGTCCCACATCCCTAGCCTAGTCCCACATCCCTAGCCTAGTCCACATCCCTAGCCTAGTCCCACATCCCTAGCCTAGTCCCACATCCCTAGCCTAGTCCCACATCCCTAGCCTAGTCCCACATCCCTAGCCTAGTCCCACATCCCTAGCCTAGTCCCACATCCCTAGCCTAGTCCCACATCCCTAGCCTAGTCCTACATCCCTAGCCTAGTCCCACATCCCTAGCCTAGTCCCACATCCCTAGCCTAGTCCCACATCCCTAGCCTAGTCCCACATCCCTAGCCTAGTCCCACATCCCTAGCCTAGTCCCACATCCCTAGCCGTCCCAGCTAGTCCCACATCCCTAGCCTAGTCCCACATCCCTAGCCTAGTCCTACATCCCTAGCCTAGTCCCACATCCCTAGCCTAGTCCCACATCCCTAGCCTAGTCCCACATCCCTAGCCTAGTCCCACATCCCTAGCCTAGTCCACATCCCTAGCCTAGTCCCACATCCCTAGCCTAGTCCCACATCCCTAGCCTAGTCCCACATCCCTAGCCTAGTCCCACATCCCTAGCCTAGTCCCACATCCCTAGCCTAGTCCCACATCCCTAGCCTAGTCCCACATCCCTAGCCTAGTCCCACATCCCTAGCCTAGTCCCACATCCCTAGCCTAGTCCCACATCCCTAGCCTAGTCCCACATCCCTAGCCTAGTCCCACATCCCTAGCCTAGTCCCACATCCCTAGCCTAGTCCACATCCCTAGCCTAGTCCCACATCCCTAGCCTAGTCCCACATCCCTAGCCTAGTCCCACATCCCTAGCCTAGTCCCACATCCCTAGCCTAGTCCCACATCCCTAGCCTAGTCCCACATCCCTAGCCTAGTCCCACATCCCTAGCCTAGTCCTACATCCCTAGCCTAGTCCCACATCCCTAGCCTAGTCCCACATCCCTAGCCTAGTCCCACATCCCTAGCCTAGTCCCACATCCCTAGCCTAGTCCCACATCCCTAGCCTAGTCCCACATCCCTAGCCTAGTCCCACATCCCTAGCCTAGTCCCACATCCCTAGCCTAGTCCCACATCCCTAGCCTAGTCCCACATCCCTAGCCTAGTCCCACATCCCTAGCCTAGTCCCACATCCCTAGCCTAGTCCCACTCCCTAGCCTAGTCCACATCCCTAGCCTAGTCCCCACATCCCTAGCCTAGTCCCACATCCCTAGCCTAGTCCCACATCCCTAGCCTAGTCCCTACATCCCTAGCCTAGTCCCACATCCCTAGCCTAGTCCCACATCCCTAGCCTAGTCCCACATCCCTAGCCTAGTCCCACATCCCTAGCCTAGTCCCACATCCCTAGCCTAGTCCCACATCCCTAGCCTAGTCCCACATCCCTAGCCTAGTCCCACATCCCTAGCCTAGTCCCACATCCCTAGCCTAGTCCCTACATCCCTAGCCTAGTCCCACATCCCTAGCCTAGTCCCACATCCCTAGCCTAGTCCCACATCCCTAGCCTAGTCCCACATCCCTAGCCTAGTCCCACATCCCTAGCCTAGTCCCACATCCCTAGCCTAGTCCCACATCCCTAGCCTAGTCCCACATCCCTAGCCTAGTCCCACATCCCTAGCCTAGTCCCACATCCCTAGCCTAGTCCCACATCCCTAGCCTAGTCCCACATCCCTAGCCTAGTCCCACATCCCTAGCCTAGTCCCACATCCCTAGCCTAGTCCCACATCCCTAGCCTAGTCCCACATCCCTAGCCTAGTCCCTACATCCCTAGCCTAGTCCTACATCCCTAGCCTAGTCCCACATCCCTAGCCTAGTCCCACATCCCTAGCCTAGTCCCACATCCCTAGCCTAGTCCCACATCCCTAGCCTAGTCCCACATCCCTAGCCTAGTCCCACATCCCTAGCCTAGTCCCACATCCCTAGCCTAGTCCCACATCCCTAGCCTAGTCCCACATCCCTAGCCTAGTCCCACATCCCTAGCCTAGTCCTACATCCCTAGCCTAGTCCCACATCCCTAGCCTAGTCCCACATCCCTAGCCTAGTCCCACATCCCTAGCCTAGTCCCACATCCCTAGCCTAGTCCCACATCCCTAGCCTAGTCCCACATCCCTAGCCTAGTCCCACATCCCTAGCCTAGTCCCACATCCCTAGCCTAGTCCCACATCCCTAGCCTAGTCCCACATCCCTAGCCTAGTCCTACATCCCTAGCCTAGTCCTACATCCCTAGCCTAGTCCCACATCCCTAGCCTAGTCCCACATCCCTAGCCTAGTCCCACATCCCTAGCCTAGTCCCACATCCCTAGCCTAGTCCCACATCCCTAGCCTAGTCCCACATCCCTAGCCTAGTCCCACATCCCTAGCCTAGTCCCACATCCCTAGCCTAGTCCCACATCCCTAGCCTAGTCCCACATCCCTAGCCTAGTCCCACATCCCTAGCCTAGTCCCACATCCCTAGCCTAGTCCCACATCCCTAGCCTAGTCCCACATCCCTAGCCTAGTCCCACATCCCTAGCCTAGTCCCACATCCCTAGCCTAGTCCCACATCCCTAGCCTAGTCCCACATCCCTAGCCTAGTCCCACATCCCTAGCCTAGTCCCACATCCCTAGCCTAGTCCCTACATCCCTAGCCTAGTCCCACATCCCTAGCCTAGTCCTACATCCCTAGCCTAGTCCCACATCCCTAGCCTAGTCCCACATCCCTAGCCTAGTCCCACATCCCTAGCCTAGTCCTACATCCCTAGCCTAGTCCCACATCCCTAGCCTAGTCCCACATCCCTAGCCTAGTCCTGCATCCCTAGCCTAGTCCCACATCCCTAGCCTAGTCCCACATCCCTAGCCTAGTCCCACATCCCTAGCCTAGTCCCTACATCCCTAGCCTAGTCCTACATCCCTAGCCTAGTCCCACATCCCTAGCCTAGTCCCACATCCCTAGCCTAGTCCCACATCCCTAGCCTAGTCCCACATCCCTAGCCTAGTCCTACATCCCTAGCCTAGTCCCACATCCCTAGCCTAGTCCTACATCCCTAGCCTAGTCCCACATCCCTAGCCTAGTCCTACATCCCTAGCCTAGTCCCACATCCCTAGCCTAGTCCCACATCCCTAGCCTAGTCCCTGCATCCCTAGCCTAGTCCCACATCCCTAGCCTAGTCCCACATCCCTAGCCTAGTCCCACATCCCTAGCCTAGTCCTACATCCCTAGCCTAGTCCCTACATCCCTAGCCTAGTCCCACATCCCTAGCCTAGTCCCACATCCCTAGCCTAGTCCTACATCCCTAGCCTAGTCCCTACATCCCTAGCCTAGTCCCACATCCCTAGCCTAGTCCCTACATCCCTAGCCTAGTCCCACATCCCTAGCCTAGTCCCACATCCCTAGCCTAGTCCCACATCCCTAGCCTAGTCCTACATCCCTAGCCTAGTCCCACATCCCTAGCCTAGTCCCACATCCCTAGCCTAGTCCAGCATCCCTAGCCTAGTCCCACATCCCTAGCCTAGTCCCACATCCCTAGCCTAGTCCCACATCCCTAGCCTAGTCCCACATCCCTAGCCTAGTCCCACATCCCTAGTCCTAGTCCCACATCCCTAGTCTAGTCCCACATCCCTAGCCTAGTCCCACATCCCTAGTCCCACATCCCTAGTCCTAGTCCCAATCCCTAGTCCCACATCCCTAGTCCTAGTCCCACATCCCTAGTCCCACATCCCTAGCCTAGTCCCACATCCCTAGCCTAGTCCCACATCCCTAGCCTAGTCCTACATCCCTAGCCTAGTCCCCCCTAGCTCCACATCCCTAGCCTAGTCCCACATCCCTAGTCCTAGTCCCACATCCCTAGTCCCACATCCCTAGCCTAGTCCTACATCCCTAGCCTAGTCCCACATCCCTAGCCTAGTCCCACATCCCTAGCCTAGTCCCTACATCCCTAGCCTAGTCCCACATCCCTAGCCTAGTCCCACATCCCTAGCCTAGTCCCACATCCCTAGCCTAGTCCCACATCCCTAGCCTAGTCCCACATCCCTAGCCTAGTCCTACATCCCTAGCCTAGTCCCACATCCCTAGTCTAGTCCCACATCCCTAGTCCCACATCCCTAGCCTAGCCACATCCCTAGCCTAGTCCTACATCCCTAGCCTAGTCCCACATCCCTAGCCTAGTCCCACATCCCTAGCCTAGTCCTACATCCCTAGCCTAGTCCCACATCCCTAGCCTAGTCCCACATCCCTAGCCCTAGTCCCACATCCCTAGCCTAGTCCCACATCCCTAGCCTAGTCCCACATCCCTAGCCTAGTCCTACATCCCTAGCCTAGTCCCACATCCCTAGCCTAGTCCCACATCCCTAGCCTAGTCCCACATCCCTAGCCTAGTCCCACATCCCTAGCCTAGTCCCACATCCCTAGCCTAGTCCCACATCCCTAGCCTAGTCCCACATCCCTAGCCTAGTCCCACATCCCTAGCCTAGTCCTACATCCCTAGCCTAGTCCCACATCCCTAGCCTAGTCCCACATCCCTAGCCTAGTCCCACATCCCTAGCCTAGTCCCACATCCCTAGCCTAGTCCTACATCCCTAGCCTAGTCCCACATCCCTAGCCTAGTCCTACATCCCTAGCCTAGTCCCACATCCCTAGCCTAGTCCCACATCCCTAGCCTAGTCCACATCCCTAGCCTAGTCCTACATCCCTAGCCTAGTCCTACATCCCTAGCCTAGTCCCACATCCCTAGCCTAGTCCCACATCCCTAGCCTAGTCCCACATCCCTAGCCTAGTCCTACATCCCTAGCCTAGTCCCACATCCCTAGCCTAGTCCCACATCCCTAGCCTAGTCCCACATCCCTAGCCTAGTCCCACATCCCTAGCCTAGTCCTACATCCCTAGCCTAGTCCCACATCCCTAGCCTAGTCCCACATCCCTAGCCTAGTCCTACATCCCTAGCCTAGTCCCACATCCCTAGCCTAGTCCCACATCCCTAGCCTAGTCCCACATCCCTAGCCTAGTCCCACATCCCTAGCCTAGTCCCACATCCCTAGCCTAGTCCCACATCCCTAGCCTAGTCCCACATCCCTAGCCTAGTCCTACATCCCTAGCCTAGTCCCACATCCCTAGCCTAGTCCTACATCCCTAGCCTAGTCCCACATCCCTAGCCTAGTCCCACATCCCTAGCCTAGTCCCACATCCCTAGCCTAGTCCCACATCCCTAGCCTAGTCCCACATCCCTAGCCTAGTCCCACATCCCTAGCCTAGTCCTACATCCCTAGCCTAGTCCCACATCCCTAGCCTAGTCCCACATCCCTAGCCTAGTCCCACATCCCTAGCCTAGTCCTACATCCCTAGCCTAGTCCTACATCCCTAGCCTAGTCCCACATCCCTAGTCCTAGTCCCACATCCCTAGCCTAGTCCTACATCCCTAGCCTAGTCCCACATCCCTAGCCTAGTCCCACATCCCTAGCCTAGTCCCACATCCCTAGCCTAGTCCCACATCCCTAGCCTAGTCCTACATCCCTAGCCTAGTCCCACATCCCTAGCCTAGTCCCACATCCCTAGCCTAGTCCCACATCCCTAGCCTAGTCCCACATCCCTAGCCTAGTCCCACATCCCTAGCCTAGTCCTACATCCCTAGCCTAGTCCTACATCCCTAGCCTAGTCCCACATCCCTAGCCTAGTCCCACATCCCTAGCCTAGTCCTACATCCCTAGCCTAGTCCTACATCCCTAGCCTAGTCCCACATCCCTAGCCTAGTCCCACATCCCTAGCCTAGTCCCACATCCCTAGCCTAGTCCCACATCCCTAGCCTAGTCCTACATCCCTAGCCTAGTCCCACATCCCTAGCCTAGTCCTACATCCCTAGCCTAGTCCCACATCCCTAGCCTAGTCCCACATCCCTAGCCTAGTCCCACATCCCTAGCCTAGTCCCACATCCCTAGCCTAGTCCTACATCCCTAGCCTAGTCCTACATCCCTAGCCTAGTCCCACATCCCTAGCCTAGTCCTGCATCCCTAGCCTAGTCCCACATCCCTAGCCTAGTCCCACATCCCTAGCCTAGTCCCACATCCCTAGCCTAGTCCCACATCCCTAGCCTAGTCCTACATCCCTAGCCTAGTCCTACATCCCTAGCCTAGTCCCACATCCCTAGCCTAGTCCCACATCCCTAGCCTAGTCCCACATCCCTAGCCTAGTCCCACATCCCTAGCCTAGTCCTACATCCCTAGCCTAGTCCCACATCCCTAGCCTAGTCCCACATCCCTAGCCTAGTCCCACATCCCTAGCCTAGTCCCACATCCCTAGCCTAGTCCCACATCCCTAGCCTAGTCCCACATCCCTAGCCTAGTCCCACATCCCTAGCCTAGTCCTACATCCCTAGCCTAGTCCTACATCCCTAGCCTAGTCCCACATCCCTAGCCTAGTCCCACATCCCTAGCCTAGTCCCACATCCCTAGCCTACTACATCCCTAGCCTAGTCCTACATCCCTAGCCTAGTCCCACATCCCTAGCCTAGTCCCACATCCCTAGCCTAGTCCCACATCCCTAGCCTACTGTAGTCCTACATCCCTAGCCTAGTCCCACATCCCTAGCCTACTGTAGTCCTACATCCCTAGCCTAGTCCCACATCCCTAGCCTAGTCCTACATCCCTAGCCTAGTCCTACATCCCTAGCCTAGTCCTACATCCCTAGCCTAGTCCCACATCCCTAGCCTAGTCCCACATCCCTAGCCTAGTCCTACATCCCTAGCCTAGTCCTACATCCCTAGCCTAGTCCCACATCCCTAGCCTAGTCCTACATCCCTAGCCTAGTCCTACATCCCTAGCCTAGTCCCACATCCCTAGCCTAGTCCCACATCCCTAGCCTAGTCCCACATCCCTAGCCTAGTCCCACATCCCTAGCCTAGTCCCACATCCCTAGCCTAGTCCCACATCCCTAGTCCTAGTCCCACATCCCTAGCCTAGTCCCACATCCCTAGCCTAGTCCTACATCCCTAGCCTAGTCCTACATCCCTAGCCTAGTCCCACATCCCTAGCCTAGTCCCACATCCCTAGCCTAGTCCCACATCCCTAGCCTAGTCCCACATCCCTAGCCTAGTCCCACATCCCTAGCCTAGTCCCACATCCCTAGTCCTAGTCCCACATCCCTAGCCTAGTCCCACATCCCTAGCCTAGTCCCACATCCCTAGTCCTAGTCCCACATCCCTAGCCTAGTCCCACATCCCTAGCCTAGTCCCACATCCCTAGCCTACTGTAGTCCCACATCCCTAGCCTAGTCCCACATCCCTAGCCTAGTCCCACATCCCTAGCCTAGTCCCACATCCCTAGCCTAGTCCTACATCCCTAGCCTAGTCCCACATCCCTAGCCTAGTCCCACATCCCTAGCCTAGTCCCACATCCCTAGCCTAGTCCCACATCCCTAGCCTAGTCCTACATCCCTAGCCTAGTCCCACATCCCTAGCCACATCCCTAGCCTAGTCCCACATCCCTAGCCTAGTCCCACATCCCTAGCCTAGTCCCACATCCCTAGCCTAGTCCTACATCCCTAGCACCCCCTACATCTCTTGCCTAGTCCTATATCCGTAGCCCTAGCACCAGGCGGGCAAGAGCCTTGAATTTTGGACATGCCTTGTTGATGGTTTCCATTGCAGAGCTGAGCATGGCATGTCGAGTAGACTTCTCAACAAAAAAATGGTTGCGATCTATTTTTGCTGGTCATGAAAACAAATCACATGGTGAGAGCAAGCAGGGTTCACTCCATAGCCTCCATGGAGAAGATTTTCAGTGGGGGAATTTTCATTTGAACAAGATAAATTTACCATTTTGGTATTTTCAAGATGTCTAATGTGCACCGTGCATTTAGCTCATGCATTAACCACACCCATTTTAACCCCTGCAGCAATACTCAAGATTATTGTGAAATCTGGCGTGCCTCAAACAGAGAAGTGTTGCCCCTGGGAAACTAGCAATCCTGTGTGTGTGTGAATAAGTGTCTGCGTCCAATCCTTTACCAAATGGCTTGCTTCTCCCTGTATAGCGATCTGGTCAAGGGTGTGGCTTTATGAGACTAGGTGCGAACCCCAAGAGGCATAATTTACCGGCAAAACGAATGCAAAATGCCACCACCCAAAACCTCCCACTAGACAACATCTGCTGCAGATCAAGTGTTGATCAAGAGAGTCAGCACTGATATTGGGTACCTCAGCAGTGACTCCTCCCCCTCAACCCTGGCGAGGGGCATCACAACAAAGTTCTTGGACCCTTATACTTTGTATCACAGTTCAAAAGGTCATTCTTACTCACACCTGCAGGATAAAGACTTACGTGTGGGGCATTCGTAAATATCACCAGAAGGTTTTTAAAGTTCCACCATCTTGAACTTGTGCCCTAATCTAGTAATCTAGTCATGCGCCTCCGCCCCCCCCCACTGTGCTAAAACCCGACCAGCTTACAGGGTTGCCTGATTTTATTCATTACACTGCCTGACGCTGCCAAGAGAAAGACCATTTCTTCTCTCTGTTTATCATGTCTGTGCATGTGTGTTTGTTTGTGCTCACAACCTTCCAGCGTCTAGCGACCACTTGGCTCGGTTGTGGCACGTGGACAAGTCGGAGCCCGTACGCGAGTACCAGGGACACAGTAAAGCAGTCACCGCCCTCGCTTACAATGACAGCAGGTAGCCATGGCGATGTGTAAACAGAAGGCTGCACCATGAACCCTCCTCAATCAGAAAGTTTATTCCTACAGTATGTGCATATTTTTCTCTAATTTCCCTTTCCCCCCCCCTCCTCCCCCTTTTATCTTCGTAATTTTTTGTTATTTTTCTGTGTAGATAGAATCACCTTTTTTTTAATAAATAATTGTCCGTTTCTGGCGAGGTACTATACATCTCACACTATCACACACGCCCCGAGATATGCGTGTTGTCCAGCAGAGCAAGAAAGCTCCTCCCCGCAGCTATAATGAAGACCATGATGCTGCTTCTTTAATAATAATTAATAATAATAATAATAGCTATATAGCAGTGTTCAAAGAAGAGTATCGAGCGAAAACGTGAGGCAGAAGCCAAAATACGAGACACAAGGAGGCTGTTTAATGCTCCGTGCAATGAACCCGAGTTACAAGTGCATGTGGTGGGTGAGTATGCAATTAAATGGAGATTTAGGTTTAATAGTGAGAAGAGTAAGTCGATGACAGTTGGTGGAAAGTGTAGTGGAGGAGAGTGGAAGATTAATGAGGAGAGAAGGGAGAATGTGGAAGCATTCAAATATCTTTGTGTGGGGGTTGATGGGGATGAGAGGAAATGCTCATTTGGAGAAAATGTAGGGGAAAGCAGAGAAATGGAGAGCAAGAATTGGTTATATGAGCAGGGTAAGCAGAGAAATGGAGACGGGCAGAGGTGAACTAATATGGGGGAATTGGTTATATGAGCAGGGTAAACAGAGATGGAGACGGGCAGAGGTGAACTAATATGGGGGAATTGGTTATATGAGCAGGGTAAGCAGAGAAATGGAGACGGGCAGAGGTAAACTAATATTGGATTTTACTAGCTAGGCTGTGTCTAGATCATGCATCTGAAGTATGGTGGACAGGAGGGAAGACGGCCTGCAAGAATTTGGAAAGAATTCAAGAGAATGTTGGGAGGAAACTGGCTGGAGGGAGTAATACAGTTGCAGGGGTGGCAGTAAGGGGACCTGGGCGAGTCTGGAGCAGAGAAGGGAAGAAAAGAATGTTATTTGGATGGAGGTTGCAGAGAATGAGAAGATAGGTTAGTGAAAAAAGTTGTGGCAAGTGATTGTCCAGGTTGGTGGGGTGAGTTTTGTGAGCTGAAAAGGAAATTTGGTTGGGAAGGAGCGTTGGAAATAGTAGGCTCAAGTGCGACATGGAGGAGTTGTGTAAGGGATGTTCATAAGGAAGAGTGGCTGGAAGAAGTAGGAGGGAAATCAAGCCTCAACTGTTTGTACCCATGCCACCATTTGTATCCATGCCAGTACCCACGCTACTGTTTGTACCCATGCCAGTAAGTACCCATGCCACTGTTTGTGCCCATGCCACCATTTGTACCACGTTTCCAGAGAGTGCAACAAAAACGAGGCATGCAAAGTGGGATCTCATTTTCTTGGTGCGTGTGAGAGTCGGGCTAGCATCTGTGAGAGTCGGGCTAGCATGTGTGAGAGTCGGCCTAGCATGTGTGAGAGTCAGGCTAGCATGTGTGAGAGTCGGGCTAGTGTGTGTGAGAGTCGGGCTAGCATGTGTGAGAGTCGGGCTAGCATGTGTGGGAGTCGGGCTAACATGTGTGAGAGTCGGGCTAGCATGTTTGAGAGTCAGGCTAGCATGTGTGAGAGTCAGGCTAGCATGTGTGAGAGTTGGACTAGAATGTGTGAGAGTCGGGCTAGCATGTGTGAGAGTCGGGCTAGCGTGAGTGAGAGTCAGGCTAGCATGTGTGAGAGTCAGGCTAGCGTGTGTGAGAGTCGGGCTAGCGTGTGTGAGAGTCGGGCTAGCGTGTGAGAGTCGGGCTAGCGTGAGTGAGAGTCGGTCTAGCGTGTGTGAGAGTCGGGCTAGCGTGTGTGAGAGTCGGGCTAGCATGTGTGAGAGTCGGGCTAGCGTGAGTGAGAGTCAGGCTAGCATGTGTGAGAGTCGGGCTAGCATGTTTGAGAGTCGGGCTAGCGTGTGTGAGAGTCAGGCTAGCGTGTGTGAGAGTCGGGCTAGCATGTGTGAGAGTCGGGCTAGCATGTGTGAGAGTCGGGCTAGCATGTGTGAGAGTCGGGCTAGCATGTGTGAGAGTCGGGCTAGCGTGTGTGAGAGTCGGGCTAGCATGTGTGAGAGTCGGGCTAGCATGTGTGAGTCGGGCTAGCATGTGTGAGAGTCGGGCTAGCGTGAGTGAGAGTCAGGCTAGCATGTGTGAGAGTCGGGCTAGCATGTGTGAGAGTCGGGCTAGCGTGAGTGAGAGTCAGGCTAGCATGTGTGAGAGTCGGGCTAGCGTGTGTGAGAGTCAGGCTAGCATGTGTGAGAGTCGGGCTAGTGAGACGAGGTGCTCTTGGACCAGAAGAACGGCGAAGTGGAGCTCCTTGCATGCTTGGACATTTGGTTGCAAAGTGTGTCAGCATTGGAATGGAGCAGCCCATCTCTTCTGGCACTTCCTTTGTAGCTGAAGCAGTCGCTCGCGCGTCTGAAGCAGTGGCTCGTGCTGCATTTCTTTCCTGCTTAATTTCCGATATAATCTTATTAAACTTGTTCTATAAACACTATAAACACTATTCGTCGTGATAAAATCTCTTGTCCAAGAGTTGCCCCAGATCTGCTCCGATGTGTTCATTCCATCGCAAGTGCTTCACCTCTTTCTCCCTCTCTCTGTATATAATGATGTCATCGGAGGATGTTCAATGGGGTGCCCTGCGGGTCCTCTTTTGTCCTTTCTCACAATTCTCAAAACATTACACACAAAGTTTCCTCGATTGAAAGTGTGGTCAACTTTGAAGAGGAATGATATTCAGAGTTTCCTCGATACTCGACTCCTGGCCATGGCGTAGCCTGGGATCAGTTGGACAATGTGCTACCCGGCAAGAAGGAAGGATGGGAGATCTCTCTAGGCTGAACCAACCTCCTGGTTATGGTCTATCTGGAGGTTGGTTCAGCCTAGAGAGATCTCCCATCCATCCTTTCCTTTCCCTTCTTGCCTGGTGGCACATTGTCCCGTTATTGTTATAATCAGGTTATTGTTGTTGGGTTATTGATAATCAGGTTATTGTTTGTTGTTGTTAATCAGGTTATTGTTTGTTGTTAATAATAGGGTTATTGTTTGTTGTTGTTAATCGGGTTATTGTTTGTTGTTAATAATTGGGTCGTTTGTTGTTGTTAATCAGGTTATTGTTTGTTGTTGTTAATCATGTTTGTTGTTAATAATTAGGTTATTGTTGTTGTTAATCGGGTTAGTTTGTTGTTAATAGTCTGGTTATTGTTTGTAATAATCGGGTTATTGTTTGTCGGGTTATTGTTTTTGTTAATAATTGGGTTATTGTTGTTGTTAATCGGGTTAGTTTGTTGTTGATAATCGGGTTATTGTTTGTTGTTATATATTCGGGTTATTGTTTGTTAATAATCGGGTTATTGTTTGTTGTTAATAATCGGGTTATTGTTTGTTGCTAATAATCGTGCAATTCTCTGTTCACCCTCTCACCACTGAGGCACAATGGCCCACCATTTTTCATGGTTCCAGCTTGAATAAACAGTGCAGTTTGCATCTTTACCTACAGTAGAGCTAGCTACAGCTTTACACTGGCTGGTGGCCGAGTCCCAGAGTAAAAGAGCCCTTTGCTACAGCACAGCTTTACAATGGCTGGTGACCAAGTCCGAGAGTAAAAGAGCCCTTTGCTACAGGTTTACACTGGCTGGTGGCCGAGGCCGAGAGTGAAAGAGCCCTTTCTTGTAAGTGATATATATATATATAGGCCCTGGCTGAAGCAGTTACTTAACAAAACAAAAGTTCAATGCTGCAGATCTACCCTTCGTTAGGTCGGTTAAACAATGTCCTTATGGGAGTGAGGCTTTGACATGATCATTGTAGCTAGTCAACCAAATTCTAGCTAATGATGGAAGATTATATGTAATAAATTGTGATCATATGGGGGGAGGTGATGTCATCCAGCATTTGAAAACACAAGTTCATGAATCTAATTCCAGCCAGGTATCTTGTGTAGCAGCTTGTAACAACACCTCTCTAGCTTTTCATGATGTTCACTCGCCAATGATCCAAAGTGTCCTCCCCTAAGTATCATTTAGCCTCAACTGAAGCAACAAGCATGCTTAATCTTTCATTGCTCCTATGTAGGATATTACCAGCATGATAGTTCATCCATTTATGATATTAATTGATGGTTCTAATGATGATGGACTAACAATAAATGAAAAACAGCAGTTTCTAGAGGTTCAAGAGGTTCACAGCTATGAAGAAGGTCTTTTCAATGACATGAACCAATTAGTCGTAGGAATTTATGTACGCCAGTTGGTGTATCAGAGGTTCTTTAAAATCCGTTCAAAATCAAGATAATGGATGCCCGTGCCACATCTTATACAACTAAAAAATCTGCTGATGCTTTCACTAAATTCTGTAGCTTTGATTTTGATATATGCAACGCCAATTTTATCAACCAAGTCGACCTCTATCCCTTACCTTGGATATCATATGCCTTAAAACACCCTAATCTACCCATATATAGCCTTGTCAATTTCCTAAGTGTCATCATAATTATCATAAATATCATGTTCTGTCACATCTGTCAAAACAGTACTATGTTATTTAGTTGACAAAGCAGAAAAACCGTCTTCAATCTTTCTGCTCATTTGTGACCATTGTCCAGGTCTATTGTAAAGCTTGGCCAACTCATTGGTCAAGTTTACTTAATACCATCAAGCGCTGTTTAGTGCAACATGCTGGTCTAAAGTAATACTTGTCCACAACTGAATCACAGGCAAGGTTATGAAGTTGCAATTTTTTTTTAAGATTCAAAGCCTGAAGTACAGATATCTGACGTTTTTGCAGCCCACATTTAATTACGCTAACAAATGTTTGCAAACAGAGGAACCTTCAATGCACGTTTTATTGCCACAGTTATGATCTCTAATCAAGAATGTTTTGGGGAAATTTTATCAAGCCCGTTGTGGTTGCGGGATCCTTAAGGGCGGAATAAATGGTAATTTTTGACTTGGACTAAACAAATTATAACTTCATTTCACTATAACTTAATAACTTCATTTTGATACCAAAATGTGGCTCTTTCAATGTGCTATATATTTAATGATATATAATGATATAATAATATATATTCATTGCTCAGAACCCACAAAAAGGGTAAGTAAAAATATTATTATCTGTTGCTAATGCTGAGTGGCTGCTAAGTGGTCTGTGCTTAGGTCAATAGCATTAGCTTACCCTAGTCTATCTAGACAGATCTGAAAATGTACAAAACTACAGTAAAAAAAAATTCAGTCCAAAACGCACAAAGACATATGCTTACATACTTACATATGAATGAAAAATAAATAAAGAGAAGGGAATGGGCTTTCAAATGATAACATAAATTATGGAGTTTGAGTGAAAAATAACTGATTTTTTTTTTTTAACTAAGTAGTGAAATACCAAAAACGTTTAAAAGAGTAGTCTCAGGTGAGACTCGATATTTTGAGCTAAAATTCTCCAGAGGTATATATACCTATGGCACTGTCCTCTGTAGCTGCCCCATTCTTGTTTTTCATCTTCCTCCTTGTCGTTTCCACTGCATCTGACCTCCTCTCACTCTTATAGACACGCAACCTATCAACTTGTTTGTAGTATTGAGTTGCTCGTAGGGTGACCTTCAGTTTGAGTGCCATGAACTAGCATTTCATTAGTTTCAAATGCTAGCAACAGATGTGATGCCAATGAGGGCCAAGGAAAAGGTGGACTAGAAGAATGTCATCATAATTGGCTTGCTCTTTTGTTTTTCAGTTGCTGAAGTTCTTCTTGCAATCCCTCATTCCAATGCCTTGAATCCCTCATTCCAATGCCAGCGAAGAGAGGGCATTTTCATTTACCAACGAGGGCAAGACTTGTTCCAGGGATCATCGCAGCTAGATGGCATTTTTACAACTGTGGAGACTCACCTGTCAAACCCTCTGCATTGGAAGCCCCCCCCCCCCTCCGCACACCCAGTCTGCTCAAATGCAACCTCAACATTGCAACTTCAACATATAAGGAACCAAAACCCGTTTTTAAATAATTATGTAGAAATTCAAAGATGTCTCACTCCAAATGAGCTCATCTCACTATAATGCAGCATTAATCTCACTGTGATGCAGCAATGATCTCACTGTGATGCAGCAATGATCTCACTGTAACACATTAACATCACTGTAATGCAGCATTAATCCTATTGTAATGCAGCATTAATCTCAGTGATGCAGCAATGATCTCACTGTAACACATTAACATCACTGTAATGCAGCATTAATCTCAGTGATGCAGCATTGATCTCACTGTAACACATTAACATCACTGTAATCAGCATTAATCCTACTGTAATGCAGCATTAACCTCACTGTGATGCAGCAGCACTGATCTCACTGTAATGCAGCATTAATCCTACTGTAATGCAGCACTGATCTCACTGTAATGCAGCATTAACCTCACTGTGATGCAGCAGCACTGATCTCACTGTAATGCAGCATTAATCCTACTGTAATGCAGCACTGATCTCACTGTAATGCAGCATTAATCTCACTGTAATGCAGCATTAACCTCACTGTGATGCAGCATTGATCTCACTGTAACACATTAACATCACTGTGCAGCATTAATCCCACTGTAATGCAGCATTAACCTCACTGTAATGCAGCATTAATCCTACTGTAATGCAGCATTAACCTCACTGTGATGCAGTATTGATCTCACTGTAACACGTTAACCTCACTGTGATGCAGCATTAACCTCACTGTAATGCAGCATTAACCTCACTGTGATGCAGCATTAACCTCACTGTAATGCAGCATTGATCTCACTGTAACACATTAACATCACTGTAATGCAGCATTAATCTCACTGTAACACATTAACATCACTGTAATGCAGCATTAATCCCACTGTAATGCATTAACCTCACTGTGATGCAGTATTGATCTCACTGTAACACGTTAACCTCACTGTGATGCAGCATTAACCTCACTGTAATGCAGCATTAACCTCACTGTAATGCAGTCACTGTAATGTATATAGCAATCTCGCTTTGATGCAGCATTAATCTCACTGTAATGCAGCAATCTTGCTGTGATGCAGCATTAATTCCACTGTGATGCAGCATTAATTCCACTGTGATGCAGCATTAACCTCAAGGTTGTGTGATGCAGCATTAACCTCAAGGTTGTGTGATGCAACATTAACCTCACTGTGATGCAGCATTAACCTCAAGGTTGTGTGATGCAACATTAACCTCAAGGTTGTGTGATGCAACATTAACCTCACTGTGATGCAGCATTAATCTCAAGGTTGTGTGATGCAACATTAACCTCACTGTGATGCAGCATTAACCTCAAGGTTGTGTGATGCAACATTAACCTCACTGTGATGCAGCATTAATCTCAAGGTTGATAGGTCTGCAAATATTACACTTCAATATTGTATTATACAAAACACAAAACTGAACTTTTGAGTGCAGGATATAATGTACATATACATACATAAATATATAATATTATGAGAAAAGATGGCTACAGAGAGAACAGATGTCTCGGTTGGTGAAGCATAGCAACATGAAAGTTATAGCTGTGAGGACGACAGTAATCCACCAAGAATGTCATGTCACATGAGAAGAATGTCCTGTCATGTGAGAAGAAAGAAGAAAAGACAATGCCAAGACAACGCACAGACTACTACAATATTACAGTTGTTGCGGGAAAACAGGTCAAGGTAGTGCCAGGCACATTTAAGTTTATCCTAAATTATCATAAGTTCCAGAGGACCGTGCACCGTTACTGTCATGCAGACCGCCCATGGATGTCTCTTGTTGTGAGAGATCCGTGTACTGTGTAAAGAGAGAGGAGAGGATGATGGAGAAGAGAGGGGGAAGATGGGTGGTGGAGAGAGAGTAGGGGTGAGGACGGGGAGAGGGTGGAGGAGAGAGAGAGGGTGATGGGGGAGAGAGGAAGGTGAAGGAGCAAAGGGAGTTGAAGGAGAGAGTGAATGAGAGAGGTGGAGGAGAGAGTGAACGAGAGAGAGGTGGAGGACAGGGCGAAGGAGAGAGGTGGAGGACAGGGTGACGGGATAGAGAGAGAGAGGAAGAGAGGGCGACGGAGGAGGAGAGGGAAGAGGAAGGGTAATGGAGGAAGAGACAGGAGTGTAGAGGGAAGGTGTGATTAAGAGGATGGGGGAAAGTGACAGGTGTGGCGGAATATAAGGACACGCTTAAGTGCAAAGTGGGAAAAGGAAGAGAACAGTTCAGTGCAAGTCAGAGTACTGACAGGGGAGCGAGAGGAAATGAAAGGTTTGAATTGTGCTTGTTACTACTATAAATGCATTGTTATTATAATATTGTAACACGATCGGAGCAAGGGAACATTTGCCACATGTGAGTTCTTGGCACAGGGTCTAAAAACACACAAATTGCAGACAGAATGGAATTTCAGTTCTTAAAGTCGAACAAAATACATGAAAATCCAAAGGCATCAAAAAGCACCCTTATGATTTAACATCTCAACTAGTCTACCAGCTCTCAGTTGACAATGACTCTCGACAATCAACTTAAATTTGCTCATTCGATGTTTCAGATGATGCTGATGAAGGCTAGATAGAGCATCCACTGAAACGTCGAGTAAGCAAATTTAAGGAGAGAGTCATGATTTAATACGACAAATTAGCCTTCAGCATACTGTCTACACTGTACAGCCGTCTCATCAGATCCTGTCATTAGTCCCTGGGCAATACCTTGGGAGGTCCGTTGGGTCCACTGGAGGTCATATTCATGGACTCGGGATAGTTATACTGAGTTGAATTGCTGCATGGGAGGAAGAGAGAGCACATGGCTACATGCATACCTACTACATGCATGTACACACACCTACATGGAAATGCACGTACACACACCTACATGCAAGAACACATGCAAATACACTGCACACACATACATGGAAATGCACATGTATGTACACACATGGAAATACACATGCACACACCTACATGGAAATACACATGCACACACCTACATGGAAATACACTGCACACACATACATGGAAATACACACACACATGGAAATGCACATGCACAAACACACACCTACATGCAAATACACTGCACACACACACATGGAAATGCACATGCATGTACACACATGGAAATACACATGCAAATACACACACCTACATGGAATTACACATGCATGTACACACACCTACATGTACATGCATATACACACTTACATTGGTGAGCACAGGTAATACTAGCAACCAGTTGGTAAAGGGTTACCTCTTCTACATATGGCCTGTTTGTGATGTCACTACTTCAAGCTTGTGTCATGGTATGCAGTGGTGCCATCACAAACACAACAACTTGACTCAACGTCAATGTGCCCAGACCCTTTACCTCTCCATCACCAGCGTAAAATAGGTAAAGGGTTGTTGGATATGGAGACTAATGCAAGCATCTAGGGACCAGGAAATTGGACCAACAGCTGTAGTACACTGCTATAGACGGTTGCCTGTGAGTGGTGGGTGTTTGCCCAGCAAAACTGTAATGGGTAAATCCAGCACTTCTTCTAGTCCTTGGAAACTGCTCAGTTGGAGAGCCGTATTATTTCTAAGAAGCTTCCCCAGTAGAGAGAGTGCCTGGTTGTGGGGGCCCTGGACAACGGAGGCTTCACTGTGTTCATTGTTGTCATGGTTACCGTAAAAGCTATAATTATGCGCTAATGCAAGCATCTAGGGACCAGGAAATTGGACCAACAGCTGTAGTACACTGCTATAGCCGGTTGCCTGTGAGTGGTGGGTGTTTGCCCAGCAAAACTGTAATGGGTAAATCCAGCACTTCTTCTAGTCCTTGGAAACTGCTCAGTTGGAGAGCCGTATTATTTCTAAGAAGCTTCCCCAGTAGAGAGAGTGCCTGGTTGTGGGGGCCCTGGACAACGGAGGCTTCACTGTGTTCATTGTTGTCATGGTTACCGTAAAAGCTATAATTATGCGCTATGGAAAAAATAATTACCAATCTGCTATGACCCACAAATAGGAAATTGTTCCACTGTGAATGTGGTGCAACAATAGAAAATGACGCACATTTAGAATAATACGTTCTGTATCTGCATGTGATTAGATGAGCCTAAATAACTACTTCGCTCGCTATGTTGCCCAAAGAGAGTCCTCTGGTATTGACTTGGAAGCTAAGCCAGCTACCAGAACCTAAGGTGGTGAAAAGAAGACCTGGATGGCCACGGAAAGTTGTTGCAATTTCTCCCCTAGCAGCAGCAGCTACAGCTGTAAACCTCAAGCTTTGACACCTATGCTGAGCTTCAAGCTTTTCTGTTGTGGGAGTGGCACAAAACATTGCAGTGCAGAATCTAGCTGGACTGGAGTAAGGTACCCACACATGTCATGAGGACTGTTGCGTTCTGAAGCCATTGCAGCTCACCGATTCAAGAAGTCTGTACACTATGATGCACGTGATGGCCGCTAACTGTCCAAGTAAAAGGGAACACGGGTCAGAAAATACGTGTCGCAAGGTTGGAACAGAAAGGGTCGATAGATGAACGAAACAAAAAAATTGAAATTAGCGACGGCATCCCCAAGGCGATGAGAAATCGAGGGCAGAAAGAAATGAATTTTAACGCATAATTAGAACGGCGTATTTAACTGGAGCTTTACGGATGATTCCCGTTAGGTGAGGTGCAACAAAGAGCAGTTATGCGCAGTGTAGCTTTAACTCCACCCACATATTTCCTCCTCAAATCTTTGTTACTCATCATCTACATTACCAAAACCCCAGAGGCGTGTCCATTTTTATGTCACACTAAGTGAGAAAAACAGAGGAAGAATACTAGAACTTAACATTCATTGGGAGCGCAGGTGCGGCTAGAACGTGCTCATGCTAGGCACCAGGCTGGACAAGAGGGCAGACAAAGGGAAGAGTGGATCTCACTGCAAGTTAAGGCACTCAGACACACTTCTGGGGGGGGAGGGGTGCACAGCAGAAGGTGGAGTGACTAGTTATACTGTACATGGGTCTCTCTGCTTGTGTGCACACATCTACTTCACTGTTCATACCTCATCTCCTGTTCAAGAGTGTTCCACCCACTAATGGGGACTAGAATGATGCCCCAGGTACAGTTAATTAAGGCACTCTCCTGGATGTACTCGGAGATACATGTAGTTCGCTCATCCTCCACCCTCTTGGCTAGTTTGCCCAGTAAGTAATTTTTGACCTCTGCCTATAGACTACACATGCGGCAAGATGAGATCAGGTAAGGGATGATTGCTT
This sequence comes from Cladorhizidae sp. MBARI D1340-BT2, assembly GCA_028752905.1. Lineage (NCBI taxonomy): Eukaryota > Metazoa > Porifera > Demospongiae > Poecilosclerida > Cladorhizidae > Cladorhizidae sp. MBARI D1340-BT2. The sequence goes on from JAQNBH010000013.1 coordinate 12,778,195, forward strand.
TCAGACTGCATGCATGCACGCCAGTGGCAAATGGACTCTGATTAGTATGCATATTCTCTTTGTCAGGCACACCTGCCATTGTTGACAGCTCTTGCAAACACCTGCACTAAACAACCAGCTATGGACACTTGCACAGGAACATGACATGTATTCTGTTCAAAGGCATCTACACAGAGGCTAACAATAGATCTATGGGGAGATTGTGTTGGGTCAAGACAAGATAAATTGCAGCTTAGGCAAATGTAGTAGGCATGACTGACATGACAGGCTTGGGGTGCCACACAGTAGGCATGACTGACATGACAGGCTTGGGGTGCCAACAGTAGGCAAGACTGACATGACAGGCTTGGGGTGCCACACAGTAGGCATGACTGACATGACAGGCTTGGGGTGCCACACAGTAGGCATGACTGACATGATAGGCTTGGGGTGCCACACAGTAGGCAAGACTGACATGACAGGCTTGGGGTGCCACACAGTAGGCATGACTGACATGACAGGCTTGGGGTGCCACACAGTAGGCATGACTGACATGACAGGCTTGGGGTGCTACACAGTAGGCATGACTGACATGACAGGCTTGGGGTGCTACACAGTAGGCATGACTGACATGACAGGCTTGGGGTGCTACACAGTAGGCATGACTGACATGAGGGTCAGAATGAGACACGATCAAAAGGGCTAGGGTTAGGCTATAGCAAGGACTAGGGCTAGGTCTAAGATTAGGGCTAATGTAAGCACTAGGGCTAAGGTAAGCACTAGGGCTAAGGCAAGGACTAGGGCAAAGTAAGCCAGGGCTAGGTAAGGACTAGGGCTAAGGCAAGGACTAGGGCTAGGTAAGGACTAGGGCTAAGGTAAGGACTAGGGCTAAGGTAAGGACTAGGGCTAGGTAAGGACTAGGGCTAAGGTAAGTACTAGGGCTAGGTAAGGACTAGGGCTATGGTAAGGACTAGGGCTAAGGTAAGGACTAGGGCAAAGTAAGCTAGGGCTAAGGTAAGACAGGGCTACAGGTAAGGACTAGGGCAAAGTAAGCTAGGGCTAAGGTAAGTACTAGGGCAAGGTAAGGACTAGGGCTAAGGTAAGGACTAGGGCTAGGTAAGGACTAGGGCTAAGGTAAGGACTAGAGCTAGGTAAGGACTAGGGCAAAGTAAGGACATGGGCAAGGTAAGGACTAGGGCTAAGGTAAGGACTAGGGCTAGGTAAGGACTAGGGCTAAGGTAAGCACTAGGGCAAGGTAAGGACTAGGGCTAGGTAAGGACTAGGGCAAGGTAAAGGACTAGGGCAAAGTAAGCTAGGGCTAAGGTAAGGACCAGGGCTAGGTAAGGACTAGGGCAAAGTAAGGACTAGGGCAAGGTAAGGACTAGGGCAAGGTAAGGACTAGAGCTAAGGTCAGGGTAAGGACTAGGGCTAAGGTCAGGGTAAGGACTAGGGCTAGGTTCATGGCTAGGGCTAAGGTATACATGTATATAGGTAAGGATTATGGCTAGGTCTAAGGCTAGATGGCTATGTAGACTAGGACCAGGATAGGTAAGGCTACAGATAGGTAAGGACCAGGATAAAACTAGTACTATCCTACCAATCACAAGTCCTAGCTTTTGGTCAAGTCTGTGTTTTAGTCTGACCCAGGGGAAGCCCCTCCCACCTCCCCCTAATTCTTCACTGAACATTCTGTAAGAAACTCTGCACACAACATGCAAAACTTTCTCAGAAAACAACAACATCATTACATCAGCATCAACACATGACATCAACACCATTCCATCAACACATTACATCAACACCATTACAACATCAACAACAACACATTACATCAACACCATTACATCAACAACAACACATTAACATCAACAACAAATAACATATATACTAACTTTTGATATCGTTGCTGTGTTCCATATGACTCCCAGGGGGAGAGGCCTCCGTTGTCGCTGGGGAAGTCATAGACAACTGTCTCATTATCGAAGGTCCTGCAAAAAAGGGCGAGAGAGGGTGGTTGGTTAGGAGCTATGCATGGTGGTGGTCACATGCATGTCAAGTAGTGGTGGTCACATGCATGTCAAGTAGTCGCAGAATATATATATATTATATATATTAAGTTCTAGTTGCCCGGCAATATAAAGTGAATTTGTGCACCTGTGTGTGTGTGTGTGTGTGTGTGTGTGTGGTTTTCTATGACATTTTTTTATTTGATGATGCAGCACCCCCCACCCCCATCACCCCACACACGGTTGCTTACTTTCCCTTTGAGAGGAGTCCAGCATAGAAGCTCCCACAGACCAGTATGAGCACGAACAAGACGGCAATGATGCAGGCCATGGCAAACAGGACGACCGAGTACAAGCTGCACACAGCACAACCACCAATGACACAGCCAAGGGAAAGTTAGACAAACAAACATTGCAGAACAAACTACACACAGGGAATGTTAATTGGAGAATTTTATTTCATTTTAAAAACATTTTAAAAACAAGACACTAATGTCATTCAACTACATGTAAACTGAACACATTCATAAACATGTGAGTACCGCCCCCTCCCACTCCCCCCTCCCCTCCCCCATATCTTGTGACATTTCCCTCCCGTGCCCGACATCTATAGCTGGCCACTCACTATCCGTCCTGACAGAGCCCACTGAGCAGGCCCAGATAGTCGGCATTGAGCTGCTCGCAGTTTGTCAGCAAGGAAAGGTTGCTAACGGCAACCACAGCAGCGTCAAAAGTTGACATGACCACGTTCAGCTTGGGCTGAGGAAGAAATGGAAACGTCACAACACACACACACACAGCATTACAGGACACAGACCAAGCTGCCAACCTTTGACCTATCAACGGATCCTTCCTTGGTACATACTTTCCTTGGTACATACTTAACACGTCTGACCTAGATTGGCAAAGATCCGTCGAGCCATTTTTTAAAAGTTATTATTTATTAACACCTCACACAAAAATAAACAGACAGAGTGTAAACATCACCTTGCCACACCCACCTCTGCAGGCACGTTTGCACAACACGTGACCTCACATGGACCAAGGACATTGGGCGTGGCATGTCACCTGCTCGTATGTCAGGAACAACACCATGGGCCAAGAAGCGAGCGTGCGAGGGGGTTGAACAGGATGGGTCGGGCGTCTAATTCCTGTTCTGATTGCCACAGATTTGGCTGCACATTCCACACATGGTAATGATGCCATGCAACTTGACACGGGATGTGCTGGCACGCACCTCCGATATCCGATGTCTTGTGTCAGTGCATGACCAGGTGTGAAGTGCATTCAAGTATGTCACCATGCCAACAGCACAGAAAGCTAACCCCCCCCTCCCCCTTGACCTAAGTCTTGGGAGACAGGAGGATGGGTAGACAAGCACACACCTCTCAGACCAGTCACCATTGCCACCAAAACCACAATGTAAGACTTAAGTCAAGGGTCAACCGGTAAAGCATCATCTACGTACCCACTAGGCATGGGCCATGAAAGGTCCTTGGCCTGGCTGGGTCGACCCACTAGACATGGGCCATGAAAGGTCCTTGGCCTGGCTGGGTCGACCCACTAGGCATGGGCCATGAAAGGTCCTTGGCCTGGGTCGACCCACTAGACATGGGCCATGAAAGGTCCTTGGCCTGGCTGGGTCGACCCACTAGGCATGGGCCATGAAAGGTCCTTGGCCTGGGTCGACCCACTAGACATGGGCCATGAAAGGTCCTTGGCCTGGCTGGGTCGACCCACTAGACATGGGCCATGAAAGGTCCTTGGACTGGCTGGGTCGACCCACTAGACATGGGCCATGAAAGGTCCTTGGCCTGGCTGGGTCGACCCACTTGGCATGGGCCATGAAAGGTCCTTGGCCTGGGTCGACCCACTAGGCATGGGCCATGAAAGGTCCTTGGCCTGGGTCGACCCACTAGGCATGGGCCTTGAAAGGTCCTTGGCCTGGGTCGACCCACTAGGCATGGGCCATGAAAGGTCCTTGGCCTGGGTCGACCCACTAGGCATGGGCCATGAAAGGTCCTTGGCCTGGGTCGACCCACTAGGCATGGGCCATGAAATGTCCTTAGCCTGGGTCGACCCACTAGGCATGGGCCATGAAAGGTCCTTGGCCTGGCTGGGTCGACCCACTAGACATGGGCCATGAAAGGTCCTTGGCCTGGGTCGACCCACTTGACATGGGCCATGAAAGGTCCTTGGCCTGGGTCGACCCACTAGGCATGGGCCATGAAAGGTCCTTGGCCTGGGTCGACCCACTAGGCATGGGCCATGAAAGGTCCTTGGCCTGGGTCGACCCACTAGGCATGGGCCATGAAAGGTCCTTGGCCTGGCTGGGTCGACCCACTAGGCATGGGCCATGAAAGGTCCTTGCCCTGGGTCGACCCACTAGACATGGGCCATGAAAGGTCCTTGGCCTGGGTCGACCCACTAGGCATGGGCCATGAAAGGTCCTTGGCCTGGGTCGACCCACTAGGCATGGGCCATGAAAGGTCCTTGGCCTGGGTCGACCCACTAGGCATGGGCCATGAAAGGTCCTTGGCCTGGCTGGGTCGACCCACTAGGCATGGGCCATGAAAGGTCCTTGGCCTGGCTGGGTCGACCCACTAGGCATGGGCCATGAAAGGTCCTTGGCCTGGGTCGACCCACTAGGCATGGGCCATGAAAGGTCCTTGGCCTGGGTCAACCCACTAGGCATGGGCCATGAAAGGTCCTTGGCCTGGCTGGGTCGAGGCTGAATTTGTGCCCAATGTGTAGCAAAAGTAGATTCTGTTTTAAAGTTCTCCGAGTTCTCCGAGTTGAATGTCACTATGCTAGGAATCTGTCATGGACCATGTCTCCAAGAACATGGACGTCCATACTTCAAGGACAATAACCACTTTTCCTGGAAGATCTTGTCAGACCTTCTTAGACATTCTTAAAGCAGTTGGTTTATTGAAGAAGGGGGAGGGGATTGATACATCATTAGTACAAGCCAAATACTCCGCCCCCCTTTTTCCTTCCTCTCTTCATGCTGTGGATGTCGTTCAGCAATGGCACTCCCATCCTTATCACATTGAACTTTAACCCTCAATGGCTTTTGCACAGCTTCACAGTGAAAGAAGCCCCCTCATCTTGGACAGTGCCCCTCATCTCATTTTGATGTCCTCTCACCTCAAGTGAGGGGAGGAGTTTCAACTCCTTATAAACAGTGGGAATCAAGACGCCTAGCAAACATTGGTCTTCCGTGACTTCCTCGTAGTCCACCCCACTCGTAGTTTGCCCATTATTTCCCTCCGTCATATAAAGTACGCCTTGTGGTGAATAAATGCACGCCCACACACAAGTGCTTAGTCAGCATTGTTTATCAGCTGCAACTGGACCGAGTGTGGAGCTGTGAGAGTTGATCACCATAAGTTTCCATCTCTGCACCAACAGAAAGCCCTACACCAACAGAAAGCCCTACTCCACTCTCACCAGCACACTCCATGCTGGCCCGTCTCAAAAGCATCAGGTAAGCTGCAAACTTTTATGCATGTACTAATTGGGACTAGAGTTTGCGGTATCGATATTACATGAATCTCATTATAGTGGTAAACTAGATATTTCCTATGGTATAGTGACATCCGGGCCTTAGCTTAATTAAATGCCTGTATAGTAGACCCGGGCCTTAGCTTAATTAAATGCCTTTATAGTAGACCCGGGCCTTAGCTTAATTAAATGCCTGTATAGTAGACCCGGGCCTTAGCTTAATTAAATGCCTTTATAGTAGACCTGGGCCTTAGCTTAATTAAATGCCTGTCTATTATAATATTGCCATGCACTGAGTTGGTTCCTAAATCATGTGCATGTGTGTGCATATATGCGTGTGTGCTGTATGTGTGCATGTGTGTACATGTATGTGCGCGCACACACATGCTACATACAAGTATATGTATATATATATATATATACAGGGTTTCATTTAGAAAATTGTCCAAGGGGGGCAACTGGAGGAATCTGTATTTTAAGGGGGGGGGGGGGGGGGGGGGGCATGATGATTAAACATGTGACAAAGTTTCTAATGAATTTTAATAATACAATTTCCAGGGGGGCCCCCCTGCCACCCCCTAAACGAAACCCTGTATATATATATATATATATAGACAGTTAATGTGTACCTGAATGTCCATGGTAGCAGCATCAGGGCCGGTGTTGTTGCTGATATAAGTAGACACTACATTCTGCAGGTTCATGATGATGTCCAGAGATGTGTTGGCGTTGAACTGGGACGTGGCAAAGGGGTTGGGTCGACAGGTCTCATTGCAGACCAGGTAGTAGTCCACAGTACCAGTGGGCACATCTGGAGGGGAGGGGGGATCAGCAAGGACGAGGGGGAAAGGGAGGAGGAAAGAAGGGGATAGGAGAAGGAAGGATGAGAGAGGAGGGGAGGGAAGAAGTAAGGGGAGAGAAGAGGGAGGAGCCACGTGAGGAGAAAGGAGGCGAGAAGGAAGGGGGGGGGGGGGGGGGGGGGGGGAGGGGAGAAGGGAGATGGGAAAAGGGAGATGGGAAAAGGGAGGAGGGGGAATGGGAGGAGGGGGAATGGGAGGAGGGGGAAAGGGAGGAGGGGTAAAGGGAGGAAGGGAAAGGGAGGAGGGGAGAAGGGGAGGAGGGGGAAGGGAGGAGGGGAAAGGGAGGAGGGGGAAAGGGAGGAGGGGAAAGAGAGGAGGGGGAAAGGGAGGAGGGGAAAGGGAGGAGGGGAAAGGGAGGAGGGGAAAGGGAGGAGGGGAAAGGGAGGAGGGGGAAAGGGAGGAGGGGAGAAGGGAGGAGGGGGAATGGGAGGAGGGTGAATGGGAGGAGGGGTAAAGGGAGGAGGGGGAAAGGGAGGAGGGGGAAAGGGAGGAGGGGAAAGGGAGGAGGGGAAAGGGAGGAGGGGAAAGGGAGGAGGGGGAAAGGGAGGAGGGGAGAAGGGAGGAGGGGGAATGGGAGAAGGGGGAATGGGAGGAGGGGTAAAGGGAGGAGGGGGAAAGGGAGGAGGGGAAAGAAGAAGAGAAAGAAATAATTAATTGTGGAAGGAGAAGAATGAAAACTTCTAAAGTTTGCAAACTACTCAAAAGCTCCAATGAAGACACTCACACATAGTACTCTATACTGCCATTGTAAGGACATGCACAACAAATGTCACATGCACATCACATGTAGAATATGTAAATTTAGGAAGGGTAGTTGTGTATGTAACCATGCATGCACATGCGTACAGGGTGCATGTAAGAGCCACCCATGCATACACATGTGTACTGGGTGCATGTAAGAGCCACCCATGCATACACATGTGTACAGGGTGCATGTAAGAGCCACCCATGCATGCACATGTGTACAGGGTGCATGTAAGAGCCACCCATGCATGCACATGTGTACAGGGTGCATGTAAGAGCCACCCATGCATGCACATGTATACAGGGTGCATGTAAGAGCCGCACATGCATGCACATGTGTACAGGGTGCATGTAAGAGCCACCCATGCATACACGGTGCATGTAAGAGCCACACATGCATGCACATGTGTACAGGGTGCATGTAGGAGCCACCTATGCATTCACAGAGTAAAACTTACCAGCTAATGAGTCATCGGATCAAAATGTTGGAATTGAGTTTATGTTTCCCAATCTGGCATCAAAGCAGTTGACAACTATTGGCCTTTTACTTCCCATGTCTTCTGTAGACTGTGAAAGAGGCTTCTCTACTCTATCTCGAGTCAAGACTGACCTTAGAAACCGCTAGCCTTCAGAACTCTCAATCACCTCTTGATGGTAGCCATTGAAGCCCTAGTCCATCTGATTTTCCCTATGACTCACTTGTGGTCGTTGGATGAGGAATAATGTAGTAGCTTCTTGAATGTCTGACGGATTTTAGTTTCAATTTCAACAATTAACAAAGCACAGCATCTGCTCATCATCATTACAAGCAATGGCAATCAGCCATGGTCTCACTCACACACACCACACACACACACCACACACACACACCACACACACACACCACACACGCACACACACACACACTAGCTCATGTGAGTCAATCTCACTAATAACTTTCAAATAAGCAACAATATTAAAAATATATTTTCCACACTTGAAGAAATGAGAACAACACGAGAGGCTTTGTAATGTTCTCGAAGTGTCTTGGAGAATCTACAAAAGGAAAGTAGCCCAGCAAGTATGGAGGAGGTCAGTATGAACCTTGGACCTCTGCCATCATGACAGAATACAATGCATAACATGGCTGTACTCAGGACATGGCTGTAGCTGTACTCAGGACATGGCTGTACTCAGGACATGGCTGTACTCAGGACATGGCTGTACTCAGGACATGGCTGTACTCAGGACATGGCTGTACTCAGGACATGGCTAAACTCAGGACATGGATGAACTCAGGACATGGCTGTACTCAGGACATGGCTGAACTCAGGACATGGCTGTACTCAGGACATGGCTGAACTCAGGACATGGCTGTACTCAAGACATGGCTGTACTCAGGACATGGCTGTACTCAGGACATGGCTGTAGTCAGGACATGGCTGTACTCAGGACATGGCTGTACTCAGGACATGGATGAACTCAGGACATGGATGAACTCAGGACATGGATGAACTCAGGACATGGCTGTACTCAGGACATGGCTGTACTCAGGACATGGATGAACTCAGGACATGGCTGTACTCAGGACATGGCTGTACTCAGGACATGGCTGAACTCAGGACATGGCTGTACTCAAGACATGGCTGTACTCAGGACATGGCTGTACTCAGGACATGGCTGTACTTAGGATTTAGAAAAGCAGCAATTTCAGCTTCTGTACATATGAACCCTGCCCCCAGGATTGCTGTGTGAACTCATGAAGACCAAGTAAAATGGGGTGTGGTTAAGGTTGCCACTCCCACAATATCCCTTCAGAAATTTCTGGGGAGAACATTGCACATGTGTACAGGGTGCATGTAAGAGCCACCCATGCATGCACATGTGTACAGGGTGCATGTAAGAGCCACCCATGCATACAGGGTGCATGTAAGAGCCACACATGCATGCACATGCGTACAAGGTGCATGTAAGTTATCACACCAGTAACATATAATGGTACCTGCTGTGCTGGCGTTGACAAACTGCTGTCGGATGAGCTCATCAGGGTTGATGCAGATGTCCCCAGCCACCTAACACGAGGAAAAGATATCTACTCACACACAAACATACATACATAGGCATGCATGCCAGAGACATGTGGCCTGTAAGGTTGGCATAGCTACGGTGTAAATGGCAGGAAACAGAGGCATGCAGTGTGTGTGTGTGTGTGCATGTGCATGTGTGTGTGTGTGCATATGCGTACAAGATGACAAGACTGCGTTTAAAGATGGCGATATCTGCACCAGTGGTGTAAAACACTAGACAGAAGATGTTTTCATATAATTAAAAAATACACAGGACGGATGGACTTGAAAAGGATGCAGGAACTTACCAATGTGACCACAAGCATTTAGAAGAGAATATACACCAATAAAAAATAAAAAAATTAAAATTAAAAAACAGTACAGCTCATCATGTCCTCCAAATGTTCGTGGTCCACATGGGTACGTTCCAGTCCCTTTCCTTCCTGACAAGCCAATGCAAAGTCTTTGAAAGGAAAGGTAACTAGAACATGTGGACCACGAACATCTGGGCGACATTGTTGTGGACCACAACCATTTGGAGGACATATGTAGATGAGCAACACTATCTTGCTTACTTTAACCACCATTACTCAGGCAGATAAGAAGCTGTCAAAGTTAGTAGGAGCTGAGACATGAGATTTGTCTTTTGTGTTTTTGGTCCGCCATTTTGAAATAGGGATCAAATCATGCTACCATACGCTTGTAATGTATACTTTCTCTAATTGATAGATTTGAGAAGGAAGACTAATTGGGGTGGAAAATAATTGCTTAAAAACAGTTTCAAAGTTCCAAGTTCTCTGTGTCTATGAACGAATTCTTCACCAGTGCCTCCAGGCTTTCATATCTTTTTCCATTTTGGAAGTGGATAGAAAATCGTTCTCCTTATAGAACGTCGTGTGTGTGTGTGTGTGTGTGCATGTGTGTGTATGTGTGTGTGTGAAGTGAGAGGAGACTGGTAGAGAGACTGAATGAATCCTTACAATGAGATAGGCCAGGTTGGCTCCCACCGCCAGCCACATGGTCAATGTATACACAGCTAGGAATGCCATCGTCCTGGAGACAAAAACATCACATCATACACACACACAGACAAGTCTGTTAAACTAGCTGCACATTTCATATTGAGTGCAGTCAAGATGTTAGCTAAGCACCACCTTCATCAAGCAATTCATGTTAACAGAATCACCTCTACCCCCACTTGCTACATGTACATGTAAAACACATCTCATGCTACATGTATATAGGCCCAGCGAAATCTCAGTCAATCTATAGAAACTATAGAAACTGGTTTAGACTTTGCACTGATACTGGTTACATACATACTACAAAAGCTTCGTATGTGTCGTTCTAATTAAGCATTATAATCCACAAATTTCTATGTCGGTTTCTATAGACGCTCCATTGCTGACTTCTGTGATCTGTAATTCTGCGTGGGCATGTGACTAGTGACCCTTTCCCTTCTAGCCACAGCCATCAGAGAGAGGCTGCCACAACTTGTTTCTCCTCGGATTGTTAGAGGCCACCATGAACATACATGCATCGGAATATATGGTCTCCACAAATAGTAAAGTACTCACAACTTCCCCAGGACAGGAGGTCTCTCTCTAGCTATCCCGAGAGGTCTAGTGTTCTCTCTAGCTAACCCCATGACAGGACTAGTGAGGCTCTCTCTAGCTATCTCCATGACAGGACTAGTGTGGCTCTCTCTAGCTATCTCCATGACAGGACTAGTGTGGCTCTCTCTAGCTATCTCCATGACATCTCTAGTGTGGCTCTCTCTAGCTATCTCCATGACAGGACTAGTGTGGCTCTCTCTAGCTATCTCCATGACAGGACTAGTGTGGCTCTCTCTAGCTATCTCCATGACATCTCTAGTGTGGCTCTCTCTAGCTATCTCCATGACATCTCTAGTGTGGCTCTCTCTAGCTATCTCCATGACAGGACTAGTGTGGCTCTCTCTAGCTATCTCCATGACATCTCTAGTGAGGCTCTCTCTAGCTATCTCCATGACAGGACTAGTGTGGCTCTCTCTAGCTATCTCCATGACAGGACTAGTGTGGCTCTCTCTAGCTATCTCCATGACATCTCTAGTGTGGCTCTCTCTAGCTATCTCCATGACAGGACTAGTGTGGCTCTCTCTAGCTATCTCCATGACAGCTCTAGTGTGGCTCTCTCTAGCTATCTCCATGACATCTCTAGTGTGGCTCTCTCTAGCTATCTCCATGACAGGACTAGTGTGGCTCTCTCTAGCTATCTCCATGACAGGTCTAGTGTGGCTCTCTCTAGCTATCTCCATGACAGGACTAGTGTGGCTCTCTCTAGCTATCTCCATGACATCTCTAGTGTGGCTCTCTCTAGCTATCTCCATGACAGGTCTAGTGTGGCTCTCTCTAGCTATCTCCATGACATCTCTAGTGTGGCTCTCTCTAGCTATCTCCATGACATCTCTAGTGTGGCTCTCTCTAGCTATCTCCATGACAGGACTAGTGTGGCTCTCTCTAGCTATCTCCATGACATCTCTAGTGTGGCTCTCTCTAGCTATCTCCATGACAGGACTAGTGTGGCTCTCTCTAGCTATCTCCATGACATCTCTAGTGTGGCTCTCTCTAGCTATCTCCATGACAGGTCTAGTGTGGTTCTCTCTAGCTATCTCCATGACAGGTCTAGTGTGGCTCTCTCTAGCTATCTCCATGACATCTCTAGTGTGGCTCTCTCTAGCTATCTCCATGACAGGTCTAGTGTGGCTCTCTCTAGCTATCTCCATGACAGCTCTAGTGTGGCTCTCTCTAGCTATCTCCATGACATCTCTAGTGTGGCTCTCTCTAGCTATCTCCATGACATCTCTAGTGTGGCTCTCTCTAGCTATCTCCATGACAGGACTAGTGTGGCTCTCTCTAGCTATCTCCATGACAGGACTAGTGTGGCTCTCTCTAGCTATCTCCATGACATCTCTAGTGTGGCTCTCTCTAGCTATCTCCATGACAGGACTAGTGTGGCTCTCTCTAGCTATCTCCATGACAGGTCTAGTGTGGCTATCTCTAGCTATCTCCATGACATCTCTAGTGTGGCTCTCTCTAGCTATCTCCATGACAGGTCTAGTGTGGCTCTCTCTAGCTATCTCCATGACATCTCTAGTGTGGCTCTCTCTAGCTATCTCCATGACAGCTCTAGTGTGGCTCTCTCTAGCTATCTCCATGACAGGACTAGTGTGGCTCTCTCTAGCTATCTCCATGACAGCTCTAGTGTGGCTCTCTCTAGCTATCTCCATGACAGCTCTAGTGTGGCTCTCTCTAGCTATCTCCATGACAGGTCTAGTGTGGCTCTCTCTAGCTATCTCCATGACAGGTCTAGTGTGGCTCTCTCTAGCTATCTCCATGACAGGACTAGTGTGGCTCTCTCTAGCTATCTCCATGACAGGACTAGTGTGGCTCTCTCTAGCTATCTCCATGACAGGACTAGTGAGGCTCTCTCTAGCTATCTCCATGACAGGACTAGTGTGGCTCTCTCTAGCTATCTCCATGACAGGACTAGTGTGGCTCTCTCTAGCTATCTCCATGACAGGACTAGTGTGGCTCTCTCTAGCTATCTCCATGACATCTCTAGTGTGGCTCTCTCTAGCTATCTCCATGACAGGACTAGTGTGGCTCTCTCTAGCTATCTCCATGACATCTCTAGTGTGGCTCTCTCTAGCTATCTCCATGACAGGACTAGTGTGGCTCTCTCTAGCTATCTCCATGACATCTCTAGTGTGGCTCTCTCTAGCTATCTCCATGACAGGACTAGTGTGGCTCTCTCTAGCTATCTCCATGACATCTCTAGTGTGGCTCTCTCTAGCTATCTCCATGACAGCTCTAGTGTGGCTCTCTCTAGCTATCTCCATGACAGGACTAGTGTGGCTCTCTCTAGCTATCTCCATGACATCTCTAGTGTGGCTCTCTCTAGCTATCTCCATGACAGGTCTAGTGTGGCTCTCTCTAGCTATCTCCATGACATCTCTAGTGTGGCTCTCTCTAGCTATCTCCATGACAGGTCTAGTGTGGCTCTCTCTAGCTATCTCCATGACAGGACTAGTGTGGCTCTCTCTAGCTATCTCCATGACATCTCTAGTGTGGCTCTCTCTAGCTATCTCCATGACAGCTCTAGTGTGGCTCTCTCTAGCTATCTCCATGACAGGACTAGTGTGGCTCTCTCTAGCTATCTCCATGACAGGACTAGTGTGGCTCTCTCTAGCTATCTCCATGACATCTCTAGTGTGGCTCTCTCTAGCTATCTCCATGACATCTCTAGTGTGGCTCTCTCTAGCTATCTCCATGAGAGGTCTAGTGAGGTTCTCTCTAGCTATCTCCATGACAGGTCTAGTGTGGCTCTCTCTAGCTATCTCCATGACAGGACTAGTGTGGCTCTCTCTAGCTATCTCCATGACAGGTCTAGTGTGGCTCTCTCTAGCTATCTCCATGACAGGACTAGTGTGGCTCTCTCTAGCTATCTCCATGACATCTCTAGTGTGGCTCTCTCTAGCTATCTCCATGACATCTCTAGTGTGGCTCTCTCTAGCTATCTCATTGACAGGACTAGTGTGGCTCTCTCTAGCTATCTCCATGACAGGTCTAGTGTGGCTCTCTCTAGCTATCTCCATGACAGGACTAGTGTGGCTCTCTCTAGCTATCTCCATGACATCTCTAGTGTGGCTCTCTCTAGCTATCTCCATGACAGGTCTAGTGTGGCTCTCTCTAGCTATCTCCATGAGAGGTCTAGTGAGGTTCTCTCTAGCTATCTCCATGACAGGACTAGTGTGGCTCTCTCTAGCTATCTCCATGACAGGTCCAGTGTGGCTCTCTCTAGCTATCTCCATGACAGGTCTAGTGTGGCTCTCTCTAGCTATCTCCATGACATCTCTAGTGTGGCTCTCTCTAGCTATCTCCATGACAGGACTAGTGTGGCTCTCTCTAGCTATCTCCATGACATCTCTAGTGTGGCTCTCTCTAGCTATCTCCATGACAGGACTAGTGTGGCTCTCTCTAGCTATCTCCATGACAGGACTAGTGTGGCTCTCTCTAGCTATCTCCATGACAGGTCTAGTGTGGCTCTCTCTAGCTATCTCCATGACAGGTCTAGTGTGGCTCTCTCTAGCTATCTCCATGACAGGTCTAGTGAGGTTCTCTCTAGCTATCTCCATGACAGGTCTAGTGTGGCTCTCTCTAGCTATCTCCATGACAGGTCTAGTGTGGCTCTCTCTAGCTATCTCCATGACATCTCTAGTGTGGCTCTCTCTAGCTATCTCCATGACAGGACTAGTGTGGCTCTCTCTAGCTATCTCCATGACATCTCTAGTGTGGCTCTCTCTAGCTATCTCCATGACATCTCTAGTGTGGCTCTCTCTAGCTATCTCCATGACAGGACTAGTGTGGTTCTCTCTCTAGCTATCTCCATGACATCTCTAGTGTGGCTCTCTCTAGCTATCTCCATGACAGGTCTAGTGTGGCTCTCTCTAGCTATCTCCATGACATCTCTAGTGTGGCTCTCTCTAGCTATCTCCATGACAGGACTAGTGTGGCTCTCTCTAGCTATCTCCATGACAGGACTAGTGTGGCTCTCTCTAGCTATCTCCATGACAGCTCTAGTGTGGCTCTCTCTAGCTATCTCCATGACAGGTCTAGTGTGGCCCTCTCTAGCTATCTCCATGACATCTCTAGTGAGGCTCTCTCTAGCTATCTCCATGACAGGTCTAGTGTGGCCCTCTCTAGCTATCTCCATGACATCTCTAGTGTGGTTCTCTCTAGCTATCTCCATGACAGGTCTAGTGTGGCTCTCTCTAGCTATCTCCATGACAGGTCTAGTGTGGCTCTCTCTAGCTATCTCCATGACATCTCTAGTGTGGCTCTCTCTAGCTATCTCCATGACAGGACTAGTGTGGCTCTCTCTAGCTATCTCCATGACAGGTCTAGTGTGGCTCTCTCTAGCTATCTCCATGACAGCTCTAGTGTGGCTCTCTCTAGCTATCTCCATGACAGGACTAGTGTGGCTCTCTCTAGCTATCTCCATGACATCTCTAGTGTGGCTCTCTCTAGCTATCTCCATGACAGGTCTAGTGTGCTCTCTCTAGCTATCTCCATGACATCTCTAGTGTGGCACTCTCTAGCTATCTCCATGACAGGACTAGTGTGGCTCTCTCTAGCTATCTCCATGACATCTCTAGTGTGGCTCTCTCTAGCTATCTCCATGACAGCTCTAGTGTGGCTCTCTCTAGCTATCTCCATGACAGGACTAGTGTGGCTCTCTCTAGCTATCTCCATGACATCTCTAGTGTGGCTCTCTCTAGCTATCTCCATGACAGGACTAGTGTGGCTCTCTCTAGCTATCTCCATGACATCTCTAGTGTGGCACTCTCTAGCTATCTCCATGACAGGACTAGTGTGGCTCTCTCTAGCTATCTCCATGACATCTCTAGTGTGGCTCTCTCTAGCTATCTCCATGACATCTCTAGTGTGGCTCTCTCTAGCTATCTCCATGACATCTCTAGTGTGGCTCTCTCTAGCTATCTCCATGACATCTCTAGTGTGGCTCTCTCTAGCTATCTCCATGACAGGTCTAGTGTGGCTCTCTCTAGCTATCTCCATGACAGGACTAGTGTGGCTCTCTCTAGCTATCTCCATGACATCTCTAGTGTGGCTCTCTCTAGCTATCTCCATGACAGGACTAGTGTGGCTCTCTCTAGCTATCTCCATGACAGGACTAGTGTGGCTCTCTCTAGCTATCTCCATGACATCTCTAGTGTGGCTCTCTCTAGCTATCTCCATGACAGGACTAGTGTGGCTCTCTCTAGCTATCTCCATGACATCTCTAGTGTGGCTCTCTCTAGCTATCTCCATGACAGGTCTAGTGTGGCTCTCTCTAGCTATCTCCATGACAGGACTAGTGTGGCTCTCTCTAGCTATCTCCATGACAGGTCTAGTGTGGCTCTCTCTAGCTATCTCCATGACATCTCTAGTGTGGCACTCTCTAGCTATCCCCATGACATCTCTAGTGTGGCTCTCTCTAGCTATCTCCATGACAGGTCTAGTGTGGCTCTCTCTAGCTATCTCCATGACAGGACTAGTGTGGCTCTCTCTAGCTATCTCCATGACAGGTCTAGTGTGGCTCTCTCTAGCTATCTCCATGACATCTCTAGTGTGGCACTCTCTAGCTATCCCCATGACATCTCTAGTGTGGCTCTCTCTAGCTATCTCCATGACATCTCTAGTGTGGCTCTCTCTAGCTATCTCCATGACATCTCTAGTGTGGCTCTCTCTAGCTATCTCCATGACATCTCTAGTGTGGCTCTCTCTAGCTATCTCCATGACATCTCTAGTGTGGCTCTCTCTAGCTATCTCCATGACATCTCTAGTGTGGCTCTCTCTAGCTATCTCCATGACAGGTCTAGTGTGGCTCTCTCTAGCTATCTCCATGACATCTCTAGTGTGGCTCTCTCTAGCTATCTCCATGACAGGACTAGTGTGGCTCTCTCTAGCTATCTCCATGACAGGTCTAGTGTGGCTCTCTCTAGCTATCTCCATGACATCTCTAGTGTGGCTCTCTCTAGCTATCTCCATGACATCTCTAGTGTGGCTCTCTCTAGCTATCTCCATGACAGGACTAGTGTGGCTCTCTCTAGCTATCTCCATGACAGGACTAGTGTGGCTCTCTCTCTAGCTATCTCCATGACATCTCTAGTGTGGCTCTCTCTAGCTATCTCCATGACATCTCTAGTGTGGCTCTCTCTAGCTATCTCCATGACAGGACTAGTGTGGCTCTCTCTAGCTATCTCCATGACAGGACTAGTGTGGCTCTCTCTAGCTATCTCCATGACATCTCTAGTGTGGCTCTCTCTAGCTATCTCCATGACAGGACTAGTGTGGCTCTCTCTAGCTATCTCCATGACATCTCTAGTGTGGCTCTCTCTAGCTATCTCCATGACAGGACTAGTGTGGCTCTCTCTAGCTATCTCCATGACATCTCTAGTGTGGCTCTCTCTAGCTATCTCCATGACATCTCTAGTGTGGCTCTCTCTAGCTATCCCCATGACAGGACTAGTGTGGCTCTCTCTAGCTATCTCCATGACAGGTCTAGTGTGGCTCTCTCTAGCTATCTCCATGACAGGACTAGTGTGGCTCTCTCTAGCTATCTCCATGACATCTCTAGTGTGGCTCTCTCTAGCTATCTCCATGACAGGACTAGTGTGGCTCTCTCTAGCTATCTCCATGACATCTCTAGTGTGGCTCTCTCTAGCTATCTCCATGACATCTCTAGTGTGGCTCTCTCTAGCTATCCCCATGACAGGACTAGTGTGGCTCTCTCTAGCTATCTCCATGACATCTCTAGTGTGGCTCTCTCTAGCTATCTCCATGACATCTCTAGTGTGGCTCTCTCTAGCTATCCCCATGACAGGACTAGTGTGGCTCTCTCTAGCTATCCCCATGATACATGTATGTAGGTCTAGTGTGGTTCTCTCCTGCTAGCTCAAGTTTATATCGGACGACTCACTTTGAAAAGCACAGAAAGTATTTCAGACTCACCTTGACTACATACATACCTGACAACATGTGGTGAAGGAAGGAATGTGCACCACATTCCATTTGTTGCACAAAAACTTCAATAGAAAAATGTTTTTATTTTTGGGCCACAGACTAATGAGAAATATTTTACCCACAGACCTTACCAAGAGGGGCACTTTAAGGCATGGTCAAGTAGAAAGATTGGACATCTCAAAACACTAACACATTCTTCACCTGCCTAATTTCTATCTGCTGGTAAAGATTCCAATCCCACCAGGTATATATTTATTATGCAACAGATACTCATGCACATCTGTCTAGCGATGGACAGACTCACAGTGCCGTGCAGACAGGACTGTCACAGCAGGCACTGCAGAGGACCGAGAATGCAGTCAGGAGAAGAACCAGGAGGGTGACGATGATGTAGCCCACCACAGCCCAGTGCCTGAGGGAGGGAGGAAGGGGAGGGGGAGGGGGAGAGAAGAAGGGAGGGGGAGAGAGAACTGTTACTTACCATAACATTGCTTAATAATCACGTGAGGGGGAGATAAAGTCGGGGCAGGACATAGTCAAGTATCCAAAAGGAATTGAACAATTCCCCCCCCCCCCCCCCCCCCCCAAAACACAACAACTTTAGAGGTGGGATGGTCAGGAGTGGGATGGGCACGATGGGACGAGGGTCTTATCTCTCCCCCACCCCATTTTTTGGGGTATAAAGCATTGCATAGCAGACCCTTTACCTTCCTCATCTTTTGGGGCTGGGAAAGAAATGTGTGTGGTGTTCCTAGCACATACGAGTAGTCCTCACATAGCTGTGCACGTAATCACATTGCAGTGTTCCTGTTGACATTCCAGGTACGTGGGTGAGTACTGTTTATTCATTAACATGACAAACTGGCTTCAATGCCGGAAAGGACCACACAGAAGTGGCCATTGGCCAGCTGCTAATTTATCATCACTACCCTTGCAAACGCTTACAAGTGCATGTTTGCAACAGGTAGTGTTAATTACAATGATCTTCTCAATCAACAAACTTGGAATGACGCTTCGGCTAAATGCTCCAGCCTTCACCTGGAATAATGTTAAAACTCTTGCTATGCAAGTAATGTATGCTAGATAGACCACACCCTTTTCTTCACACGTCCCAAAGGTAGGTAAAGGGTCGGCTATGCCAGATTAAGCCACAACTGAGTGCTGGCACCCCCTCACACCCACACCGCTTACTCTTCGCTACAATGGCTGGATAGGCAACAGTTTCAAGCGATGGTGCTCTTTACAAAAGTCCGCAAAGACAATATCCCCCCCCCCCCCCAATTCAATTACTTGGCAGGGGCTAGTCAATATTTTGGGTAATGCTGTTAAAGGATGCAGCAATTTATCTTGATATCAGAGGAGAAGAGCAACCCAAAAAATCTCATGGGTTCACACGTCTTCCTGCTGGCCGACCCCACCTCGGACGGCGGAAGACACCCGAAGGATCCCATCACGGCTTACAATTTCTTTCTCTTTCCACTCTGTCAACTTTAACTGAGGTTGCAGTCTCTCATAACCACAGCTCATGAATATCATTAAGATATATGCACCACGCCCACAATAAAGCAACCCACAAGATGAATCAGATCAACTGTCACACTAATTTGTGTGCATGTGTGGGTGTATTATTTACAGACATAATATTTACAGCTTTTACGTTTTCCTCTCCAGAACAAACATTTATGTGTCCATATCATAAGTGTGCACACATACAAGTGGTACAAGAAACATTTCCCTTACCATAAGCATGCACACATACAACAGTGGCACAAGAAACACCTCCCTTACCATAAGCATGCACATATACAACAGTGGTACAAGAAACATCTCCCTTACCATAAGCATGCACACATACAACAGTGGCACAAGAAACACCTCCCTTACCATAAGCATGCACACATACAACAGTGGCACAAGAAACATCTCCCTTACCATAAGCATGCACACATACAACAGTGGCACAAGAAACATCTCCCTTACCATAAGCATGCACACATACAACAGTGGCACAAGAAACATCTCCCTTACCATAAGCATGCACACATACAACAGTGGGTACAAGAAACACCTCCCTTACCATAAGCATGCACACATACAACAGTGGCACAAGAAACATCTCCCTTACCATAAGCATGCACACATACAACAGTGGTACAAGAAACATCTCCCTTACCATAAGCATGCACACATACAACAGTGGGTACAAGAAACATCTCCCTTACCATAAGCATGCACACATACAACAGTGGCACAAGAAACATCTCCCTTACTATAAGCATGCACACATACAACAGTGGGTACAAGAAACATCTCCCTTACCATAAGCATGCACACATACAACAGTGGGTACAAGAAACACCTCCCTTACCATAAGCATGCACACATACAACAGTGGGCACAAGAAACACCTCCCTTACCATAAGCATGCACACATACAACAGTGGTACAAGAAACACCTCCCTTACCATAAGCATGCACACATACAACAGTGGGTACAAGAAACATCTCCCTTACTATAAGCATGCACACATACAACAGTGGGTACAAGAAACACCTCCCTTACCATAAGCATGCACACATACAACAGTGGGCACAAGAAACATCTCCCTTACCATAAGCATGCACACATACAACAGTGGGTACAAGAAACATCTCCCTTACCATAAGCATGCACACATACAACAGTGGGTACAAGAAACACCTCCCTTACCATAAGCATGCACACATACAACAGTGGGCACAAGAAACACCTCCCTTACCATAAGCATGCACACATACAACAGTGGTACAAGAAACACCTCCCTTACCATAAGCATGCACACATACAACAGTGGGTACAAGAAACATCTCCCTTACTATAAGCATGCACACATACAACAGTGGGTACAAGAAACACCTCCCTTACCATAAGCATGCACACATACAACAGTGGGCACAAGAAACATCTCCCTTACCATAAGCATGCACACATACAACAGTGGCACAAGAAACATCTCCCGCATGCACACATACAACAGTGGTACAAGAAACACCTCCCTTACCATAAGCATGCACACATACAACAGTGGGCACAAGAAACATCTCCCTTACCATAAGCATGCACACATACAACAGTGGCACAAGAAACATCTCCCGCATGCACACATACAACAGTGGTACAAGAAACACCTCCCTTACCATAAGCATGCACACATACAACAGTGGGTACAAGAAACAGCTCCTTGAGGCAGGCCAACAAAAGCTATGCATCACTACACCAGGCATGTCTACACCAAAATAGACGGAAAACAATCCACCTCATGAGCGCTTCCTGTGCTTACCCGGATCCCAGTAAGCACAAGTGTCTGCTCTTCCAGAAACAGCAGTCAAGACCTGGCTATATCACGTGTTAGTTGTGATGGTCATGCCTTCTGGAAGTTGCTGTATGTAGACGGTAACCATCGGTTAGCATAGGCTTTCGTTTTATGCATAGGCAGTAATGGTTGGAAATAGTAGGCATTAGCAATTAACTTCTATTCACTTGGCTCCACCCATCACTGACCATTCCATCCATCATGCCCATGCCACTATCACCCATCATGCCTGTGCCATTACCATCCTAAATGCACTATCATCCTAAATGCCACTGAGAGCTTCATCCACCATGCATATACCACTATCATCCATCATGCCGGTGCCACTATCATCCTTCAAGCATGTGCCACAAGCATGTGCCACAAGCATGTGCCACAAAGAGCTTCATCCACCATGCATATACATATGCCACTATCATCCATTATGCACGTGCCACTGGGAGGTCCATTCATCATGCACGTGCCACTGACAGCTCCGTGCCACTATCATCCATTATGCACGTGCCACTGGGAGGTCCATTCATCATGCACGTGCCACTGACAGCTCCAATTCATCATACTTACATAGTCCCATTTATCTTGCTCGAGACAATTCCCCCCTCCACTACCCACCCAAAGAGAAGATGGCATCCATTAGCAACCCACTAACATGCACCAAAGAGAAGCCCTGAATTCCGAGTACTAAGAACTTCTATTTTGATAAACAACTAGTCAAGCCCTCACCTCACTTGTTCCACAGAGCCAACAGACGAAAGCACGGAAGAGAAGTCTTGGATGTTTGCGTCCATCCTGATCTCACCAAAGGACGCCTGCACACTTTTCGACTCGTTGCTCAGGGAGAGGACAGCCTCCACGGTGGCATTGTAGCCCTCGTTGCTGCTGTTGCTGGCAATCACGGCTAATTGCAGCCCCTGCACCGAGCTGTCCACTTCTGTGAAGTTCAAAGACCGCGCCTGTAAGGGGTGGTTTGCAATGAATAGGTGGGCAAGCATGGTTAGTTATTTTACAAGAGCTTGCTTTACAGTGTGACGACTCCTGAAGAATGGTGCACTTCACTCCATTAAATAGAACTCTTATCAACCTACTTCAACCTAGTGTGGAGATGGTCCAGTGTGTGTCCCATACTATTGTCAACCTACTTCAACCTGCCTCCACCCAGCATGATGTAGGTCCAGTGTGTGTCCCCATAGAGTCAACCTGCCTCCACCCAGCATGATGTAGGTCCAGTGTGTGTCCCCATAGAGTCAACCTGCCTCCACCCAGCGTGGTGTAGGTCCAGTGTGTGTCCCCATAGAGTCAACCTGCCTCCACCCAGCATGATGTAGGTCCAGTGTGTGTCCCCATAGAGTCAACCTGCCTCCACCCAGAGTGGTGTAGGTCCAGTGTGTGTCCCCATAGAGTCAACCTGCCTCCACCCAGAGTGGTGTAGGTCCACTGTGTGTCCCCATAGAGTCAACCTGCCTCCACCCAGAGTGGTGTAGGTCCAGTGTGTGTCCCCATAGAGTCAACCTGCCTCCACCCAGCATGGTGTAGGTCCAGTGTGTGTCCCCATAGAGTCAACCTGCCTCCACCCAGCGTGATGTAGGTCCAGTGTGTGTCCCCATAGAGTCAACCTGCCTCCACCCAGTGTGGTGTAGGTCCAGTGTGTGTCCCCATAGAGTCAACCTGCCTCCACCCAGAGTGGTGTAGGTCCAGTGTGTGTCCTCCACCCAGAGTTGTGTAGGTCCAGTGTGTGTCCCCATAGAGTCAACCTGCCTCCAGGTCCAGTGTGTGTCCCCATAGAGCTCTCGCCAACCTGCCTCCACCCAGTGTGGTGTAGGTCCAGTGTGTGTCCCCATAGAGTCAACCTGCCTCCACCCAGAGTGGTGTAGGTCCAGTGTGTGTCCCCATAGAGTCAACCTGCCTCCACCCAGAGTGGTGTAGGTCCAGTGTGTGTCCCCATAGAGCTCTTGTCAACCTGCCTCCACCCAGTGTGGTGTAGGTCCAGTGTGTGTCCCCATAGAGTCAACCTGCCTCCACCCAGAGTGGTGTAGGTCCAGTGTGTGTCCCCATAGAGTCAACCTGCCTCCACCCAGAGTGGTGTGTAGGTCCAGTGTGTGTCCCCATAGAGTCAACCTGCCTCCACCCAGAGTGGTGTAGGTCCAGTGTGTGTCCCCATAGAGTCAACCTGCCTCCACCCAGAGTGATGTAGGTCCAGTGTGTGTCCCCATAGAGTCAACCTGCCTCCACCCAGCGTGGTGTAGGTCCAGTGTGTGTCCCCATAGAGTCAACCTGCCTCCACCCAGAGTGGTGTAGGTCCAGTGTGTGTCCTCCACCCAGAGTGGTGTAGGTCCAGTGTGTGTCCCCATTGAGTCAACCTGCCTCCACCCAGTGTGGTGTAGGTCCAGTGTGTGTCCCCATAGAGCTCTCGTCAACCTGCCTCCACCCAGAGTGGTGTAGGTCCAGTGTGTGTCCCCATAGAGCTCTTGTCAACCTGCCTCCATCCAGTGTGGTGTAGGTCCAGTGTGTGTCCCCATAGAGCTCATCAACCTGTCTCCACCCAGTGTGGTGTAGGTCCAGTGTGTGTCCACAAAGAGCTATTGTCAACCTGCCTCCACCCAGTGTGGTGTAGGTCCAGTGTGTGTCCCCATAGAGCTCATCAACCTGCCTCCACCCAGTGTGGTGTAGGTCCAGTGTGTGTCCCCATAGAGCTCATCAACCTGTCTCCACCCACCGTTGTGTAGGTCCAGTGTGTGTCCACAAAGAGCTATTGTCAACCTACTTCAACCAAGCGTGGTGCTGGTCCAGTGTGTGTCTATGTGCGAGCATTTATGTGTGTGTGTGTGTGTGTGTGTGTGTGTGTGGTGTGTGCTGGAGCATGCTGGCTGGTGTTGGCAAACAGCCATACATGTATCTCTGTGATTATACATATCCTCACCGTGGCCTGCACCAGTTGGACCACATCATTAGCACGGGAGGCAGAGGTGGAGGCATTCATGATTCCGCTATCCATAGAAAACTCCGCCCATAATGCCACACCACAGCAAGCCCTGATAGAGGGGAGGGGAGAAGGTAGAGAGCGGGTGAGAAAAAGAGGTAGCTCATATAAATCTGCTATGGTGGTCAGTTAGTTGGGAATTGGTCTCTTTATCACATCTTGCAGACTATGAGACTATCAGCATCTCCTACCTACAACACTATCAAAACACACACACACACACTCACAGAGAGAATAGAGACACACTCTCAACATATATACACGCACACCCCAACATATACACATACACCCCCCAACATATATACTTACACCCCCTACACCCCCAACATATATACATAGCCAACATATAGACATACACCCCAACATATATACTTACACCCCAAACATATATACATACACCCCCAACATATACACTTACACCCCCAACATATATACTTACACCCCAAACATATATACATACACCCCAACATATACACTTACACCCCCAACATATACACTTACATCCCAACCTTACATCCCAACATATATACTTACACCTCAACATATATACTTACACCCCCAACATATATACATATACCCCAACATATACACTTACACCCCCAACATATATACATACACCCCCAACATATACACATACACTCCAACAGACACATATGCACACACTACAACACGCACACACTCCAGGAGGCTGCTCCCGTCACTTCACTTCCCACCTCTGAAGCCCCTCCCTCCCTCCCCACTCGGGTCAGAGTGAAGCCACCAATGGAGGGGTGTGTCTGTTTCAATATCACGTGTATTAAGAATCACATTTTCAGAAATTTTCATTATAAAATTGGAACTATAATTTGGATGCGTCATATTCTATGCACGCAATATCATGAACTACATCCAAGTGACATCCTGAACTACATCCACGTGACATCCTGAACTACATCCACGTGACATCCTGAACTACATCCACGTGACATCCTGAACTACATCCACGTGACATCCTGAACTACATCCACGTGACATCCTGAACTACATCCACGTGACATCCTGAACTACATCCACGTGACATCCTGAACTACATCCATGTGACATCCTGAACTACATCCACGTGACATCCTGAACTACATCCACGTGACATCCTGAACTGCATCCATGTGACATCCTGAACTACATCCATGTGACATCCTGAACTACATCCATGTAACATCCTGAACTGCATCCACGTGACATCCTGAACTACATCCACGTGACATCCTGAACTACATCCACGTGACATCCTGAACTACATCCACGTGACATCCTGAACTACACATCCACGTGACATCCTGAACTACATCCACATGACATCCTGAACTACATCAACTCGACTAAACATACATGTAACTGCTATTTTCACACTTTGTGGAGTGCAAACATTTTTAATGAATGAACTTAGGTGCACATGACCAATTCACTGCCGCATGTGGGTGTGGCTTCACTGCCACATATGGGTGTGGCCAGGCAGAGCTTGTGCAGTTAGTTTTCAATAATTGTTACTTTCAAGAATTTTGTTGTTGTTGTTAGATACGTTTTCAACGTGCAAAAGTCGACCCCCATGAACTATATTGTGTGGGCCACATATGTACTGTAGTGTACATAAACATGGGGAAATGAGGTAATTAAGGGAAGCTCCTGCACATAACTGTGCAGCTGCAGTTACCATGTTACCATTCTCCCATCCCAATCCACCATATTAACTCCTCCTCCTCTGCATGTGATACATTGTGTTTTCAAACTCCCCCCCCCTATGTACGTGATACATCAAACCTAGGACTGCAAGTGATCAGCACTCGGCCAGCTGGCCTTAAAGAGACAACACCAGGTTTTGCTAGGATTGTACTAAGCTAGGATAAATCAGGATATACTAGGGGCTTAGATTACTATGTAGGATATATCAGGTTCTACTAGGCCATACTAGGAAGTACATGATGTAGCAGGATTTACCAGGGTATACTAGGATATACAGGACATACCAGGATTTACTAGGATATATAGGATGTAATAGAATATGCTAGGGTATTCTAGGAAATAAAGGATATACAGGACATACCAGGATGCAATAGAATATACCAGGGTATTCTAGGAAATAAAGGATATACAGGACATACCAGGATGTAATAGAATATACCAGGGTATTCTAGGAAATAAAGGATATACAGGACATACCAGAATATACCAGGGTATTCTAGGAAATAAAGATATACAGGACATACCAGGATGTAATAGAATATACTAGGGTACTCTAGGAAATAAAGGATATGCAGGATATCTCTAGGACAAATGCCGTACATTGCTAGACATATTAGGATTAGTAAGGAGCAATGATTACCAAGGCCAGAAAGGAAGCCATATGGCCACATCTCCTCCCTTTGCCTCCCCAAATGGATCTTTCTGATCGCGGTGAATTAACATGACTGCAGGTCATAAAACATCTTTGAAGCTCCACCCACCAAAGACACACCTCCTAAGGCATAGAGCGCTAGTTACATACACTGGCTAAAGTGCACAAGGAACAGGCATGGCAACACACCTCAAAGTTGAGCAACATTTTCAGCACGTTGCAGTGGAACCTCAACACCATCACCACAGTATGTCAGACAAAAAACTTGACACGAGATTACCAAGTGTCATGACCTTAGGATTATTGCCCCCATGAGATCAAGGATGACACCACACCCACCAGTGTCGCCAGGTGAAAGCTAGCTTTGTGTTACACTGTAGTACAGACCGGGCCGCGAGAGGAACTACCTCATTTGGAAAGGTCATTTGCTGCTTCCAGAAAGGATACCTTTGGGGAAAGTTAATGCCAAAGTGGCCGGTGATCCTCACAGGTGGTCCACAGAAATTCCAGAGACTGTCATGAGCTCCGAGCTGGGACGGGTCAAGTCAGCTGCTACTCAACGATGGACGTCTGCAGCACAGCTGCCGTCCCTCCCAAAGCAATTGGTGTGCATGCATGCATCATGTGTGTGTACATGTATGTGTGTGTATGACCACACCTAGTATTATTACCATCAAGGAATGTGTTAATAAAACACACACCCCACCGATCACCTTATTCACTGCATTTCTAGTCCTTTGATGTGCATGTACTTAAGCACATCATGGAACAGGTGCAGCCATTAATGCTCACTTGGGGGAGCTACCCTACCCACCACACCTGGCTGGCCTGGGGAGGAGGGGTTAAGGTTGAAGGGCCTCGCAACCCTTGACCAACGCAAATGAAATGCCATGCCATGCCAGCATATAGAATTCTACAGCTACAAAAATATTATTGCGTGGACCTCCGAGGGAAAAATCTATTTTTCCACACTGTGTGTAGACCTTTCTTCAAGAACTTTCCAAGCAAGCATACAGGAATTAAAGGGTCGGCTCCAGTGCCTTCATGGTAGTCACTCCCACCTGACAAGCAAATTCTACACTGACCGTAGCCCTTGCTTCATGTTGGCCGTGAGTAGATGTAGCCACACCCACCTCCCTGTCACCACTGTCAGGTTTTAGTACTGCCTATTTAATATCTGAACTGTCATATACTTATCCTGTCAACTCAATACACACACATGTTGTTTAAATATATATATGTATTAAGAATACGGAGGTAGGGCTGCCCTGATATCCATCCCCCCCCCCCCAAGAAATTTCCTGTTAATGTGTGGTTAACAAATGACTACGTCTGAAATTTGATTGGTTAACTGTTGAGAGTCGAGGTCCTTCCATAGCGTCTGCCAAGATTCATGTCACTAAGTCTAGATCGAAGACGGTTTTTGATAAGCTTCATTTGACTGAAGGAATGCTCAGCATTAGAGTAAGCAAGATGTTGAAAATATCTCAGCATATACACCTGGGGATTACTCCCCCCCCCCCCCCCCCACACTCACACCAAGAATCTTGTATGAAACCCTGATATCATATACATACATGCACAGTAGAATCTTAATTATTCAAATCCTAGTAATCCAGAAACTCAGGAAACATGAAGGCTAATTTTATGGCATTGGTAGGGAAGGGCTACGTAGCAAGTACATACTGCTGCATCAGTAGGGAAGAGCTACCTAGTAAGTACATACTGCTGCATCAGTAGGGAAGAGCTACTTAGTAAGTACATACTGCTGCATTGGTAGGGAAGGGCTACCTAGCAAGTACATACTGCTGCATCAGTAGGGAAGAGCTACTTAGTACTGTAAGTACATACTGCTGCATCAGTAGGGAAGAGCTACTTAGTACTGTAAGTACATACTGCTGCATCAGTAGGGAAGAGCTACCTAGTAAGTACATACTGCTGCATCAGTAGGGAAGAGCTACCTAGTAAGTACATACTGCTGCATCAGTAGGGAAGAGCTACTTAGTACTGTAAGTACATACTGCTGCATCAGTAGGGAAGAGCTACCTAGTAAGTACATACTGCTGCATCAGTAGGGAAGAGCTACCTAGTAAGTACATACTGCTGCATCAGTAGGGAAGAGCCACTTAGTAAGTACATACTGCTGCATCAGTAGGGAAGAGAGCTACTTAGTAAGTACATACTGCTGCATCAGTAGGGAAGAGCTACTTAGTAAGTACATACTGCTGCATCAGTAGGGAAGAGCTACTTAGTACTGTAAGTACATACTGCTGCATCAGTAGGGAAGAGCCACTTAGTAAGTACATACTGCTACATAGGTAGGGAAGAGCTACTTAATAAGTACATACTGCTGCATCAGTAGGGAAGAGCTACCTAGCAAGTACATACTGCTGCATCAGTAGGGAAGAGCTACTTAGTAAGTACATACTGCTGCATCAGTAGGGAAGAGCTACTTAGTAAGTACATACTGCTGCATCAGTAGGGAAGAGCTACCTAGCAAGTACATACTGCTGCATCAGTAGGGAAGAGCTACTTAGTACTGTAAGTACATACTGCTGCATCAGTAGGGAAGAGCTACTTAGTAAGTACATACTGCTGCATCAGTAGGGAAGAGCCACTTAGTACTGTAAGTACATACTGCTGCGCATCAGTAGGGAAGAGCTACTTAATAAGTACATACTGCTGCATCAGTAGGGAAGGGCTACCTAGCAAGTACATACTGCCGCATTGCAGGGAAGAGCTACTTAATAAGTACATACTGCTGCATCAGTAGGGAAGAGCCACTTAGTAAGTACATACTGCTGCATCAGTAGGGAAGAGCCACTTAGTACTGTAAGTACATACTGCTGCATCAGTAGGGAAGAGCTACCTAGCAAGTACATACTGCTGCATCAGTAGGGAAGAGCTACTTAGTACTGTAAGTACATACTGCTGCATCAGTAGGGAAGAGCTACTTAGTAAGTACATACTGCTGCATCAGTAGGGAAGAGCCACTTAGTACTGTAAGTACATACTGCTGCGCATCAGTAGGGAAGAGCTACTTAATAAGTACATACTGCTGCATCAGTAGGGAAGGGCTACCTAGCAAGTACATACTGCCGCATTGCAGGGAAGAGCTACTTAATAAGTACATACTGCTGCATCAGTAGGGAAGAGCCACTTAGTAAGTACATACTGCTGCATCAGTAGGGAAGAGCCACTTAGTACTGTAAGTACATACTGCTGCATCAGTAGGGAAGAGCTACTTAGCAAGTACATACTGCTGCATCAGTAGGGAAGAGCCACTTAGTAAGTACATACTGCTGCATCAGTAGGGAAGAGCTACTTAATAAGTACATACTGCTCCAGTTCCGAGTTCCTTGTGAAGGATATACCAGAGCCTGAGCTACCTGGAGTAGCTGTAACCTTAGAAGCTGCTACTGCCTTAATAAAAACTTACACATTAGCAGCTAGCTTCTACCAGCAAGGAGGAATACACCCATTACCAAAGAGCTAATTAAATTCATGCCCTAGCTTATGCCTCAGTTCTACTTCAGCAACACACTTAGTCCCTAGCCTTCCTGATAACTGAGATGCTACTCTGCATTGATATATATACTCACTGTAGTATTTACCTATCAGCACAGCATTACATATTCACTTATCTACCAGTGGTTACTTAATGCCTTACTGTGCATAGCCATTATCTGTTTCCAAGAATTATGGCAACATTTTCCAACAGAGCAGAAGCAGTTCTTTAGGGTGACGAAGCAGTTAGCAATTGATTGACAGCAATAAAGCTATGAATACTGTCAGGATAACTAGAAGTGACTTAAATGTGTGGCATAGACGGTGTCAATCTTGACAGATGGATAGACTGTTATATGAGTCTAGCAATTATTATAGGAGCACAAAGTATAGAACAAAGTATTTATCACTCCCTTCTTGGAATCATACAAGCTGTATTTTTACCTCCCCCTCCCCTCCCCCCCCCACATTTTCCACTATGACTGTGTGTAATAACACACACACACACTGCCTGCTACTGGCTGGCAATGGACTTCAATTATCTGAAGATATTGCAGTTTTGTTAATAGTACTGAAACATCTAGCCATCCTACACAAATATCTAGCAGCTATAATTACACAGCCCCCTCGCACAAATATCTAACAGGTATACGGCCTTCCTAACACCTCACCGAAGAAGGTGACCTACACAGCCCTCCTACACAAATAGCTATAATTACACAGCCCCCTCGCACAAATATCTAACAGGTGTACCTGCAAAACCACATTGCTACAGCCTTATGCTGGTTCACAACACGACGCTGGCTGAGCGTTGCATTGCGTGCAGTCAATTGACCTTTGACCCTCGAATCGCGCTCAACAAAGTTGGACACTGATTGGTCCGACGCTGCATTTCAGACGATGGATTAGAACTTTTTTCTAATCCAGCGTCTGAAACGCAGCATCTGACCAATCAGAACATCGCGTATCCATCTTTGTTGAGCGGCAGTTTGGGTTAAAGGTCAATTGACAACACACGGCCAGCGTCCTGTTGTGAACCAGCCTATAGGCTGTGGGTGGCAGCTTTAGACAGCCACAGCCACATTTTCCAATCTCTACTCTGCAGCGTAACGACCAGTCAAGACAGTTTTTTCATCTTGCTCTTTTGATACAGGGCAACGAAAGTTCGTGCTGGTAGGTGGCTGTGCTGGTAGGTGGCTGTGCTGGTGTAGGTGGCTGTGCTGGTAGGTGGCTGTGCTGGTGTAGGTGGCTGTGCTGGTAGGTGGCTGTGCTGGTAGGTGGCTGTGCTGGTGTAGGTGGCTGTGCTGGTGTAGGTGGCTGTGCTGGTGTAGGTGGCTGTGTTGGTGTAGGTGGCTGTGCTGGTGTAGGTGGCTGTGCTGGTGTAGGTGGCTGTGCTGGTGTAGGTGGCTGTGCTGGTGTAGGTGGCTGTGCTGGTAGGTGGCTGTGCTGGTGTAGGTGGCTGTGCTGGTAGGTGGCTGTGCTGGTAGGTGGCTGTGCTGGTGTAGGTGGCTGTGCTGGTGTAGGTGGCTGTGCTGGTAGGTGGCTGTGCTGGTGTAGGTGGCTGTGCTGGTGTAGGTGGCTGTGCTGGTGTAGGTGGCTGTGCTGGTGTAGGTGGCTGTGCTGGTGTAGGTGGCTGTGTTGGTAGGTGGCTGTGCTGGTGTAGGTGGCTGTGCTGGTGTAGGTGGCTGTGCTGGTGTAGGTGGCTGTGCTGGTGTACGTGGCTGTGCTGGTAGGTGGCTGTGCTGGTGTAGGTGGCTGTGCTGGTGTAGGTGGCTGTGCTGGTGTAGGTGGCTGTGCTGGTGTAGGTGGCTGTGCTGGTGTAGGTGGCTGTGCTGGTGTAGGTGGCTGTGTTGGTAGGTGGCTGTGCTGGTAGGTGGCTGTGCTGGTGTAGGTGGCTGTGCTGGTAGGTGGGTAGGTGGCTGTGCTGGTAGGTGGATGGCCCAGTGCTAGAGTTACCTGACATGCACATATGTCCATGCACATCGTAAAGCAGCAAATGATACCTAGCCACACATTGACTATATCTTGCAGTGACGTCCACAAAAAGCGATAGGAGGAGGGGTAATGGCTTACCTCATCCAAATGCCCACAGGCTGTCAGATATTAACGCCCCGGAGTCATCCGCTCAAGAACAAGACTGCCGACAGAGTAAGCAGATCTCCAACACTTGGATATGGTGGGGAGGTCTCCTTGGCTACACCAAGGGCCATTTGAAAGAGTGCTGAACATTAAGTGTTTTAAGGACAACTTCATCAATAAAAATTCAGCCTTCTCTCTCACGTCACATAGCTCAATCATGATGAAATGAGCTTGGAAAGTTGGTTCCTTCGGGAGCTCTTTTTGGGGGGAGGGGGAGGGGGGGGTTAGCATTTTCAAATGTGAGTCAAGGCAATGTACTTCTTGATAGGAGAAAGAGAGAGAGAGCAGGTTGAAGAGATGGACGATAAAACTTGTAGGTTGCAAGACTCCGCTAGACCACCTAATATGACCTCATTTAAATTTATACCTCCCCACAATTTTTTTTTTATTGAAAAATAACAGGAAGCGTCAGCAGAAGCATTTCCGAGTGCCTCTTTTCGAGTAGATCAGGTCAAGGAGGAGCGGGGAAGCGTGCCATATGTGCCTGGGGGAATTCGGCATGTAGACATGACCGATTCCCTGAACAAGCCTGAGGAGATCGCGCATGAATAATTGGGCCAATAGTTGCATTCCACATACTTCAACTTAGCAATGCCTGTGTTTCCATACAGTCATTGTTAACTTACAGCATTCAGACACGGGCAACAGGTGTGCTCACCTCAGCCCAGTATGTCAGCCTTGTGCGAGATGAATCCAAAGCCATTGTTCTAGGATGTTGTAAATAACTTGATGCCTACACAGCCTTCCAGCTCCGATCTGCGGGAGCAGGCCTAGCTACTGACCCCACACCACTACACCACACAAGAGCTCTGATCTACGGAAGCAGGCCTAGCTACTGATCCCACACCACCATACACCTCACAAGAGGCTGACACAGCTCTGATCTGCAGGAGCAGGCCTAGCTACTGATCCCGCACCACCATACCTCACAAGTGGCTGACACAGCTCTGATCTGCGGGAATAGGCCTAGCTACTGATCCCGCACCACCATACCTCACAAGAGGGTGACACAGCTCTGATCTGCAGGAATAGGCCTAGCTACTGATTCCGCACACCACACATCACAAGAGACTGACTATACACACATCACAAGAAACAATTCTTAATTCTTTGCCAGTTTAAGTGGCTGACCTCACATGGAGAGGTGTCGCATACCAACACCACTTAACACAGCATCAGCGTTTTATGCCACACCCAGATGGTTGAAATTAAAGTCCCCATAGAGCCACTCTGACAGAAAATCGTGTCCAATACGAAAGACATCCACTAGCAAGTCACTGACCTAATTCCAAACCTAACCTAAGGTACTCTTGAAACACACGGAGAGATTAATCTAACCACTTGCATGAGGGCTATGGGGAAGAAGCTGGAAAAAGAGGATGGTGGTGGGAGAGGGAAGCGAAGAAAAAGCTTGGTGATATACTTCTTCACCTTAGGTTCTCCATCAGACAAGAACATAAACTAGCTTCAAGCGATTAGTGCCAAGTAGCCATCGGTCACTTGTATCTTCTCACAACCAAACTCTTTGATTTGAAGACCCTGGCTGGCGTGGAAGAGTGGGGCCAAATTCCACCATGTTCCAGCAGATGCGAGGGAACTAGGATAGCACGAGAGCACGTGGAAGTGACTCATTATCTTAGTGGTCACGGCAACGGAATACCACACAACACTTGCACTACTCTCAGTATATTATTTTAGGGAGATATCGTCTACAGTGATTGAGGTTCGTCTAATTCCCAAGCATCATGAATATTCATGAGCAAGATGGCAGCATCATTTGGGGGGAAAATCCCCATCGTGCCTCCAGCTCTATAAGTTAACCTCATTCGCCGCTGTTACACGTGCCTCTGCACCCAGTAAGTCCGGACAGATGTCCCACAGCATTTCCATCCAGTTGGATTTTTCAAGCCTTCATTTATCCGTGCACATTTCATTAAAATGCCATGCCAATTACGGTCAAGTAACCTCACTTGTTGTCCCTTCTTTAATCTCCTATTAATTAGCGTGACAAAATGCCACAAGCATTGTGGCTTGTCAGAACCCATGGCATTTCACCACCGGATCCTCTTTCTCCATGCATGTGCGCATGCATGCTTGAGGGTGTGGCTAGCAAGACTCTGAAGTGTGGGGGTCAAGTATGTACCTTTGCAACGTAAAATGGCCCTGATAACAGGACACATCCTATATTTTAGTGCTCGTTAGAACTTGAGCTAATTCCTTGGAGAGGCAGAAGACGCAAGCTAGAACTAACTACCTCTATCTCTAATTATACACCTGACTAACTCTAGCACCAGGTGAGCTAGAGTTCTAACTACCTCTATCTCTAATTATACACCTGACTAACTCTAGCACCAGGTAAGCTAAAGCTGTAGAAAATATATCTCCTCTATTCGTGGTCTAGCCCTAATCTTAGCACCAGCCCTAATCCCTAGCCCTGTTCAAACAATATAACATGTCATGGGCATGGACATGATATGGATATGACATGGACATATGCATGTAGGCTGCAAGACAGAGTTCTATGAGTTCTATAAGCAAACTGCAGCTGCTTCACTTAGAACTTCAAACTGTAGCCAACCTACATGCACCAAAATCAGGGTTTCAATTACGGAGGGGCAGGCATCCCCCACCCCCCCCCCCCCCCCCCCCAGACTATTTTCCCTGAGTCAATAGGGCACACCCGACATTGGCGCCCGCAAGTGTGTGTCATGGTGTGGTGATATGGTGTGTGTGTCATGGTGTGGTGATGTGGTGTGTGTGTATCATGGTGTGTTGATGTGGTGTGTGTGTGTGTGTCATGGTGTGGTGATGGTGTGGTGTGTGTGTGTCATGGTGTGGTGATATGGTGTGTGTCATGGTGTGGTGATGTGGTGTGTGTCATGGTGTGGTGATGTGGTGATGTGGTGTGTGTCATGGTGTGGTGATGTGGTGTGTGTGTGTCATGGTGTGGTGATGGTGTGGTGATGTGTCATGGTGTGGTGATGTGGTGTGTGTGTGTGTCATGGTGTGGTGTGTGTCATGGTGTGGTGTGTGTGTGTCATGGTGTGGTGTGTGTGTGTCATGGTGTGGTGATGTGGTGTGTGTGTATCATGGTGTGTTGATGTGGTGTGTGTGTGTGTGTCATGGTGTGGTGATGGTGTGGTGTGTGTGTGTCATGGTGTGGTGATATGGTGTGTGTCATGGTGTGGTGATGTGGTGTGTGTGTGTGTCAACATAGGGGAATTTAGACGCTACATATATACACAGATTAAATTGAATACTTTTTTGGTTAATTTTAATAAACAGGTTAGAAGTTCCTTTACCAATCCAAATCTTATGCACTATAATTATAATAATTAAAATGCATAAAATCAGGTAATTACAGGCATATATGATTTGCTGAAAATCATGTTGTCATGGTGTGGTGATGTGGTGTGTGTGTGTCATGGTGTGGTGATGTGGTGTGTGTGTGTCATGGTGTGGTGATGTGGTGTGTGTGTGTCATGTGTCATGGTGTGGTGATGTGGTGTGTGTGTGAAGGCTGGAGCTGGTTGAATTAAGGTAGTCAGGTAGTAGTGTACAATAGCAGTCTATAGCCAAAGGCCACGGTGAGGGTGGTGCCAGAGGAGACTGTGGCCCCTCTCACAGGAAGCCAACGAATCAACTTTGCTTAGAATAAATCCCATTTCTAATAAACATTTATCATGTCTACGAGAAGTGGCCAGGCCCAAGCCTTGCCAGTGTCTGAGCCACAGCTGTGCCCTTGTGTGTGTGTGTCCGTGTGTGGATAGACAGCCAACACAAAGAGACACAGGGGAAGCTGGTGGTGAATAGCACACACACACACACACACACACACACACACAGATGCACGCACACACACACACACACAACAGCTGAGCCCAAACAAAACACTCCTGAAGACACACACCTATGTAGCTGATGTCAAGTGATGACTTGCCCAGCTATTCAGCTAAGGATCAAAACGGGTAGTCTTTTTTGTCTCGTACGTATTTGCACTAATCTCTATAACATTATCCTCTCTATCTGCACCATCACCCTGTAAACATTTCTATATCTTCAAGCCCACCTACATCTCTATATCTGCACCATCACCCTCTACATCACTATCTCCCTCTCTATCTACACTAACCCCTTCTATATCTCTATATCTACACTATCCCTATATCTTTATATCTACTCTATCCCCTATATATCTATATCTCCCTCTATATCTACCTACCTCCTATATATCTCTATATCTACACTATCCCTATATCTTTATATCTACTCTATCCCCTATATATCTATATCTCCCTCTATATCTACCTCCTATATATCTCTATATCTACACTATCTCTCTGCATATCGCTATAGACACACTATACACCTCCATTATACCTATCTATCTATCCATCTATCCATCTATCTATCTCTGTGTTGTTGACCATCCAGACTGCTCCTGTGGTACACTGGGAGGAAATCCACCAGTCAATCACTTTCCCGGAATAGAGCATAAAGCGTCACTATGCATGCACTAACAAGCCGCTCACACTCCAGCCAGTCTCGCTGGAGGAGGCAGCACAAATCAGAGAGGGGAAAGTTCTTCCTGAGAAGGAAACAGGAAATGTATGGACAGTGAAGCTTGGAGAGAATACAAACTCCTTGAGTGGTGCCAACAACATTGATGGAAGCCAAGACAAGATGGACCAAGCCCTGAGAGAGAGCAGGAAAGCTGAGCAGCAACATCTTGATCTCAAATGATGAGATCGAGTGGGGTGCCTGGAGAGAGCATGCATGCAGCCATATATGCTGCCGAGATCAGGCTAATTTGTTAAGCCATATATACTGCCGAGATCAGGCTAATTTGTTCAGCATTAGAATACCATTCACAGGAATGCATTGCTACAATCTAAATCACATGCATAACTTCCATGCTTAACTTCCCACTATTACAGCCAGGATTCCAGAGACACGCCCACTTGTGTGAAAACGAATATTTCTGATTTTTCTCTCGCTCTTTGCTTCCCCCCCCACGGTAACATAATCCTGCCATTGCAGCATCATAGCAACACTGTCACAATATAGTACAGGTCATCACTGGATTGGAGCTTCAACTAGGGCTAGGGCCAGGGCAATGACTAGGGTTAGGGCGGCCAGGATAATGTCTAGGGTTAGGGCAATGACTAACTAGGGCTGGGGCAATGCCTAGGGTTAGAGCCATGGCAGTTGCTTGGTCTAGGGCTACGGCATAAGCGATGTAGAGCATCACGATCCAACAATCATTGTGACGTTCTGATGCTGCTAAGATTCCTGTCATACATCCCTATGCTATGGGAAACCAGCTTACTTCTCAGTGCATACCAATGCTCAGCCTCTGCCTTCAGGCTTTCATATCTTTAGTTTTGGTGCCTACTAATGCTCAGCCTCTACCTTCAGTCTTAGTTTTATTGCCTACTAATGCTCAGCCTCTGCCTTCAGGCTTAGTTTTATTGCCTACTAATGCTCAGCCTCTGTCTTCAGCCTTAGTTTTGGTGCCTACTAATGCTCAGCCTCTGTCTTCAGCTTAGTTTTGGTGCCTACTAATGCTCAGCCTCTGTCTTCAGCCTTAGTTTTGGTGCCTACTAATGCTCAGCCTCTGTCTTCAGCCTTAGTTTTGGTGCCTACTAATGCTCAGCCTCTGTCTTCAGCCTTAGTTTTGGTGCCTACTAATGCTCAGCCTCTGTCTT
Source organism: Cladorhizidae sp. MBARI D1340-BT2 (assembly GCA_028752905.1). Taxonomy (NCBI): domain Eukaryota; kingdom Metazoa; phylum Porifera; class Demospongiae; order Poecilosclerida; family Cladorhizidae; species Cladorhizidae sp. MBARI D1340-BT2. The sequence goes on from JAQNBH010000013.1 coordinate 12,815,955, forward strand.
CAGCCTTAGTTTTGGTGCCTACTAATGCTCAGCCTCTGTCTTCAGCCTTAGTTTTGGTGCCTACTAATGCTCAGCCTCTGTCTTCAGCCTTAGTTTTGGTGCCTACTAATGCTCAGCCTCTGTCTTCAGCCTTAGTTTTGGTGCCTACTAATGCTCAGCCTCTGTCTTCAGTCTTAGTTTTATTGCCTACTAATGCTCAGCCTCTGTCTTCAGTCTTAGTTTTGGTGCCTACTAATGCTCAGCCTCTGTCTTCAGCCTTAGTTTTGGTGCCTACTAATGCTCAGCCTCTGTCTTCAGCCTTAGTTTTGGTGCCTACTAATGCTCAGCCTCTGTCTTCAGCCTTAGTTTTGGTGCCTACTAATGCTCAGCCTCTGTCTTCAGCCTTAGTTTTGGTGCCTACTAATGCTCAGCCTCTGTCTTCAGCCTTAGTTTTGGTGCCTACTAATGCTCAGCCTCTGTCTTCAGTCTTAGTTTTATTGCCTACTAATGCTCAGCCTCTGTCTTCAGTCTTAGTTTTGGTGCCTACTAATGCTCAGCCTCTGTCTTCAGCCTTAGTTTTGGTGCCTACTAATGCTCAGCCTCTGTCTTCAGCCTTAGTTTTGGTGCCTACTAATGCTCAGCCTCTGTCTTCAGTCTTAGTTTTATTGCCTACTAATGCTCAGCCTCTGTCTTCAGTCTTAGTTTTGGTGCCTACTAATGCTCAGCCTCTGTCTTCAGTCTTAGTTTTGGTGCCTACTAATGCTCAGCCTCTGTCTTCAGTCTTAGTTTTGGTGCCTACTAATGCTCAGCCTCTGTCTTCAGCCTTAGTTTTGGTGCCTACTAATGCTCAGCCTCTGTCTTCAGCCTTAGTTTTGGTGCCTACTAATGCTCAGCCTCTGTCTTCAGCCTTAGTTTTGGTGCCTACTAATGCTCAGCCTCTGTCTTCAGCCTTAGTTTTGGTGCCTACTAATGCTCAGCCTCTGTCTTCAGTCTTAGTTTTATTGCCTACTAATGCTCAGCCTCTGTCTTCAGTCTTAGTTTTGGTGCCTACTAATGCTCAGCCTCTGTCTTCAGCCTTAGTTTTGGTGCCTACTAATGCTCAGCCTCTGTCTTCAGCCTTAGTTTTGGTGCCTACTAATGCTCAGCCTCTGTCTTCAGCCTTAGTTTTGGTGCCTACTAATGCTCAGCCTCTGTCTTCAGCCTTAGTTTTGGTGCCTACTAATGCTCAGCCTCTGTCTTCAGCCTTAGTTTTGGTGCCTACTAATGCTCAGCCTCTGTCTTCAGTCTTAGTTTTATTGCCTACTAATGCTCAGCCTCTGTCTTCAGTCTTAGTTTTGGTGCCTACTAATGCTCAGCCTCTGTCTTCAGCCTTAGTTTTGGTGCCTACTAATGCTCAGCCTCTGTCTTCAGCCTTAGTTTTGGTGCCTACTAATGCTCAGCCTCTGTCTTCAGTCTTAGTTTTATTGCCTACTAATGCTCAGCCTCTGTCTTCAGTCTTAGTTTTGGTGCCTACTAATGCTCAGCCTCTGTCTTCAGTCTTAGTTTTGGTGCCTACTAATGCTCAGCCTCTGTCTTCAGTCTTAGTTTTGGTGCCTACTAATGCTCAGCCTCTGTCTTCAGCCTTAGTTTTGGTGCCTACTAATGCTCAGCCTCTGTCTTCAGTCTTAGTTTTATTGCCTACTAATGCTCAGCCTCTGTCTTCAGTCTTAGTTTTGGTGCCTACTAATGCTCAGCCTCTGTCTTCAGCCTTAGTTTTGGTGCCTACTAATGCTCAGCCTCTGTCTTCAGCCTTAGTTTTGGTGCCTACTAATGCTCAGCCTCTGTCTTCAGTCTTAGTTTTATTGCCTACTAATGCTCAGCCTCTGTCTTCAGTCTTAGTTTTGGTGCCTACTAATGCTCAGCCTCTGTCTTCAGTCTTAGTTTTGGTGCCTACTAATGCTCAGCCTCTGTCTTCAGTCTTAGTTTTGGTGCCTACTAATGCTCAGCCTCTGTCTTCAGCCTTAGTTTTGGTGCCTACTAATGCTCAGCCTCTGTCTTCAGCCTTAGTTTTGTTGCCTACTAATGCTCAGCCTCTGTCTTCAGGCTCATCTTTTGTTTTGGTCGTAATTTGACTATGGAATTCTCAGTCTGTCACTCGTTAAAGCTAAAAAATTAAAATAATGCCTGACATTTATTTAAAGTCATGTGATGAAGTAGCAACAATAAAAGTAAACAAAATTCTTGGAATGCTTTTTTGCCCTACCGTGCTAGCATTTAGGTCAATGATTATAGCAGTTATTTTAGCTCCTGGCTATCCAATACCTCAGTCTTCAAGCTCTAGTGGCAGGCAATGATTCCCCCTCAGAGCACTTCCACTATATATATGAAATCCTTTGTGCCTTCAGCTAGAGCTAGCCATTATTGTAACTGCTTAGCCTTTTGCTTGTCGAGGATGCTTGCCATTGTGGATATCACATTTCAACGCTGACATTTGCAATATAAGCCTCTCCATTCCAGCAACTGCAGTGTTGTTCTCTTGGAGCAGGTTAGATACAGCCTGGCTAGACAACAGCTTGACTGATTAGATTTCAATGTGCAAGCTCTTTTTTGTAATGTCTTCCAAGCTGCGATCTTTGTGCAGATACACCCGCTATCGTCAGGAAGTGGAACACACACACATGCAGATATATACACTATCAGAGTTACGCAGCATAGACCTCCACTCCAAACCACATGCACTATCACATGTACACAACACGCATGTACGCAACACGCATGTACGAACATACAGCAAAGAATGGAGCTTTTCACCCTCCTCTTTCTCAGCTGTTTTGGCTATAATTATGCATACATGTACATTTATATGCATGCATGCATGTAAGCGTGTATGCATGTATGTATGTTTAAATGCATGTATGTTTGTGTGTACATATGCAGGTATGCATACACTAAAATACTGCAAGTTTGTTTGTTCAGCAGACATTGCAGGGAGTTGGAAGGAAGTAAAGCTATAGATCTGCAACAGCAAGGGAGGGAAGGGGAGGCAACTATCACTGGCTTGGCTTATCTTTATTGTGGCATTATAAGTAAGTAGGAAATTAATTAATCAACTGTTAATTAGTGTCAGAGCATTAAACCAATTATGATCCAACATACAATACCACTGGACCCCCACACACAAAACCAAACACAAACACCACACCACACAAACACCACACATGCAAACACATCACACACACAAACACGCCACCACCACCACACACCATGTGTTGGTGAGCCTCAGAGGCTCAATTGACGGACCCAGCTCTGAAGAGCCATATAAAAGCTCTCATGCTTTCAAGAGAGCCACACCTGCCACACCAGTGGAGTCCCACACACAATCAAACCTCAACATTGACACGCCATGTCATAGACACCAGATATTGATCAGGTAACAAGACCTGGGCTTATGCGACTATTGGTTGTCTATTATTTCTTCCTGGTCAGCTTCCTTCGAGGAAGGCTGGTGGTGCAGTTTAGCTACCAGTGATAGCAGGTGCTGGACTGGCTGGCTACTCAGCCGAGACTTGCAGTGGGTGCCACCTTCTAAGCCATTCTCCTTGCAGATTCATTTTAAATGCTAGGCACGAGTGACGAGCAAATAGAAAGCAAAAGGTTAGAGCATGTTATTGAACCCAGTAACTACACTAGAACCTCAGAGTTACGAACCCCTCGGGAAAATGAGTGTTCGTAACTCTGAAATGTCCGTAACTCTGATGATGTCATGCTTATTTAGACAGTACGGTATGTACTTGTATGTACTTATCTACTCTTCTGCAGGTATTTCACAATAGTTTCACTGTTACAAGACTCTTTTACCCCTCCACTTACCTAAATGCTATGTCATCACATGTATTAAATTATACTCACTTGTACAAATTATGTACCATTACACCAAGTATGTCTGTACTTTATGCACAAACATTATTTACTATATGTACATACAGTACTGTATAACTAAGATTTAAAGAGGGTGTTTGAATCATGTCTCTTCTTTGCTGCTAAAGAGTGCAGTTCACGTAGAAGTACCAAGTTCATTGGTGTAGCTTCTGCTTGTTGTTCCATCTATGTCAAACAAGTGCTGAAAGCTTCTTCAGCTTCAGTATGGGTGATGGTGCCAGCAGTTTGTTCTTCCTTCCTCCTCACTTTCATCAACTACTGATGATGCTCGAACAGTGCCTAGTATATCCTCATCAGTCATGTCCTCCACACCAGTTTCACCTTGGTCCATGATTAGCCATTCTTCCATCTCAGCATCAGGGACACCTAACTGATTACATTCTTCAGACACCCCTGGCAATTCTTCTTGTTGACTATACCACAGTCTGGACCAAAGCCTAGCTTGTTCCAGGCACGATTAAGTGAGATTGTAGAAATCTCATCCCAGGACTTGGCACAAAGATAAACCACGTCTTTGATGGTGAGGCTCTTGCTGAATTGCACAAAAGAGTCGTGCTCTGAGTGCCCCAGTAGCAGCTTTCTTAAAAGTAGTTTCTTATATCTAGGCTTTAAGTTCTCAAGCACACCCTGATCCATAGGCTGAACCAAGCTGGTAACATGGGGTGGTAAAAATAAACATTTAATGTCACCGTCAGCAGACACAAGTGTGGATGGAGAGGGATGGGATGGAGCATTATCGAGGAGGAGGACAGCCTTAGAAGACAATGACTTTGACTGCAGATAGAACTTCACTGAGGGCACAAAGTGTTTGTGGAACCAATCTGGAAAATTATTCTGTCCATCCATGCACTTTTCTGGTTGTAATAAAGAACGGGCAGAGCCGACATATTGACTCCAGAAAAACAACGTGGCTTAGCACTTTTGTGTATAAATACTAAAGGCAGGTGGAAATCTCCACTGGCACCATCAATGTCACTCTATCCTTAGGAGATTTAAAATTCTTTGCTTTCTTTTCAGAAGCATCGGCTAGGGTTTTGTTCGGAAGAAGACGCCAATACAGGCCTGTCTCATCACAGTTAAAAATCGGGTGTGGAGACAGCTTGTGTTCTTCCACAAATTCATGGAAGAAATTTTTCTGCAGCACTAGCATCTGCTGACAGGGATTCACCTTGTAGACGCAACTGCCTTATTCCATGTCTCTTCTTAAATCGATGCAACCATCCATTGCTACCTTTGAAGTCATCTTCAGATTTATCTGGATGGAGCTGTTGAAAAAGCTATCTTGCTTTTTTCATCATCAAGACACCACTGATTGGTGTGCCCTTATGCCGTTCTTGTGTGAACCACAAATGCATGGCTCTATCAAAAGCATCATCATCAGCTCTTCTTACTATGTACCTCTTTTTCAGGGAGCTAACATCTTGTGCTTCAGCAGCAAACCTCGTGATCTTTTCCCTAGCTTTTTTAATGTCAGTCACGATTGTTTTTCCAATTCCAAACTCCTTGGCTACGGCTGACAAAAGTACTGCCTTGGTCCACTTTCTTCAAAATCTTAAGTTTCTCATCGATGGATAGCGTAACTCACTTACGTTTCGTAGAAGAGCTTGAGGCCATTGCAAAGAAACTACACGTAGCTAGCATGCGAAGGAGAGCAGCTGCAATTCAGGTGTGCGCATGCGCGATAAATATTACCTGTACATGTGAGTCGAGTGTGACGATCCTTGACCCATTGGATGTTGACTAGCCATTCGGTAGACTCCTTGACCCATTGGATGTTGACTTGCCGTTCGATTGACTGAGGTGTTCGTAATTCTGGGGTTCGTAACTCTGAGGTTCTACTGTATCCACCATCCTTTCCCATCAGCCATGCAGCCATTCTCACCTTCCAGTGCAGCAGTTTCATTTTTTTAACATTTTTATGAGTGCCTGTGGGGGAGCTGGTTTTGGAGAGCTTGCGGGGGTTATTAGGGTCCGGGTTTGTGGGGGAGGTGGTTTTGGAGAGCTTGCAGGGTCCGAGTTTGTTGCTCGTCATATTTCTGGCTGGCTAGTTTTGCTATTTGGTAAAGGGTTATTGCCAAGCATTCTCTCTCAATCGTTTGCTTCACTATGACGACTATTCCCGATCTACATACTGTACGTAAGCCCACATTATTTAAGGCTGGACGCCCATTCATACTTTTTACAGGTATGGTGACTACATAGATAGATAGATAGATAGATAGATACACCATGCCCGGGCAATAACAAGTTTTCCATCTGACTCCTCGCTGAGGGTTCGCTTCTCTCACGGATGATAAACATGTTCACTTAAGAGCATATGCATTACAATGCAAGTGTAGGTGGGCTTGGGTTCTAATTAGTAGGGTGCGCTTTATTTCACTCAATTGTGTGAATGTTGTGCAGTTTGAATGAGGGCGTGGTCCAATCATGGTAGATTATACAAGATCCTATATATAAGAGAGGATGATGACTGACTGACTGATTGGTTATAGATGGATAGATAGATAGACAGATAGAGTGTTTAACCACTACAGAAATCCAGGGGAAACTTTGGTTGAGGAGTCTAAGGTTCTCACTGGGGGTAACTTTTATGAGGGTCATGGTATGTCTGACTTAGTATAGGGGAGTGCCTGGGGTGTATGATTTGGGATAGAGGTGACACCTGGGGTGTATGATTTGTGACCCTTTGGGTGTATCATTTGGATGTGTATGATTTGTGATAGAGGTGACACCTGGGGTGTATGATTTGTGACCCTTTAGGTGTATGATTTGGTATGTGTATGATTTGGGATAGAGGTGACACCTGGGGTGTATGATTTGTGACCCTTTGGGTGTATCATTTGGGATGTGTATGATTTGTGATAGAGGTGACACCTGGGGTGTATGATTTGTGACCCTTTGGGTGTATGATTTGGATGTGTATGATTTGTGATAGAGGTGACCCCTGGGGTGTATGATTTGTTATAGAGGTGACCTCTGGGGTGTATGATTTGTGATAGAGGTGACCCCTGGGGTGTATGATTTGTGATAGAGGTGACCCCTGGGTTGTATGATTTGTGATAGAGGTGACCCCTGTGGTGTATGATTTGTGATAGAGGTGACCCCTGGGGTGTATGATTTGTGATAGAGGTGACTCCTGGGGTGTATGATTTGTGATAGAGGTGACCCCTGGGGTGTATGATTTGTGATAGAGGTGACTCCTGGGGTGTATGATTTGTGATAGAGGTGACTCCTGGGGTGTATGATTTGTGATAGAGGTGACCCCTGGGGTGTGCATAGCTCCACTGAGTGGCACAGCACTCGACATTATAGCATATTTGTTTAGTGGCATAACTACACATGCACACTCACATTCTTGATCATAGCATGTACTTGCTAGCAAACTCCACGGAGCTAATGTAAGATCCACCCAATGCAAACAGTTTTCTAGTGAGACAGCTTCTAGTGCTACTCTACCACTGCAGTTGCTAAAATGGTGTTATCCTTTCTCTGTTGTTAGTATATAAACAGTATCATGTATGCACAGTTACATACACCCAGTTATATGTAGCCTGGAGCTGATGTTTTGGGGCCTATTAATAATATAATATACAGGGTTTCATTTAGGGGCCGAAGGGGGGGGGGGGGGCAGCTGCCCCCACTTGGAACCTTTTTGCCCCCCCTTGGAAATTTTATTATTAAAATTCATTAGAAACTTTTTCACATCTTTAACCATCATGCCCCATCATCCCCCCTTAATATCCAGATTCCTCCAGTTGCCCCCCCCCCTGGACAATTTTCTAAATGAAACCCTGATATATAAAACAATCCCCCCCCTCCCCCCGTTATTTATTAATTAAATGATGCTAGGATGTACTGATTATCTGTGCCCATTCCTCAATATTTATATATTATTAAATGAGGTGAAGTTCAGGAAGGTGTGGCTTCACATACAACCACACCCTTGGATGTTGGGAGTGGTGTCGTCATGGAGAGCGAGGACACCATCACTATTTCCGATGTTCCCATCGTTGCTCCCAACGTACTGATTACCTGTGCCCATTCCTCATTATTTATTAATTAATTAAATGAGGTGAATAAGATGTACTGATTACCTGAATGCCCCGCCCCTCTGAATTCACATGTCATTAATGACAGGAACACATAATCTTCAGTTGGAAAGCTGAACAAAGTCTGGAAGGGGCCAAGAAAATGTCCTTCCCGAGTTTGGGGGAGGTTGGTTTGCTGGATGTGTGGCAATGTATCAAATATCCTGTTACAGCAACAGGTTTTAGAAACACCCACAACCACATAATGCCTGCATTGCGGGTGGTCTTGTAGCAATATCATGTGTCTACCACCCTAGTTCTCGAGCCTACCATGGGCCAGAACATGAGGGGGGGTTCAACCTTTTTGTAACCAGGGACCCCCTTATACATGAGAGAGAATAAATTTTAAGGAGTCCTTTCATGATAACATATTTATGAATATGAAGTAGGAGAGATAAACTTGTGATTAGAAAAATAGAACGTTCTATGTCAGTGGCTAGAGCTAAGGTATGGCACAAACACCACATCAGGTGTACAGTGTGAGCGTTAGGTGCTAGAGCTACATGCTTTGCTAGTGCAGCATGCTACGTAGGACAGTCTGGTCCAATAACTTTTCAAGAACCACTGGCTAACCAATGGGAAACCCTGGGTGGGGGGGGGGGGGGGGGGGAACGACATCCCGCATCACACTAAGAAACCTTGATCTATACTACCTTGCACGCTGTTGTCTGTGAGGTGTACACTACCTTGCATGCTGTTGTCTGTGAGGTGTACACTACCTTCCACGCTGTTGTCTGTGAGGTGTACACTACCTTGCATGCTGTTGTCTGTGAGGTGTCCTTGCATGCTGTTGTCTGTGAGGTGTACACTACCTTGCATGCTGTTGTCTGTGAGGTGTACACTACCTTGCATGCTGTTGTCTGTGAGGTGTACACTACCTTGCACGCTGTTGTCTGTGAGGTGTACACTACCTTGCATGCTGTTGTCTGTGAGGTGTACACTACCTTGCACGCTGTTGTCTGTGAGGTGTACACTACCTTGCATGCTGTTGTCTGTGAGGTGTACACTACCTTGCATGCTGTTGTCTGTGAGGTGTACACTACCTTGCATGCTGTTGTCTGTGAGGTGTTCACTACCTTGCATGCTGTTGTCTGTGAGGTGTACACTACCTTGCATGCTGTTGTCTGTGAGGTGTACACTACCTTGCATGCTGTTGTCTGTGAGGTGTACACTACCTTGCACGCTGTTGTCTGTGAGGTGTCCTTGCATGCTGTTGTCTGTGAGGTGTACACTACCTTGCATGCTGTTGTCTGTGAGGTGTACACTACCTTGCATG
>JAQNBH010000013.1:12825315-13045315 GCA_028752905.1 Cladorhizidae sp. MBARI D1340-BT2
GGATTCAGAGCTATCTCAGGAAAAGACAGCAATGTGTAAGCCTAGGAAGCACCCGCTCTAGCTTATTGCCTGTGATCTCAGGAGTACCTCAAGGTAGCATCCTGGGTCCCCTACTATTTCTAGTCTACATTAATGACCTCCCATCCTGTGTCAACAATTCAAATATTTTCTTGTTCGCCGATGATGCCAGGTGTGTGAAGCTTGTTGAAAACATGTCTGACAGTTTATGCCTTCAAGCTGATCTGGACAAACCTATGGGAATGGAGCCATATGTGGAAGCTTCTGTTTAAGGAAGTGAAGTGTACCGCCCTTAGCTTTTGCTTGGGAGATCCTCCAATTTCCTCGTCTTACCACATCCACGATCACGACATTCCTGTCAAGTCTACCCACAGAGATCTGGGAGTCATTACCTCATCTGATCTCTCTTGGACGGCTCATTATAATCATCTGGGCTACTACGGCGCACATTCAGCTCAGCTGATTCTGTATCAGCCAAAAAAATTCTGTATATATCTGTCGTAAGATCACAACTTTGGTACTGCTCACAGATTTGGCATCCACATTTAATCAAGGATATCCTAAAGCTTGAAAAGATACAGAGGAGGGCTACTAAGTTCATTCTAAATGACTATGTAACTGATTATAAAACAAGTCTTGACCTTCTACCTTTGATGTATGAATTTGAACTAAATGATGTGATGTTCTGTGTGAGAAGCCTCAAATCTCCAGCATGCCACTTTGACATTAATAAATTCATCAAATTTAGTTCTAACACTACAAGATCGGGCACCAACCAGCGTATGAGTCACAGCCGTTGCACGTCAAACACTACACACTATACCTACTTTAATAGGTTACCAAGATTATGGAACTTCTTTCCGCCTATTGATATCAATCTATCCTCCAGCACCATCAAGCATAATATCAAGCAGGTTTTATTAAGCCACATCAAACCCAACTTCAACCCTGACTCCCCTTGTACCTTTCATTATGTATGTCCTTGTGCAAATTGTTCCCATACACCCCACGCTCCTATCTTTAATTAAGTATTAATTTAATAATTTTTATCCATTGGCTACTAGTCACATAGGCTAGTTGTCCTTCAGTGTATTTCTATTCATGTCTCACCTCGATTGTCTCAATTATATGATACTGTGAAGTAATTAAAAAAAATAAAAATAAATAAAAATAAAAAATTCCATATTTATATATTTTAGGAAAACTGAAGATGAAGGGAAACACAACCTTTTTGTCTGGGTTCAGTAACTGGAAGGATGGAACTCGATGCTTCAACAAACTTGAGAGCACAAAAGCTAATAAAGCAGCTACCGATTTAGTGATCACTATACCAGGTACGACTAGTGATGTTGGAAGTATGATATCTTCTCAACATGCTTTGCAAATAGCCATACAGACAGTACCTTATCAAGGTAGCTCAGAATATTCAATTCCTAGCTAGACAAGGAATAGCTTTTTGTGGTGCTGGTGATGAAGTTGGCAGTAACTTCATGCAATTAATGCATCTTCGAGCATTACAATCCTGCAATATCGGCAATATCGGCCATTTTAAGTAAGAAAACTGATAAATATACTAGTCCCCAAATACAAAATGAAGTTATTAAAATAATGGCATCACATAGATATAGCCAGTTCTATCTAGCAAGCCAAGTATTTTGCCCTGATGGCTGATGAAGTGTTGGATTCATCCAATAAGGAGCAGTTCATTATTTGCTTTCGGTGGGTTGATGATGATTTTCAACCCCATGAAGACTTCTATGGCCTTGACCATGTTGAGTCCATAAAAGCAGATGTCTTGGTTGGTAGTTTGAAGGATGCGATGTGTCGTATGAATCTTAGCATTCATAACTGTCAATGCTATGATAATGCTGCAAACATGTGTGCTATAAGGGGTGGGACTTCTACTCAAATTTGTGGAAGAGTCACGAGCAATTTTTGTCCATTGCTATGGTCATGCTTTAAATTTAGCTGCTCGAGATACCATCAAGAATAATCAAATTCTGAGGAATACTCTAGATGAAATATCTAAACTGCTTAAATACTCACCTCGGCAAGAAGGCTTGTTTAACAAGATTAAAGCAGAAATTAGTCCGGGAACAACTGGTTTTAGAACCCTGTCTCACTAGGTGGACAGTCAGGACTTCCTCACTGAGGCAGCATCATTTCCAATTATGATGTTGTTCAGGCAGTTTGGGAAGAAGCTCTTGATAGCTAGGGATTCAGAAACCCGTGGTCGGTTAAGATATAGCATGTCCACTTTTGAATATTTGTTTGGTGTAGTGCTTGGTGAGTTAATCCTTAAACATACAGATAATATAAGTAAAACTTTACAAAACCCCTCTGTAAGTGCCTCAGAAGGTCAAGAATTAGCCATGCTTGCACGGAAAACCTTGGAAAGTCTTCGGAGGGAGGACTCCTTTGACTTGTTTTGGTCGAAGGTTATTTCTTTACAAGAAAAATTGGAGGTTAGCGACCCTGTTCTACCCAGGAGGAGGAAAACTCCAGTTAAACTCAGCACTGGCAGTAGTGAAGCGTATCATCCAACTGAACCAAATAATCTGTTTAGGCAGAACTTGATTTCATTGCAGCATTCATAATAGAACGGTTTGATCAGCCTAGCTATCACACTCTGACTAAACTTGAGAACCTTCTTCTGAAATCTGCAAGGGGAGTGGACTATAGCGACGAGTTAAAGTTTGTCATGGAATTTTACCACGATGACTTCAATGAGACTATATACCCATTTACAACTTTTAAGTATAGCATTGGGAACCACCAGAAGTGAGCATTCTCTCTCTGACATCATAAAGTACTTGAAGACTCTTTCTCCTGTCCAGTGAAGTTTCATGTCTGAGGTATGTACTTTAGTTAGTTACTGCTGCAACCAATGCCGTGAGTGAAAGAAGTGCTTCAGGGTTGCATCGAGTCAAGACCTACTTGCGTTCAACAATGAGCCAACAATGCCTCAAAATTTTTCATGTACAAAAGGAGAAGACCGATGAACTGAACTTGAAATCATGCCTTAATGAGTTTGTTGTAGAAAGTGAGCACAGAAGTGGTATCTTCGGACATTTGAAACACTAATAATCTATCCTGTTTTAATTATGTCATAATTATAGTAACATTGTAATGTAATATAATGTAAGTGAAATTCCTAAGAAAATTCTCTTCAATATGTAGAGTACTCTATAGGGCCCAAAACGTATATATAATTATATACACAATTTCAGCACTGGATGGTCACACAGAGACATTATAACAGTAAAACATACATTTATTAATATACCCCATAATTATACGACTGTTTGGCAACCAGTAGCAGATTTTCATACAGGGGGATGGAGTCCTGCGATATCCCACCCCCACCCCAAAAACAACAACTCTGATCCCACCCCCAAAAAATAATAATAAAACACCTCTCACCCCAAACTTATTCGGTAATATTTCCTTTAGCATAACAGTCATAGCCAAGTTCAAATTCAAGCTATCTCAGAGATTGTAAAAAGTGGGAACCTCCCCCCACCAGTCTGCCAATTAAGTACACATTAATTAGATACACATTATCCCTTCCCTCACCCCCCAATCCCTCTATATCCTGTGCAAAGCCCTGCAGATGATTGTTATAATTATTATTAATGAGAGCGATTAATGAGAGCGATTAATATATATTTCGGAATCAAACATCTCTCCCTCCCCTAACAAATGAATCCTGCTGTAGCTCCAAAAGCAGTGCTATTAGGTAGAGTATAAGTTGGGTGTGTTTAGTTCCAGTAGCAAGTTAAGCCAATCCCATTGTGGGTGTGGCTTAGTTCCCGTACAGGTTCAGATTTGCTTCCTACGGGCCTGCTGAGTGAGTGCCTGCATCATGACCATGATTAATGATCTTCCTGAGATGGGTAGCACACTCCAGAGCAGCTACCTAGATTCTTCAATTTAGATGTAGAGAATCAAGATGACTGAACCCCTTTTAACTGCATGTTTATGTTTGGAACAAAATCTCTTAATTTTTTGGCAAAGATGTTTTATCAGCAGGATGTAGGAACACCCAGGGAAGCGGTAGTTATAGATTTCTTCTTCAAATCGCGGGAGGATATGGCAGGTTTAGTACCAAGAGATATAAATGAAATATCTGAAAATCACCACTTCGAATTGAAACTGCCGTCGTGTGGTGCACCTTCCACCTACAATGCTTTTTCTTACCTGTATAATATTATACTCTCAGTCTGCTCAAGAATGTAGACTGCCCTGTTATTGTTCCTCTGGGGGGGGGGGGGGGGGGGGAGGGGGCGCGCGAGATCATCACCAAAGTAGCCAGTGGCTAGATACTCCCCCCAGTCTATATAACCTGCACTCTGATTTTCTGTTAGTTCAAACATAGTTATTTACAAAATGACTTGATATACATGCATTATCCGGTTGCATGTATGGTATATCAGCAATTCAAAATGGTCACTGTGCGCCATTGGGCAAAATGTTTTCTTTTGATCAAATAGATTTAAAAAACCATGTGCAATATCAATTTTAACAATTCATTAGAAACACAATTTATCCATTTTAAGGTCATCTTCATTGTAAAATTACAATATGAATTATGATGTGGTCATGGATACATTCAAACTTAGTCTGATTCGTAGTAAGTATCCTCATAGCTACATATTGGTGACTCTTCATCCTCATCTTCATTTTGGTTTGACTGCTGGCAGCTAACCAGGATTTCTTCTAGGTCAGTTGGCATCATTCACTGTGAGTTCACTGGAAACGCAGTGAGCCTTGCTAAGACCCAACCATGTTTCAATGGAGATGGAATTTGTGGAGATTTCATCAGTGCTCTCCACCAAATGTATGATTGGAAGTTTGCTCTTTGAATGTGTATTTTGAGACTAGATTGGCAAGGTGGCAGTAGGCTGATATCTATGCCAATGTCAGTGCTCAGTAGTCCTTTAGATTTCCTTGTTGAAAAGCTTTGGAAGAAAAGATCAAACCTGCAGCTATTGATACAAGATGTGTGGTCTTCGAGCCATATATACCACATGTAAATTTCTCCAACACCTTATGATCCTCTTCAGTGACAATTTCATGTATGTCCAGCTGGCCAAAAGTGCTAATGAATGCAGGATCACTCAGCATTTTCATGTAAGGCTTGACCTTCCCCTTTCTCATAAATGCACTGGTAGTGTCAAAGTCGGAAACGTATGAAAGCCTAGGACTGCTTCACTAACACTGGCACCAATGTGATGTCGCACTGCATTGATATATATCGATCCTCCTCCTTTTGTTTACCTGATTGCTGATAAGATCATCGTAGGCCAGTGAGTACAACTCAACACCATCACTCGTCAATTCCCAGCACTCTTTACCTAGAGCGAACATGACCTGGCCTAGAGGCATATTGGAGACTGCCATTCCTTCAAGATAAACTTTGAGAGCTGGCTCTTGTTCTAATTGTTCGACAAGAAGCCTTTGAAATCTCAACGGACTTAATTGATGTTGTTGATTTGTCTGTTTTCAGTGGGCATCCATCTGCAGTTGCCATACTCCAAGGAATTACTCCAAGTTCAAATGACAATGCTTTCTCCAAACTGATGTTATGTTGAGCAGATAAAAGGACGAGCTGCCCAAACAAATTGCGCTGAGCTTGTATAGAAATACATTTGTTCCTGGCCTTGATAGTCTTTTTCCCCGCTTGCTTTTGGAATGTCAGATGGTTCCTCTTCTTGATTGGCTCATGAAATTTTTACAAAGCCTCCAGATATTCGCAGTTCCAGGAAGTCTTTCAATGCTCTTTCTCCAGGTGTATCATCAAGGAGGTCAACGACTAGTTCTTGAGATGCAGGAACAGAGGAAAGGCATACAATAACGTTTTGTCTCAGTGTGTCAAATGGATTGATATAGCTCTTGATCGTGTTCATATATGTCCTTATCACTGCCTCTTCAGACTTCCTAATTTATGCTGCCCTAACATATTTGTGGAGATGCTTAGACTTCTTTTCCACGCATTCCAGCAATCTCCAACAATGTCAAGAATCCTTGAATCGGAAGCAGCAGCTTCAAATGCAACTTCAATTGCAGCACCTTGTGGAGCATGACTGGAATATACTAATTCACTGCGGTAGTTTGGTTGCCAGAATTTGATGGTTATGGCCGAAGTGTTTCATTAGTTTAGCCTTGAGTTTGTATGTTTTGTAGTCCTGATTATAGAATCTAGGGGATGATAATATAACAAATATTCAAGGTATCTCTCCCTCAACATTGTGATACATTCTACGTGTGCTCCCTTGATGATTTGATTATCCACATGTTCACATACATGGTGAAATGCAGCTTCATGTGTAGCCAAGGATTCTTTGGAATCGATTGATTCACTGGTTGTGGCAGATAATCCCTTTTTCGGGTGGGATATACGACTCAAAGCATGATTTGTGATATTTTGCTTCCTTGGCAATCAGATCCAAATGAAATAAAGACATCAGTTTAGGGTCTTGATTTAAGATAATTTTCTCTTTAATTTCAGACTCACGTGACTAACATTTTGATCAGTCTATCAAACTTTTGGTTATGCTTTTTCATATCAGGGATGCCTTCACACATACTGCCACACTGCTCAGAGTCTGTTTTGCCAATTAACTGACGGGTCCTTGCAGCTTTTTGTATTGATTCAAAGATTGCTTTGCTAACTGAATATATTTTATCCTTGCATCCTGGTGTATAACAGACAATACAATCAAGTGTTCCCCTTTTCTTGACATCCTTCTTCAATTGCAGTGGTTTCTCATCAGCCATTATTACCCACCTGGAACAAATAAGAGCAATTAAAAAATTACACTCTAGTAGCTAGTCTACAACAGCTAACTAATGGCTGCTCACCTTGCTTTCAAGTTTCAATGAATTCTGAAGATTATAATGTTCATACAAATTATCTGTATATTTGAACCTTTATAATACAACTAGTCCACAGAGAAGGGCCCTGGTAGCACAATAAGTTGGCTAACAATGAACAGGCTACTAGCCTAACAAAGGTATATAGCTAACAGACAAAAGACTACTGAGCATGTGCAAGATTGAATACAGGATGCAGTTAATTAATTAGTACCACACTAACACATCTATTCATAAGTTACTGCTAATAAAAAGAAAAGTACATGAAAAAACATAAATCAGAAGATACAAGTTGATACTATCCAATTGACACTGCCTAATTAATTACAAATCTATGCAAACTTAATCAACTGCTATTTTTAACCTCACCAGTGGCCACATTTTTTTTACAATGAAGAAGACCTCAAAATGAACAAATTGTGTCTCCAATGAATTTCTCCAATCCCAAATTATATTATTTTGTAGTCAGCAGTGCACAGCGGCCATCTTGGATTGCTCATTTAAACTTGCAACCATGTATATCAAGAATTTTTGTGGGTTTAAAATAACATAAAATAAAATCACAGTGGCAGTTATATAGACTGGGGAAGGGGGGGGGGGGGTTTCGGCAGCCCTTGGACTATTAGAGTCTGTATAGAGTCAGGGTTTCGGGCTATACGGTAAAGGGTCTTGCGTGACTGTGGGAATTCGCTAGCATAATTATTACGAATGACCGACGTCAAATATAGGTTTGTGAGTCCAGGAGGGTAGGAACTGGTCCGGCAGATCCGGCAGCTGCCGGAACAAAGTTTCAATACCAACCTCCAGTTATCAAGCAACTTTCTAATCTTTACTGAGAACACTCTCAGACTCCAGCTCTCTTCAGTCGTCTTATTTCAAAATTCAAATGAAGCCCACCAAACCACGCCCCTACATTTTTGCGTGTGCTATTATAGCGAGCGGATCATGGCCACGAGTGACTCGAAACAGTAAAATTCCTGACCAATTCCAGCCTAATAGGCTCTACAAGTTTCCAAAGGAAAAGGCAAAGATGAGAGGTTGGATCAGCCATCAACAAATTCGTGCGCGTTTTTTTAATTTTACGCACGGGCGTTTTGGGTGGGGGTTCATTTCTTTTATATATATAATTATATATTTTTTAACGAACAATATATCATGATGAGATAACTGATGAGATAACCAAAGTAATCAAAACCAAATAGGTTCATTTCATGATGCAAGAATTGAATCGCATTGCAGCCTTTGCATACGCTCAAGTGATGCTAATTTGGAGGGGGTATATAGTCTTTTTAATTGTGTCTTCTCTTTTCAAGCAATCCAATTTCATGAAATATCCAAATAAACAATCCAAATTTCATGAAATATCATCCAAATAAAAATATCAAATAAATAATAATACAATCAAACAGGGATAAATTCATCCAGGTAGGATGGGAGCTGGTGGCGATGAACTCCTTTCATCCTCTTTAGCTTCACCTTCACCTGCACAATATAATAATTGTTGTTAAAATAAAAAAATTATGTTCCACAAACCATACCCTGTTCCAATAGGATTTCAATATGTTGGGTGTGCACACCCGTACTCTGATTCACAAACACATCAGCGCACACATCAGCGTTTCACATGTATCACAAATGTTGTCAATCTGGTCAATCTAAGTTCTCATGAAGAGTGCAAAATTGTGATTATATATCAATATAGTAGTGTTAAATTTGGCAAGGTCAGACGGAGATCACTTTCCAAGTGTGTGCGCTAAGTATACGGCAATACTCCTATAGCTATTTACGTTGAGGTAACAGGTTACTGTTGAATATGAATATTCATGAGCACTATTTATTACAGGGTCTAGACACTGAGGCACACTTGGAGACATTGAAAGAACACATTCTGACTGCACTAATATGAAATGTTTGGCGAATTTTCAACGGAACAAATTCAAGACACACTCCTGCTGTGCTGTGCTACAGTTTGATAGTTTAGTTTTCCATCCTTTGCCAGCGGTCTGCACTCCATGGAGTTAAAATATAAACCCCGAACAAATGTGCCTGCACACAAAACCGACCCTTCTGAAGCCATGACCCTTTACCAAATTGCCATGTGGGGTTAAGGTAAAGGGTCTGGGCATGTGAATACAGCAATGCACAAAACCTTGGTGTCCATGCACAAGAGTTGTTAGACGTATTACTATAAGTATCCATAGACAGTAGTTGTTAGACACTTCCTTTGTTATGTGTGTCCATACACAGTGTTTGCTGGACATAACTTTATATGTTACTGTATGATTCTAGTAGCCATCATAGCTGCATGCATGTGAGGGTCAACTGCTGCCATTCATTCAGCAGGTGTTAATTGAGATGAGTGACACAATGACATGACACTAATATGCAGACACACATCCACACACACACACCACAACATATACACGCTAATATGCAGACACACATTCTACACTAGTAGGTGCTTAGGTCCTGTTGGACCCAATGGCAATGTTTTTTTGTTTTGTTTTAGCAAATGGGTTAGCTACGTGTACTATAATGACGTATGTAGCTAGTAAAACCTCATTATAATAAAGCTTTTGGGACTGTAGACATGTACTTTATTGTAAAAGAGATTTTGTTGTGCATTGACAGATGAAACAAATGTGATAATTTACAAACCCATTTTTTTTCTTCCAATAGCATAGCATAATGTAGATGGCAAACTTATTGCATTTCATATGATGTAAGTTTCCTTGATGAATATTAGCACATAATTTGCACACACACAATACCAGAACCAGTTTTATTGAGTGTGTTCATTATATCAAGAGATTTCAGCTCCAAAAAAGATGACTATTCAATTGTGATACAGTTTGTTGTAATGAGGTTGAGGGCAGACCAATTTATGTCTGGAGCATTGAAGTCGCCAACAAGAATGATAGAAGCAGAGAGTGCAGGAAGAGTATTTAGATAGTTGATCAGATTTTCAAAGATAGGCGTGACTTGCATTTGGGGGAGAATAGACTAAAGTGAGAAGAATGGGATGCTGGAAACAGAAAGAGATATATAGTGATGACCTCAAGGGAAGCAGGAGAAGACATAAGCTTACAGGGAATTTCTTCCCTGACAGCTATCAGGACTCCACCCCCTCTAGTGTCCCGGTCCTTTCTGAAAATGGTGAAACCTGTCTGGATGATTTCATTGTTATATATGTTGGACGAGAGCCAAGTTTCAGAGAAGCAGTAGATAGAATAGTCAGATGAGAGAATAAAAGATTGTTATATTACAGAGTCTAGATACTGAGGCACACTTGGAGACATTGAAAGAACACATTCTAACTGCACTAATATGTTTGTTTGAAGCGTAAATGTTTGGCGAATTTTCAACGGAACAAATTCAAGACACACTCCTGCTGTGCTGTGCTACAGTTTGATAGTTTAGTTTTCCATCCTTTGCCAGCAGTGTGCACTCCATGGAGTTAAAATATAAACCCCGAACAAATGCGCCTGCACATAAAATCGACCCTTCTGAAGCTATGACCCTTTACCAAATTGCCATGTGGGGTTAAGGTAAAGGGTCTGGACATGCATGCACAAAACCTTGGTGTCCATGCACAAGAGTACAAGAGTTGTTAGACGTATTACTATAAGTATCCATAGACAATGGTTGTTAGACACTTCCTTTGTTATGTGTGTCCATACACAGTGTTTGCTGGACATAACTTTATATGTTACTGTATGATTCTAGTAGCCATCATAGCTGCATGCATGTGGGTAACTGCTGCCATTCATTCAGCAGGGAAGAGCACAATGACATCATACTAATATGTGTTAGGATCTGAGAAAAGGGGTCTTACGTACAAAATTATAAAAACTGAGTTAGTGATACCAGGTGAGCAATACCTATATTTTGGAACTCAAATCATCACTTATTTCCATTCAGAAGAAAAGTTATGAAAGCCATACTTGAAGCATTCAAAACGCATTTTGCTTTTGCAGCTTCCTGTGCACTTGATGAAGCCATTCCTTTGTTAGTTTGTTAACCATGCAGCCACTATAGCAGCTAGTAGAAAATCCCCCATTTGGTGGGAGTTACCCATTTTCCACATACGCTGGCAGTATTTTCTCCGTGTTACATGGCAACGCAGTTCCGTTACACACGTAGCAAGCTTCTTGACCACCAATCTTCTAACCTCACTCTTGCCTACAAAGAAGCAAGCACAGGAGCCTTCAGACATCACACAAAGGTAAAGGAAAGGCCTGTAGTACCAAAAAAAAGAAAAATAGTCTAACAATAATTTTTAGCTTATTTTGGTAATACCACAAAACCATTTTTCTCTACATAAGACCCCTTTTCTCAGATCCTATCACATATGCAGACACACATCCACATACACACCACAACATATACATGCTAATATGCACACACACACACACATTCTACACATCCACACACACACCACAACCAGACCTCCCAACCGGCCAGGGATTTAGCCTTTTCAGCATTCTGTCCAGGGGTCCAGGGATTTGCTACATTTGTCTGGGATTCTCACCCATAATGATCAGTTATAAACAATAGTGCTGGTGATCATGATATCACTAAGATCAAATCTTTTGAGCAACAAAATCAAGTTGAAAATGATGAACTTGGTATTGGTACATCTACAAGGCTTCTTTTGTACGAACTTGAAGATGAAGTTGCTGGAACATCAGTTGAGCATACATTTTTCTCCTGTGTTCGTGCTTTTTATGAAACAAGTGTTAAAAAATGCTTGATAAGTTTCCTTTTGAAGATAAAGTCATCAAAGAACTAGCATTTCTTGACCCACGCAATCGCACAAAAATATCTACCAGTGGTATTATCAATCTCGCAACTCGGTTTACATCATTTTCTACAGATGAGATGGATACACTCGCTATTTGAATTTCAAGATTTTTGAGCATGCTCTGATAGTCAACTTCCAACATTTAGTCCTAGTAAAGAAAACAGCAAGGCCACTGATTATTTTTGGGCTGCTGAAGTGAAGTGTGTATCTGACCATGAAAGTCACAGATTTGGTGTGCTTTCACAGCTTGCTAAAAGGGTCTTGCTTCCACATACCAATGCTGATCCGGAAAGACTTTTCAGCACGGTTAGAAAAATTGTAACTGACCAAAGAGTGTCCTTGGATCCTGCAACAGTTTGTGATTTACTCAGTGCCAAAATCAACAACAGTAAACCTTGTTTTGACAGTAGCCATCTTCTTTCTGCTGATTTCCTTCGATCGGTAAAGACTGCAACTCGCAGAAGTTTAAGAAAAACTACCACACAGTCTCAGTCAGAATAATTTGAGTCTGGCAGTGACTAACCCTGCATTTTTCATTATCTAGTAAGTATATAGTAGCTAGCTAGTATTGTTGGGGTTTCAAATTTTATTGTAAATTTTTTGCTCAGTAGCTCAGTACACTGTTTGTGGGAGGGAAGTGTCCAGGGAAATGGCTCATTGTCCAGGGAAAATTGGTCATATGTCCCGGGATTTAATCTGCCAAGGTTGGGAGGTCTGCACAACATATACACACTAATATGCAGACACACATTCTACACATCCACACACACCACAACATATACACACTAATATGCAGACACATTCTACACATCCACACACACCACAACATATACACACTAATATGCAGACACACTTGCTGCAACTATCTAACTGTGAGATTGCAACCACACCGTCATTAAGGATTGATCATTATGACAGGGGCATGCTTGAGCGCCATTAGTCCCCCTCCCACATATGGCACTGGTGTGCTTGATTTTGTGTGTATATGTTGTGTGTGTGGATGTGTAGAATGTGTGTACTGAATATTAGTGTGTAAGTATGTTGTGCGTGTGTGGATGTGTGTTGGGTGCATGCATGTGTGTGTACATGTGTTGTTTATATGTACGTGTGTGTATGTGTGTATGGTGTGTGTGCATAATTGTGTGGTGGTGTGAGTGTATGTATATTGTGTATGGTTGCATGAGTGTGTACATGTGTGTATATATATATA
Source organism: Cladorhizidae sp. MBARI D1340-BT2 (assembly GCA_028752905.1). Lineage (NCBI taxonomy): Eukaryota > Metazoa > Porifera > Demospongiae > Poecilosclerida > Cladorhizidae > Cladorhizidae sp. MBARI D1340-BT2. The sequence continues at coordinate 12,838,224 of JAQNBH010000013.1, forward strand.
TGTATGTGTGTTGCATACGAGTGTCTCTGCGGATGTGTGCATGAGATGCAAGAGAATATAAATGTGTTAAGGTTGTGTGTGTATGTGTGTGTGTGAATGCATGTTGTGTGTGATGTGTGTGTATATGGTTGTGTGTGTGTGTAATGTGTGTGTGAATGTATGTGCATTGTGTATGATTGCATGAGTGTGTACATGCATGCATGTGCATGTGTGTGCATATTTGTATATATGTGAGTTCCATATGAGTGTGTGTGTATGTATTGTACATATATGTGTGTCGTGTGTGTGTCATGTGTGTCATGTGTGCAAGTGTTTAAGTATGTGAAGTATGTGTATAAGATTGTGGGTGTATATGTGTTATCTGTGCATATGTGTGTCATGTGTGTATGTATATGTGATGCATGTGTCTAAGTGTGTGTATATGTGTGTTATCTGTGCATATGTGTGTTGTGTGTGTGTGTGTGTGTATGTGTATGTGATGCATGTGTTTAAGTATGTGTATAAGATTGTGGGTGTATGTGTATTATCTGTGCGTATGTGTGTCATGTGTGTATGTGTGTTGTGTGACATAACTTTTGAGTCAGCGAAACCTGAGTGGTGCTTCTTCTTGTCACATGACCCAATTTCAACTGGCTGCCAGTTTGGGTGCTCAGATTTTGAGGTCCCTCCACTTTGGCTGCATGTAACTTTGGTGTATTCACATCATGCACCACTTTTTATTATCAACAGAGAGCACGCAGAGAGAGATCTATGTTTTTAGTTATGTCTAGTTCATACAGTGAAATGTGCAGAAAAATGTGCAGAATCTAATGGAGCTGCAAAATTGTAACCACAAAGTTGTGTAGGTTATTGCACGCATTAAATGCACACAAAATGGACATGTTTAAAAACGTCACTTTCTAGCTCTAGCGATCACATTCTTATAGCCACTCATACTAGATGCTGGACCGTAGCAATTAAAACATTGGGAGTGATTTGACTTTGCATCCCAACCTGCAGTTAAAAATCATGTAGGGCAAAACATATTGAAAGGGCCACATTTTTGTGTGTAAATCATGACCATAGCATAAGCTCACCATCTGTCTTTTATGTTTCAACATAAAAGTTGGCTGTAAATAATTGTAGTCCTACCTCAGATATGTAGAGTTCAAGATGACTTTGAATTGACTGAGAACTAACAGCTAAAACTAATGAACATTTGTAGGTATATGGCAAATCAGGTTAGAGAGACTCTCCTACACTATCACAGAGCCATGGGCAGTCAGATGGTTTGTAAATCAATCATGTGCAGTGTGCACCAGCATAGAGTCAGTCAGATGGTGGGGAAGTTATTCTTGTGGAGTCTGCATTAGCACTGAGCCATGTGCACTCAGATAGTGGGACAGTGAATCATGTGCAGTCAGATAGTGGGACAGTGAATCATGTGCACTCAGATAGTGGGGTAGTGAATCATGTGCACTCAGATAGTGGGACAGTGAATCATGTGCACTCAGATAGTGGGGTAGTGAATCATGTGCACTCAGATAGTGGGACAGTGAATCATGTGCACTCAGATAGTGGGACAGTGAATCATGTGCACTCAGATAGTGGGACAGTGAATCATGTGCACTTAGATAGTGGGACAGTGAATCATGTGCACTCAGATAGTGGGACAGTGAATCATGTGCACTCAGATAGTGGGACAGTGAATCATGTGCACTCAGATAGTGGGACAGTGAATCATGTGCACTCAGATAGTGGGACAGTGAATCATGTGCACTCAGATAGTGGGACAGTGAATCATGTGCACTCAGATAGTGGGACAGTGAATCATGTGCACTCAGATAGTGGGACAGTGGATCATGTGCACTCAGATAGTGGGACAGTGAATCATGTGCACTCAGATAGTGGGACAGTGGATCATGTGCACTCAGATAGTGGGACAGTGAATCATGTGCACTCAGATAGTGGGACAGTGAATCATGTGCACTCAGATAGTGGAACAGTGAATCATGTGCACTCTGATAGTGGGACAGTGAATCATGTGCACTCAGATAGTGGGACAGTGAATCATGTGCACTCAGATAGTGGGACAGTGAATCATGTGCACTCAGATAGTGGGACAGTGAATCATGTGCACTCAGATAGTGGGACAGTGAATCATGTGCACTCAGATAGTGGGACAGTGAATCATGTGCACTCAGATAGTGGGACAGTGAATCATGTGCACTCAGATAGTGGGACAGTGAATCATGTGCACTCAGATAGTGGGACAGTGAATCATGTGCACTCAGATAGTGGGACAGTGAATCATGTGCACTCAGATAGTGGGACAGTGAATCATGTGCACTCAGATAGTGGGACAGTAAATCATGTGCACTCAGATAGTGGGACAGTGAATCATGTGCACTCAGATAGTGGGACAGTGAATCATGTGCACTCAGATAGTGGGACAGTGAATCATGCGCACTCAGATAGTCGGACAGTGAATCATGCGCACTCAGATAGTGGGACAGTGAATCATGTGCACTCAGATAGTGGGACAGTGAATCATGCGCACTCAGATAGTGGGACAGTGAATCATGTGCACTCAGATAGTGGGACAGTGAATCATGCGCACTCAGATAGTGGGACAGTGAATCATGTGCACTCAGATAGTGGGACAGTGAATCATGCGCACTCAGATAGTGGGACAGTGAATCATGTGCACTCAGATAGTGGGACAGTGAATCATGTGCACTCAGATAGTGGGACAGTGAATCATGTGCACTCAGATAGTGGGACAGTGAATCATGTGCACTCAGATAGTGGGACAGTGAATCATGTGCACTCAGATAGTGGGACAGTGAATCATGTGCACTCAGATAGTGGGACAGTGAATCATGTGCACTCAGATAGTGGGACAGTGAATCATGTGCACTCAGATAGTGGGACAGTGAATCATGTGCACTCAGATAGTGGGACAGTGAATCATGTGCACTCAGATAGTGGGACAGTGAATCATCTGCACTCAGATAGTGGGACAGTGAATCATGTGCACTCAGATAGTGGGACAGTGAATCATGTGCACTCAGATAGTGGGACAGTGAATCATGTGCACTCAGATAGTGGGACAGTGAATCATGTGCACTCAGATAGTGGGACAGTGAATCATGTGCACTCAGATAGTGGGACAGTGAATCATGTGCACTCAGATAGTGGGACAGTGAATCATGTGCACTCAGATAGTGGGACAGTGAATCATGTGCACTCAGATAGTGGGACAGTGAATCATGTGCACTCTGATAGTGGGACAGTGAATCATGTGCACTCAGATAGTGGGACAGTGAATCACGTGCACTCAGATAGTGGGACAGTGAATCATGTGCACTCAGATAGTGGGACAGTGAATCACGTGCACTCAGATAGTGGGACAGTGAATCATGTGCACTCAGATAGTGGGACAGTGAATCATGTGCACTCAGATAGTGGGACAGTGAATCATGTGCACTCAGATAGTGGGACAGTGAATCATGTGCACTCAGATAGTGGGACAGTGAATCATGTGCACTCAGATAGTGGGACAGTGAATCATGTGCACTCAGATAGTGGGACAGTGAATCATGTGCACTCAGATAGTGGGACAGTGAATCATGTGCACTCAGATAGTGGGACAGTGAATCATGTGCACTCAGATAGTGGGACAGTGAATCATGTGCACTCAGATAGTGGGACAGTGAATCATGTGCACTCAGATAGTGGGGTAGTGAATCATGTGCACTCAGATAGTGGGGTAGTGAATCATGTGCAATCAGATAGTGGGGTAGTGAATCATGTGCACTCAGATAGTGGGACAGTGAATCATGTGCACTCAGATAGTGGGACAGTGAATCATGTGCACTCAGATAGTGGGACAGTGAATCATGTGCACTCAGATAGTGGGACAGTGAATCATGTGCACTCAGATAGTGGGACAGTGAATCATGTGCACTCAGATAGTGGGACAGTGAATCATGTGCACTCAGATAGTGGGACAGTGAATCATGTGCACTCAGATAGTGGGACAGTGAATTATGTGCACTCAGATAGTGGGACAGTGAATCATGTGCACTCAGATATTGGGGTAGTGAATCATGTGCAGTGTGTGCAGTACACCTTCTATGAGTGCATTCTTAATTTTAATAATGTTTTTTGTTTTTTAAAATTTAAATGCAGAGGAGTCTGGAGGGGCATTCACCGACCACTCTCCACTTGGACTGGGGCGCCCATAATCATTAAGAGTGTATCTAGTAAATCTGTAAATCTCAACAAATCTGCCACGAACACCTATAGTATCATAACTTCTATTTCTCCCCCTTCCTTACATAAAATCCCAAAGAGAAAGACTGTAAACTGACATTGGTATGTTTGCACCTTATAATAGGTCCTAATTTTGCCTCTTTCATAGGCTAAGTTAACTACCTAGATACTTCTACTAATGCAAGGGTAAGACTATTGCTATTTTCAAACTATTACTATTTCCCTTGGAGTTTAGTTTTGAGTGACTGACAGAGATCGTGAGTTTTAGATGTATAGCGTAAACTGAGCTAGTTTAGTTTTGAGACATACATATTGGTTTGAGACTAGTGTATGATTATTTAGCACTACATGTATTTATATTGTATTTAATTGACAAAGTATTTAAGCCTACTACAGTTCTTAATTATACTCTTCGTGAGTGGGAGAGAGCAGGAGAGCTGATTTCGGCTTAGACACAGTTTTGTTGTTTAGGCGTCGCAGGATACTAGACTACTTAGAGATAGTAGAAGTATTTTCCTGACAGTGGTGGCAGCGGTGGAGGCTTTAGCTATACCACATAGAAGAGAATTATTAAAGTTAATATTTTAAATTGACCTGTAAGAAAGAAAGGTAGTCACCTAACCACCACAAGTGAGATAACCCTTTAATACACTTTACCATTTAAAATCAATCATTAGAGGGAGTCATAGTATTGAGTGTAGTCTTACCAGGCAATCCATGTTTGAAACCCTATATTTTTGACCCACTGCCATTATCATAGAGCAAATAATTATTTTGCTGACAAATTCTCCGTCGAAAATTTAGGATAAGATACATCATAAATCTTTTCAACCTATCCCAAGAAATCAAACTCTGGATCCTTAGATTTTAGCTTATTCTGAAAGCCTTTTAAAGATTATCACTATGATTGTAACTGTCAGACGAAATTTAATCAGCTTTTTTATTGCCAACATTTCAAGATTTCGGTCTTCATTACAATAGAAAAGCAACACAATGCATCCACACTGGCTGGCATCGTGTTTATGATAGAAGGTGGTGGCCATTACTGTTTTTCTTTCATTAATATATATATATTTAGGGGAGGGGAGGAGGGAGGGAGGGAACAGATTTTTGGACACAAGCAGGCTAGTATTACAGCCAGGTCTCTTCACACATACATGAGAAGCCTTCTTCCTCACAGAGAAGAGGAAAGCGGTCTGCTTCAGTGTCAAGTAGTGCTTCCAAATTCCAGTGACCATGGCTTCCCAAGACAACAACAAGGGAGGGAGTGGCCAAGGATGGGCACGCCTCCAGTCGCCAAGGTGAAGCAGCTATCTTTCGGGGGTCTTTCTCAGGGAAGTCAAGTGCACCTCATAAGCAAGGGCAAGGTCCATCCACTTTCAAGGGCAAGAAATAAAATGAATGGCCAGAAAATTCAGAGGAGAATAAAAAATCGTTCTCCCAACACATGGTAAAGGGTCGCACTTGGCGAGTACAGAGAACGTAAATATATGTATATATTGGGAGTGCTACCAACTTACCAATAACTCCACTCCTTCTAAACCCTGGCACCATGCTTGCTTAGTTGCTGTTAGCAAGAGGTAACTCCACTTCTTCTTCTAAACCCTGGCACCATGCTTGCTTAGTTGCTGTTAGCAAGAGGTAACTCCACTTCTTCTTCTAAACCCTGGCACCATGCTTGCTTAGTTGTTGTTAGCAAGAGGTAACTCCACTTCTTCTTCTAAACCCTGGCACCATGCTTACTTAGTTGCTGTCAGCAAGAGGTAACTCTACTTCTTCTTCTAAACCCTGGCACCATGCTTACTTAGTTGCTGTCAGCAAGAGGTAACTCCACTTCTTCTTCTAAACCCTGGCACCATGCTTGCTTAGTTGCTGTTAGCAAGAGGTAACTCCACTTCTTCTTCTAAACCCTGGCACCATGCTTGCTTAGTTGCTGTTAGCAAGAGGTAACTCCACTTCTTCTTCTAAACCCTGGCACCATGATTGCTTAGTTGTTGTTAGCAAGAGGTAACTCCACTTCTTCTTCTAAACCCTGGCACCATGATAAACGGAAGCACAGGAAGGAACATGAGTACATACAGGCAATCAGGGGGCTGAAACTACATACAAGCAATCAGGGGGATGAAACTACATGCAGGCAATCAGGGGGATGAAACTACATACAGGCAATCAGGGGGATGAAACTACATACAGGCAATCAGGGGGATGAAACTATATGCAGGCAATCAGGGGGATGAAACTACATACAGGAAATCAGGGGGATGAAACTACATGCAGGCAATCAGGGGGATGAAACTACATACAGGCAATCAGAGGGATGAAACTACATACAGGCAATCAGGGGGATGAAACTACATGCAATCAGGGGGCTGAAACTACATACAGGTATTCAGGGGGATGAAACTACATGCAATCAGGGGGCTGAAACTACATACAGGTATTCAGAGGGTGAAACTACATACAGGCATTCAGGGGGATGAAACTACATGCAATCAGGGGGCTGAAACTACATACAGGTATTCAGGGGGATGAAACTACATGCAGGCAATCAGGGGATGAAACTACATACAGACAATCAGGGGGATGAAACTACATACAGGCAATCAGGGGGATGAAACTACATGCAGGCAATCAGGGGGATGAAACTACATACAGGCAATCAGGGGGATGAAACTACATACAGGCATTCAGGGGGATGAAACTACATACAGGCAATCAGGGGGATCAAACTACATACAGGCATTCAGGGGGATGAAACTACATGCAGGCATTCAGGGGGATGGACCTACATATAGGCAATCAGGTACAGGTATTCAGGGGGATGAAACTACATACAGGTATTCAGGGGGATGAAACTACATACAGGCAATCAGGGGGATGAAACTACATACAGGCAATCAGGGGGCTGAAACTACATACAGGTATTCAGGGGGATGAAACTACATACAGGAATCAGGGGATGAAACTACATACAGGCAATCAGGGGGATGAAACTACATGCAGGCAATCAGGGGGATGAAATTACATGCAGGCAACCAGGGGGATGAAACTACATACAGGCATTCAGGGGGATGAAACTACATACAGGCAATCGGGGGAATGAAACTACATGCAGGCAATCAGGGGGATGAAACTACATAAAGGCAATCAGGGGGATGAAACTACATACAGGCAATCAGGGGGGCTGAAACTACATGCAGGCAATCAGGGGGATGAAACTATATACAGGCAATCAGGGGGGTGAAACCACATGCAGGCAATCAGGGGGATGAAACTACATACAGGCATTCAGCGGGATGAAATTACATACAGGCAATCAGGGGGATGAAACTACATACAGGCAATCAGGGGGATGAAACTACATACAGGCATTCAGGGGGATGAAACTACATACAGGCAATCGGGGGAATGAAACTACATGCAGGCAATCAGGGGGATGAAACTACATAAAGGCAATCAGGGGGATGAAACTACATACAGGCAATCAGGGGGGCTGAAACTACATGCAGGCAATCAGGGGGATGAAACTATATACAGGCAATCAGGGGGGTGAAACCACATGCAGGCAATCAGGGGGATGAAACTACATACAGGCATTCAGCGGGATGAAATTACATACAGGCAATCAGGGGGATGAAACTACATACAGGCAATCAGGGGGATGAAACAACATGCAGGCAATCAGGGGGATGAAACTACATGCAGGCAATCAGGGGGATGAAACTACATGCAGGCAATCAGGGGGATGAAACTACATACAGGCAATCAGGGGGATGAAACTACATACAGGCATTCAGGGGGATGAAACTACATGCAGGCAATCAGGGGGATGAAACTACATACAGGCAATCAGGGGGATGAAACTACATACAGGCAATCAGGGGGATGAAATTACATACAGGCAATCAGGGGGATGAAACTACATGCCGGCAATCAGGGGGATGAAACTACATGCAGGCAATCAGGGGGATGAAACTACATACAGGCAATCAGGGGGATGAAACTACATACAGGCAATCAGGGGGATGAAACTACATACAGGCATTCAGGGGGATGAAACTACATACAGGTATTCAGGGGGATGAAACTACATACAGGCAATCAGGGGGATGAAACTACATACAGGCAATCAGGGGGCTGAAACTACATACAGGTATTCAGGGGGATGAAACTACACTACATACAGGCAATCAGGGGATGAAACTACATACAGGCAATCAGGGGGATGAAACTACAGGCAATCAGGGGGCTGAAACTACATACAGGTATTCAGGGGGATGAAACTACATGCAGGCAATCAGGGGGATGAAACTACATGCAGGCAATCAGGGGGATGAAACTACATACAGGCAATCAGGGGGATGAAACTACAGGCAATCAGGGGGCTGAAACTACATACAGGTATTCAGGGGGATGAAACTACATGCAGGAAATCAGGGGATGAAATTACATGCAGGCAATCAGGGGGATGAAACTACATACAGGCAATCAGGGGGATGAAACTACATACAGGCAATCAGGGGGATGAAACTACATGCAGGCAATCAGGGGGATGAAACTACATGCAGGCAATCAGGGGGATGAAACTACATACAGGCAATCAGGGGGATGAAACTACATACAGGCAATCAGTGGGATGAAACTACATACAGGCAATCAGGGGGATGAAACTACATATATACATGCAATCAGGGGATGAAACTTCATGCAAGCAGGCAATTAGGGTGATGAAAAGTAGGAGTCTATGGGTAGCAGGGATGAGCAATGCAGCAATTTCAACAGCAGAGTTGTTTTGTGATAGAGAAGAACTCTGAGGGCACAACTGAGCAGAGAGAAGGATAAATTACCAGCACGTATGCACTATGTGTTACTTCCTTGAAGCTGTTGGAAATACTGCACAGAGGAGACCAATAGAAGACTGGAGATCGGAATCAAAGAACATCAAGAATTTAGGACAATATGCTGGCATAATTTTTAGAATAATAGGTACCTCTGAGAATTAGAGAATAATAGGTTAGTGAAGGATTCAGCACACACACACATAATTATTAGCATAATTATGTGAACTTTGAGTCCACTGGCTATTTGTATACATTAACATAACCACATGATTTATGGTGTTAAATCTAACATCATGAGTCATGACTCATGAGGGCCAAGGGTCATGTCATGTGATATGACATGTGAGTTATGACATGCCACATGTAGTGTTGAAGAATGTTCTAGAACACTTCTACACTACAATTGATTTTAGGTTTGCTAGAAAACTATGTCTGTGCCTGAGGCAAGTGCAAGTGTGATTATTCTGCCTAGCAATTCAGATAGTGAGCTTGAGGATTATGAAGAATCTAGTGAGGATTTTGATTCTGATGAACACATTGAGGCATGTACTTCAAAGCCTACTACAGCTGAATCTCTCCTCAGCAAGCTCAAAGCACCACCACCTAGTGAGCTCAGACGTAAAATAAAATCGTTTCAAACCCACCTCTCCAACTGGAAAACGTAGCAGCAGAGGAGCAACAAATGCTGAGCCCAATAATATTAAACCATACCAGCGTGCAAAGAAATTTTTCTAAAGGTGAATGCCAATAAAAAATTATTCTGTGATGCTTGTAGAGAAGAATTGAGCCTAAAGCTCAGTAGCATCAGTAATGATGTTCGTTCTGCTAAACATGTAAAAGGAAAAGTGAAGTTGAAAAAGAGAGATGCAAGAGAGATGAACATAGCTGATGCCTTAAGGAAGCATAGTGAAGAAGTTCATTTAAAGGGAGACCTTACCTGACAATCAAAAGGTATTTCGTGGTGGTCAAATGTTTTCTTTGAGCTGGAATATTCCCTTGAATAAATTAGACTGCTTCAGAGATTTGCTGGAGGAACGTTTATGCCATCAAAGTTTTGTATCTGATTAATTCCTTTCTTTTTCAAGCAGGAACAGTCCCTTATCAAGGAAGAAATCAGTGGTAAGCCAGTATCGGTATGCCAGTATCGGTAATTTTTTATGGTACTACTCGGTTAGGAGAGGTACTTGCTATAGTTTTACGCTTTGCCGATGATACCTTCATGATACAACAGTGACTTGTCAGTATCCAATTATTAGCAAAGTCTTTGGAAGTGGCTTGACCATCAACAAATTCGTGCGCGTTTTTTTATTTCACGCATGCGGGGGCGGGAAATACAAAAAAGGCAGGAGAACAGGAGAAGCGCAACACTGAGGTCTATTGCTCCTGTTGCATTTGGAACAACAGAAGAGGTTATAGGCTACCTCAACAGCAATGGTCTACTAGCTCTTTCTTTTTCATGTTCCAGGTAAGAAGGGGTACCTAGGCATCACATAATTATTATACTATGTTATACCCGTGTATAGGTGTAGTTGTTCAATGGCGCTAAGAAAGCAAAACTTTGGCATGCCCAAGTTGTAAATCCCTGAAATCAATTAGGCATGGGATTTTTTTCTCAAAATCTCACCTGGTACTTCAGACATGGCTACTATTAATATATTGGTGTGTGAGGCAGTACCCTGTATTAGATGCAGCAGATGAGTGGGACTGCAACAAGAAAACGGCAATTAATGTGTATATACCAGTGGCTTAGGGAAGTGTGCTCTCCAGTACTATGTCGGAACCAGATTGTGCTTGGTGGTGTTGGATCTGTTATTCAAATAGACGAGTCACAGTTCACACACAAACCGAAGGTATCACTGTAACATTGATATACTTATTGACTGTTTAGCATCATATAGGCCGCCCACCTATTAAGTATTTGGATTAGTTGACACAGACCATACGCCTGCTCTTGGTACACTTGATAAACGTATTGTGCCTATTTCAAAGATTTTAATTCAATTAATTAGGTTACATGCAAGTTGTGGACCAGAGAGACGCAGCCACCTTGCTACCGATCATTCAGGTGCATGTTGCACCTGGATCAATAATCCATTCAGACCAGTGGGCAGCTTATAGGCAGGTGGCTACTCTGTCTGGGATTGTGGCACATGAGACAGTGAATCATTCGATTGAATTTGTAAATCAGAGTAGTATGGGTGTGCACACCCAACATATTGAGTCCTATTGGAACAGGGTATGGTTTAATTTTTTTTTTAACAACACAATTATTGTATTGTGCAGGTGAAGGTGAAGCTCAAGCAGATGAAATGAGTTCATCGCCACCAGCTCCCATCCTACCTAGATGAATTTATGTGGCGTGAGTGAAATGGAACAATTGTGGCTTTCACTTATAATAACATATTAGCAGAAATTAAAACCCGATACCCTGTTTGATTGTAAATTATTCTGAAATTTGGATTAGACTTTCATTAATAGTTAATTGTTAGTTAGTTAGTTTGTAATAATAATAAATTACTTTCATTGTATTATTAATGATATTTCATGAAGTTTGGATTGTGAATTATTCTGAAATTTGGATTTGGATGATATTTCATGATGTGAACTATTCTGAAATTTGGATTTGGATGATATTTCATGAAATTTGGATTGTGAATTATTCTGATTTGGATGAGATTTCCGTACTTTTGTTTCCCGCGTGAACCCCCAAAACGCGCGTGCGTGAAATTAAAAAACATGCACGAATTTCTTGATGGCTGGAGTCGTAAAAGCCACTTGAACCTAAGGACTTACCCATTCCCTCTATTGGTGAGAAGCCACATCAACTCTCTTTCAGTTTTCCAAAGCGTGAGTTTGGAAAAAAGAATCTTGTTAAAAGATCTTTCCAGCCACAATGGTTTACACGCTGGACATGGCTTCATTATGATGAGGGCCATGATTCAGTCTTCTGTTATATTTGTGTGAAGGCTTACAAAGAAAAACTGCTTTTTTCTGTCGCAACTATTGAGACTACATGTACATATATATCAACTGGATATACGAACTGGAAGGATGCTTCTCTAAGATTTTCTGCCCATGAAGCTAGCAATTGTCATAAGGGGATGCTATTTTGAGAGTCATTACTCTCCCCCAGACATGTCCGAAAATTGGTGAGAGTCTTTCCTCCCTTCATGCTCGGGAAATGAAGGAAAATCGGCAGTGCTTACTCAAAATTCTATCTAATGTTGTGTTCTTGGCTAGACAATCTTTGCCACTGCGTGGTCGTGGCGATGAATCTGACTCCAACTTTATTCAATTGTTTAGGCTTCGTGGATATGATGGGCATGCTAAAGTGCAGAGCAAATAAATACACCTGCTGAAATCCAAAACGAGATGCTAAAAGTCATGGCTCTGAAGGTTCTGCGTAAAATAGCAGCCTCCCTGCATGCAGCTCCATTCTACACTATCATGGCAGATGAGACTGCAGATGTGAGCAACCAAGAGCAAGTGGTCATTTGTATTCGATGGGTGAGTGAGAAGTTTGAAGTGCATGAGGAGTTTATTGGTGTATATGTGGTCAGAAAAATAGATGCACAATCCTCAAAGATGTACTCCAAAGATTAAATCTCTCTCTCAGCAAACTAAGAGGTCAATGTTATGACGCGGAGCTGCTTCTATGGCTGGTTCCAAGTCAGGTGTTGCAAAGAAACTCTTAGATGAGGAGCCAAAAGCGTTGTATACCCATTGCTATGGTCATTCACTGAATCTAGCTTGCAGTGATACAATAAAACACTGCAATGTGATGAAGGATGCTCTAGAGATTACTCATGAACTAACTAAGCTCATTAAAAAGTCCCCAAGACGAGATGCATGTTTTAATATTCTGAAGAAAGAGATGGCTCCTGACACACCTGGGGTGCAGGTCTTGTGTCCAACACGTTGGAAGCTGAAGCACTGAAAAGTATCATTGATAACTATATATGAAGTATTAAATGAGTTGTGAGTTGTGTGGTCAAGGATAGAGATGAAGGCCCATATTCTTGGTGTGTCATCGCAGATGAAAACATTCAAATTATTCTTTGGGGGGAAGTTAATTATTGGCCATAGTGATAACTTGAGTCATACATTACAAAAATCTGATATATCAGCAGCAGAAGGGCAGAATTGTCAGTGAAAACACAAAGTAAACTAAGATCAGATGAGAATTTTGCGCTTTTTGGGGAAGATAATATTATAACAAAAAAAGCTGAAAATTTGTGTGTTGATGATCCCAACCTCTCATGTCGAAGAAAAACTCCAAAAAGATTTGAAATTGGGAGCACAGAAAGCCATTCATTTCCACAAGCTCCTGCAGACTATTTCTACATTGAAGCTGATTACCACATGTATAACCGATAGGTTTGATCAGCCTGGGTTTAAGATTTACAGAAATATTCAAGATCTATTAATAAATGTAGAGAATTTAAGTGACTACAAAACTCAGTTTGATTTAGTTCTCAGCTTTTATGGCTCAGACTTCAATGGTCAGTTATTGAAAACCCAACTTTAAATTGTATCAACAATTTTCTGCTCAGATGAGGTTGTACTATTAAATGATGTCATTGACCATTTCAAGACTGCTTCACCTGCTGAACGTGAATTGCTATCTGAAGTTTGTAAATTGCTAATGTTACTTTTAGTTATACCTGCATCAAACGCTGTTAGTGAGAGATCCTTCAGTGCTTTAAGGAGAATAAAATCGTATTTGAGGTCCACCATTACTGAAGTCCGATTAAATCATCTCATGATTCTGCACATTCATAAAGATGCGACTGATAGGTTGGACTTAATTTCAGTTGCCAATGATTTTGTTTCTGAAAGTGAACATCGCTTATCAATTTTTGATACATTCAAACCCAGTGACCTATAGAACTCAATCACTATGAATTAATAATTCTATCAATCTTTTACTGTTCCTAAATTTACACAATTATTTGGCACTAATTTAATTTTTTAAGAAAAGAATACCACACACAACTATAAATTATATAATACATTATTATTATACACAGTTGTTAAGAGAGAAAATAATTTCAGTTGACTCTGATGTGTCCAGGTTGATGGACAATTTCTCTTTTAAATTGCCGGGGGTGAGGAGTTCTTACACAGAGATATGACACAAGCCATTTATAATAAGAAATGGCCTTTTTTGTTATGATTATTATATATAATTACAATTAAGTACATACAATATATACCTCCCTTTACTCACTCCCAAACTGGAACTACAACCATCAGCGTTTGGACCATTGCTTTGAATGGCCTTACCACTTTAAAATTGCTTCCTACACCCCTGCTATTGGCCAGCATGCATGATGGAGCCTTTTCAAATGGTGTTGCCTTACGTACTTTGAAGATAGTTTATCCCAAATTATTGGATGATGCTTTTCTTCTCCCATACACTTAACAGGGTTGGTGAACACTTTGAAGTTCCAAACCTCCTAGAGTTTATGAGTGCATGGATAACAATGTTCTCTCACAGTCCTAAGGCCAAGTTAGCCTGGAAACAAAAGACTGGTCGGTCAATGGCTTCCTATAGTGATACACGATGGTGGAGCAAGTGGACGGTAATGCATCAGATAATGGTACATTATGGTGATATCGAGCCCTTTCTTTTGGAGAATAGTGATACAGCTCCAGCCTCAAACAAAAAACTTCTTACTTTCTTCCAGGACAAACAAAAGTGCATATATTTTCAGTTGGAGCTTGCTTCAATTGTGGACTGGGGCGAACACTTCATCAAAGCAACGTATTTCCTTGAAGGCGATGGGCCCCTAGCATTGAAGTGCTGCTATGAACAAATAAACACAATCTTAGCTGCAATACAACATTCAGCACACTGTCCCAATGCTCAAGCAGTGTCTCAAAAAATTGCCAGACAGATAAACTCTCTTCAGCCACAGCAGATGATTCAATATTCTCGAAATTGTGATAAACCTGCAATTGATTACTTTCAGCAACAGTTGTGTGGAAGCATGCAAGCACCCCTGGAAGCTTTTAAAGCTGCGCGTCTTTTTCATCCACAAAAAGCACATGAAATGCAGCCAACAGCACTGGATCTTGATTATCTTTTTGCCATTCCATCTTCTCTAGAGATGATATTGAGGAACTGAAAAAGGAATTACCACTTTATTTGGCCAAGTGTGATGACATTGATGAGAACTTCTGTCTCAATAAATGGTGGAAGGAGAATGTTCAGGCACTTCCTTATTGGGCTTCTGCTTTTTCAAAAGTAGTCTTGTACAACCTACTTCTGCAGCATAAGAATGTGTTTTTTCTATTCTAAATGCATCCTTCAATGAGCAGCAGACCAAGCACACTCCAAGATTACATTGATCCTCAATATAATAATCGGCATTAATCACAGAACTATCCTTATGTTACAACTTAAATTTGTTATAATCATCAACGCTGTATTCATAGCTCTATTTTTAACGAATTTTTTTAAATTCATGAGAATAATATATAGGCAGGCAAAAAAAGAATAATGGGCACATCAGAAAGAATAATAGGCAGGGGAAAAAGAAATTCAGCATAGAATAATAGGCAAAAATGTTAGCATAATTATTGTAGCTACTTGGGCCTACTCAGAAGAGGTATCACAGTAATAAATAAGAAAATCAAATTTATCAATTAATGACAGACCACAGAGCTATATATAGTACATGAACATATAAATAACAACAGCAACAAAAAGAATTAGAAACAAGTTAAAAATTTTTTTTTATATTCAAGAAAGAAAGGAAACAGGAATATATCTTTGAAACCACACAAATACAATCCATTTATCATTAAATGGTCATGTAGAGCCCAACTAATTAGATTACTCTTTACAATTAAACAGGTAACCAAATATCATATATTATGTGAACACTTTAAGAGACAATTTGAAGATGGTATCAAGGCACTTGACCTCATCTTTTGACACTTTTTTCAATTGTACCTATTCGGTAAGCGCATGCCAAAAACTTACCTTTCGGAGCTGGGAAATTCCTAGTCCATATTCATTAGATTGCTAAGGTAAAATGAGACGAGCATTGCAGCATGAATTTTTGCTTTCAATAGCATCTAGGTATATCGCTAGTGAAGTGCTGACAGCAATGCATTTGGGGCTGCCAGGTGGTGAACTGAGCTTTGAAAATGGAGAAGAAGTCTCTTCTTGCTTGTGGGAACCAGGTTGGAACTATGCTGAAGTTGAGACACAACAGAGAAATAGAATCAGCATGAGTGATGATTCTCTCAACACTGCCAGCTTCAGCACAGAGATAGGGTGGGGAAGGAGAGAGAATGAAGTAATCAATAAGACTGTTCATGGTAAGACTAAACTAACTTCTGTATAGCTGTGACTATATCTATAATTTAGCAAACAAGAGCCAAGAAACATCATTCTTTCTTTGGGTAACTGAAGGATGTGTGTTTGTGTGTGTATGTGTGTGTGTGCATTTGCATGTGTGTGTGTGTGTTTGCATGTGTGTGTGTGTATTTTTGCATATGTCTGTGTGTGTGTGTATGTGTGTGTGTAAAAACATAAACCAAGTCTATTATAGACCTAATGTGAGAGGATAGAGGGAGGCAAATGCATGAGGGCTTGAAAAAGAAGTGTTTGTTTGTCAGTCAAAAGTTCTCTTTACCGTGGACACATCATGCTACTGACAGACTACAAGCCTGTAGGAGTGATTATGAACAATGCAAAGTCCAAACCACCTGCTCATATTGTCTCTGTCTTCAAGAGTATGACTTCTCTATAGTCATACATAAGTACAGGCTGATTTTCTATCTTGAAATCCCTGTTAAGATTCATCAAGTAAGGAGGAAAAGTCGGTGGGAGAATACATCAATTATCTCTAATTGTGCGTACCAAACAAAATATCATGACAGATTTACCGCAAGCAACAGAAATCCTACAGAGGCTAGCAGAGTAGCAGAGGTAACGATCTGAATAGAGAACTGGACTTTAGTCCTGTGAATCTACTGAAAGCTGCTGAGTCAGGGAATGACTCAATAGAGAATTAGCAGGCTAGCATTAATGAAAATGCTGACAAGCAATGACAAGCAGAATCACAAGCAATTCAGATTAAAGATCTACTTCTTATCAGACAGAGGAAACAACAACTTCTCAATTTGATCCAGTACTGTTTTTGTTACTCACTGAGAGAAACAATTCTCTCAGCCACTTGTAATGGAAAATATGTCACTCAAAACATTTTCCTGTTCAAGAAAAGGAAAATAGGAAGTGAAAAAACTTAACATCCTGAAGTGGAGGAAGAAGAGTACAATGATGATCTACAACCTACAAGTGCTCGTGATACAGAGACTGAAAACAACCGCTCAGGATACCTGAGGAGAAACAGAACTCGATTCAGACAAAATATTTATGAATAGTTAGTAGTATCATGTATGTCACTTAAAATCCAAGAAAAAGTGGGATGTATGTCCATTATGTGCATAGCATCAATTACATCATAGTTTGAATTATCGACTAATTAGAATATTCATGAGATCATGTGATTAGCCTCTTGAATGAACTCTTGAATGAATGATGAAGAAAATATATTTCTTTAAATCTGTGTTAAATTGTTTTATAGACATTCAACATTATAATATTATATTCCTGCAGTTCTGTAGAGTATTCCCTGGCGTGCACACATCTAGAAAATATGTGTCAAAATTGTCTTTTTTAGATCACTTCCTGGTGTGTTATGTTGAGGTAGAGTAGTGTAGAGACATTCTAGGTAGGTTAGATGACAAGTGGAGGTGCTGCTGTGTTTCCTATTCCTTAATGAATTCTTTAGCATCCTCATGTCTGATGTGTGACATTCAGGGTTCTTTGAGGTCAACCATGCATGAGAGATCCTTTGAAAGGCATTTGTCCTAATTGTGGTATTTTTTTCAGTCTCTGCGTATTTCTAAGGTGAGGTAGTTCTTTGTTACTTTTTTGTGTGATTCTATCATGAGAAGTTAATCACTGCAGTGTTGTTGTATCCTTTGAGCATTAATTAATCATCACTCTGTGTATGGTATTAATGTCATATAATAAAAGTTAGAGTATTCTCATATTTCTCTAGTCAAACATAGTAAAATATCTAGCTACAACATGCACTAATGTTAGTAGCACAAAAAGTGATAATTATTAGTGAACAACTGTTCAAGAATATATATTCTCAACAACATGATGGTTCTGTGCGAGTTGGTGTTCTGGAGTATTAGTGGTATCCATGTCCTCAGAGATCCCAGTATCAGAAACATCACCAATGTTCTCCTCTAGTGTATATAGGAGGAGCTAGCAAGGGCGGTCTGGGTGGAAGAGTTTGCAGAGTCATGCTGGATGGAGGCTGTGACTTGCTCCTGCTCTTTCTCCACCTGTACACCACCAGTGCACCCACTCCAGCAAGGGAACCACACAACAGCAGCCCAAGGACAGAACACACACCAGATATGATTGATACAGTTGAGCTCACCTTACCTGTGCATACATAAATATATGTAAATAATGGGGGGGAAATTCACACCTTTTTATACTAATTTTACAGTATTGGTGGTACATGATTTAAATAGTAAGGGGTCCCTAACTGTTTGTGTCTGCATGGGTGCAGTCTTGCTTCCTTCCTTTTTTTAAAGGTCAATCTAATAATTAATTTTTGGGGGTATTGTTTCAAATTGTTGTGTGTTTTGTTGTTTCTGTGTAATATAGTCGAGCAGTGAAAGACTAGACAAGTCAGAGTGTCAGGGTCCGCAGTGCTTTTAAACACTTTCCAGACTTATATATTGTTGTTGCACGCTACAATTATTGGCACATGCCATGTATTGTTGCTATGATGTAACTTATTTACATTGCACAAGTCAGCACATACCATACTTTATTGGTTCTATGTTAGAGTCTGTAGGGATCAGCCACAGTCTCTTCTAGACTTGGCAAGAGTTGCACAAACACAAGAGATGGTGTTCTATTCCATGTTTACTGCTGAAGTGCATATGTTATATATTACTGTATAGTTGTTTGCCTTACTTTTTTGTTAGAATCAGATTATTCATCTCGAAATCAACTGACCGCTCACTGCAGATTCAGCTGCATATAGCATGCCTGGGTTTTTGTGGTGAAGATCATTACCCATTACTAGTGATAACCTTTTACCACATCTTTTGGGTAATTGAGAAACAGATTAGTGTGCTAGATCAGCATGAAAAAAACTTCTATCAATGGGCCTATTGCACACAAGCTATGCAATTGGGAGAAATAAGGTGGATACATAGATTCTAGATATGATCCTTGGAGATGGAAGTTTCTTTTTCACTTTTTGAGCTAATAGCAGAAGAAACCACCATTTAGGCAGCCATGAAGCTGCCAATGTGTGTTTTGCTGTCCACCTTCTTAAAAAGGTAGCGTAACCAATATACATAACTTAATAATCGATGTATAACTGTGTGTATTCATAATGAATAGAACACAAGGTATTGAGTGAAATATGTGTAGCAATGTATACGAGCACAAGCTCATAATATATACAATGTTCTTTTCTTCCTATTTAGCGAATGTGCACGAACAATAATGAGTGAGATAGACCAATATTGATGAGGACAGACAAGAGCTCCCAGCACCAGACATTAATATATAATATAGCATCGAAAAAATGTCCTGAGACTGATTGGACTTTGAATTCATCATAACTAATATAACCATGACCACTGCCCCACACTTCACAGAGGACCTACCAATACCAAGACTTGAAGATGATTACATGGCTAGAGAGAAAGAAAGAAAGAGAGATGTGTGTGTCCAGGTGATAGTTTGCTAACTATAGACTTAGTTAACTGGTAGAATAGTACATACTGTATTTCTTTGATTATTTATTTCATGAGCTGCCTTAGCTGCAATTACGACCCGAGGGCACATTCTAACAATGTCCCTATTAAACATGTGACAATAGTTGGACAAGATCACCTGATCTAAAAAAGGGGGCAATTATTAATAATAGCAGTGTCCATTCTCTATATAGCCATTGTGTGAACTGTAACCAGCCAGCCAGTTCACACATCGAATCACTTAAAAAATAGATCCAGCCATGGTACACCATATCCGATCACATGACCATGCCAGCAATTAACAGGTTATATACATAGTAATAGGTCTCACCTTGAGATGTGGCAGTTGGAACCACTGTGGATGCAGCAATCAGAGCAGTTGTGGTTGCAGCAGTTGGAACTATTGTGTGTGTAGCACTTGGAGCACTTGTGAGTACAGCAGTTGGAACTATTGTGGGTGCAGCAATTGCAATGGTTGTAGGTGCAGCAGTTGCAATGGTTGTGGGTGCAGCAGTTGCAATGGTTGTGGGTGCAGAAGTTGCAATGGTTGTGGGTGCAGCAGTTGGAGAAGTTGATGGTTCTATAGTAGAAGGAATAAATGGCATAATTGGCACTTCTTCTACAAACAAACTTCTACAACCGTATTCTTTAGAGTCCATGCAACAACCTAAATGAGCAAGATAACCAGCACCTAACAGCTATTAGATGTCTAACTGCTAGAGTGGCTGTGCAAAATCATGGAAATATCATCTTACCAGTTATATCTTATGAGGATACTTCACAAGAGTACAAAATGGCTATCACAGAGCATGCATGCAACCAACACCACTCAATCTTGTGGGAATAGACATCAATGATTGATAGAGCAAGTAAATGGAGGGATTCGCTCATGAAGGAGGTGCTGCACATTCACATTACACCTAATGCTTCACTAGAGCTACATACCTGATTGCTCGGTCTCAAATCTCAAGCCTATGCACATAAAACCACACCCATCTCCATCCATCTGATGTGTTGCTATGCTTATATACTGATTTTGGATGGATCATGAATCACCTCATTTATTGGGTGGAACACACTGCCAGCGAGTGTGGATGTGTTGTCTGATAAAGACCCAAGTATTTTGGACGAAATGTTGACATTATTTAAAAAAATTAAGTCGATTAAAAGAGAAACCTCAGTTATTAGATGTCAGCTAAAATTAATTTTGCAAGTAGGAATGGTCAAAATTGTTGAGTCTCCAGGTGATTGGCCTTGCAGATGTGTGAAAAAGCATTGGAATTCTGTACTTCTGGAATGCTAAAACATGATCCAACTCTTTCCAAATACATCAGGTGTGAATGTCCCACCCAAGAAATGCCAAAGATGTGTTTTATTCTTTGCAGATGCACAAGTGACTGCCTCTGACTGGACCTCCTCATTGACACACTCCTCACAAGAGTTTCTTTGCCTCTCTGGGTTTTGACTCGTCTCCCTCTCACTTTCTCCACACACAACCTCAACCACCTCTGCTTCTTTTTTGTCACAAAGAAGACAACCTTGACTGTGAAAAAGATAAGTCAACCCAGCTTTACAGTCCATAAGAACTTGACTACTAAACTGAGGAGGAAGGAAATGAAAAACAGAAAAATGAAAAATAAAGTAGTTGGCATATAAATCTTAGCTATACATCCACACAAGTTCAATATGTGGAGTTCTATGTTCATCTATCTAGTATATTCTGTGTTGATAGGGCACATTCTGCAGTGGTAAGTGCATAAGAAAGAGTTATGCATAGCTGCATCTAAGAAGTAAAATTACATAATTAATATTGTCTGCGGTTTTAAACGTGGTACAATATTTGTATATATATATACATGGTTTTAAATTGTAGAGAAGCTCCAACTGGTTGTGTTCTATATGGCCACAGGCTAGTTTCCTTCCTTTTTTACTATTTTTTACTTCTTTCAAGTTGTTGTTTCTTTATTGGTTTGTTTTGTTGTTTCTGTGTATTATACTTGAGGCATTGCAGCTACTATGGCAGGCAGGCATGGAGATGGTTCAGCAAGATTCCCCCCCCCCCTCTATACATGTTACATGTGGGATGACCATTCTTACCTATTCATTATAAAAATTATGAACAGCAAATAGCAAGCTATAGCCTCAATGTTTTGGAGGGAAATAGTGAAATAATGGAAGCAGGCATTATAGGATGCAGGTTGTGCCATTTCAGATCATAACCATATTAATAAATGTGGTCAGATTATGTTTGTACCCACAAAGTTGATTAAAACAGTGCTATTCCATAATATATGGTTGCTAGTGCTTTCCTTCTTTGATATTTATGATAATATCTAACAATGAGAGAGTTAACTGTGTAAATGACACTTACCTGCAGAGGGAAGGCAGCCAAGTGCCTCTAGCCTCACACACACTTGATTTGAAGGTTTCCACTCAACTGCCACTATGCGTAGAACTCGAGTGGTGACTGGTGAAGGTAGCACTGTATTCTCAACTTTATATGTCCCCTCACGCACAAAGACCTTTTTAAATATAATACTACATGATGTTTGCTGTTGTTCTTATAGGATTTGCATGCAGCATAATATGTAAATACAAATAACTATTCAATCCACTTCATACATGATGTCAGAAACAATGCTCATCACTGGCTCTGGCTTGGCAAACACTCTTATTACAATCTTACCATGGGTTGCATTGAATTATCAGATATTGTCAATGGAAGAAGGCTTTCCTCTGAGCCATTACCAATGTGGACTTGAAAACTGGTCAAGTAATAATGAAGTGGAAAAAACCCTTTATATCCACCAGTTTGAATGATTGAAATATTGACATCCATTCGGAAGGTGACCTGCAGCCAGGGAAACTCCGATGATTCTGTGAGTGAATTAGAAGAACACCATGATTTTTTTCCCAGCCTCGCCTGTTCAGGAGTGTAAATTCCATCCTCAGAATTTGCCAAAAAGGACTCATCAGGTACATCATATCTACTGCCAGATATCAGTTGTTCATTAACGCCATCCATGCAAGATTCTGCACAAGTGAGCAAATATCACAATACAAAATGTGCAACGTGCATCCCATTCCAGTCTAATTACAGTATCTATCAGTCTTTGTTATATTGAAATTATAATGATGGTAATTATGCTGGTGGCAAATGATAATAATGAATATTGAAGATTTATATGTCGATCAACCACACAAGTTTGGATGATGGTAATGGTTGCATAGATGATGATAGCAGTGAAGATGCTGCACTGTAGACAGAGCCTATGCTAGTATTTCTTCCTGAACATAATTATAACAAAGTATGATGAATACATGATGTTGAAAAAATGAGTGAGTGGAGCAAAATGTAGTGTAATATTCAGTATTCCTTAGGCAGTGGGAAGAAGCACATGATGAGCATAATGTTATTACTATATCAGTATTTGATTTTAGATTGAAAATACTGGGGTGGAGCTCAAATTAGCATCACTTACAATTGCAGCAAAACTAAAAGGTTTTATCTCAAACCACCTCCCCCCCTTCAGTAATAGATCCTTCCATGGGTAACAGTCAGCTTGTCAATGCTAGTGTCCTTATGAATGCAGAGCAGCTGCCCTGGCACATAATAATTCTTCTTAGGTTATTTTGCTGGCATAATTTAGGGCACAGATTAATTACTCTGAAAATAGAATATTTCTATGGCTAAAAAATGTCAATTCAGCATTTTTACATGACACCAGTAGATACTTTATGCTAACATTATAGCTGAAGTTGCTCAAAAAGTCCTACTAGCTTTGTTTGCCTCTGAGCATGTATTTTTCTTGTTAATTTAATAAACAACAAGACAGGACCTGCAAGATTACTTTGAATCGTCTCTTACACTGTATTACAATCATCATTAAACTTGAATTTTAACTTTCACCTCATGAACTTTCGTATTTCACAATACTTTTATTATGTTATGAGTAGTTATCTAGACGACCATAAAGGTAAATATTTTGGGATTTGCTAAAAAAGCATAGTAGGTAAAAAGTAGCATAATACCCTCAGGCCTAATAATATATGCTTCAGATAAGTTTGCTAACTCAGTTGTTGCTACAGTTACTGACTAATTAAAACTATGAAATATCTACATTCTGATAAGACTAAGAGAATAAACAGAAGAATCAGACAGTGAGTGAGGAACTGGTTTGGATTGACCTGTTTCCCACCTAGTTACTTCCTGAATTATAAGACAATGGGGGTGTAGGTCATCTTTGTAATGTGAAAAATTACATCTTTATCTTCAGCTGATAGGTAGTGTTTAAGGAATAAGTTTCAGTGCCATGACACAGTTCTCACTTGCTGACTGAACTGTTCTTCAGATTTCTTCATGAGGTTTTCTCCAATATTCTTCATTTCCAATATTCGTAGATTCAACAATATTCTGTGCTGTCTGATGCCCCTCTCCCCCTTCTTGGAATAGACAACCCTTCAAAGCCTGCTTTGTTAGCCATAGTTACCATTGCTGCATGTATTGGGCTAAACACTTTCTTCAAGTCTCCTCTTAGCTCAGACAATATCATTTTTACTGTGTAATCTCTTAGTATATACCATGGCTGAACATTGAAAAAGTGTGCTAAGTGGCTTTGTACATCCAAATATGTGGAGGTTTACCGAAATGCTGCCTTTAGGGGGGGGGGGGGGGGGGGGGGGGTGAGGGATGTTGCACAGGACACCATTTGCTTCCGCTACGGTCTTTCCATTCCATATATAATCATGGTGGCTGTGTGAGAACAGGATATATATAATGGATCAATATCCTCCATTCATGTATGCCTCTCTGCCCATTACATTCTAGTTAATGTCAGTGTGCTGTGCTAAACATAGAGTTAATCTTTGCTCACTCTGATCCCTTTACATTTTTGATAGGGAAAGGATTAGGATTTTGACTGGCATGATAATACTTGATAAGTGCTCTGGGAAACTTGTTCTTGAATAAAGCAGAATAACCATTACAGGACCAGTCAAGTCAGACAAATCATCATATTTTGAGCTCTACAGAATTCAGATCTAAGTTGGCATTGGTAAGTATACTATTATGAAGAGCTTTCCCTGTAAAAGCATCACAGTCAATATATTCATACAGGTCTACCATTATTTAGATAATCCAATATAATTCCTTGATATTTTAGGCATAAATGCTTTAGTTAATTTCATAACCTAGTGTGCTGAAGTAGCTTAAGGAAACTTTTAATGACAATAACTTTCACAAACACTGTCTAGCAGCTCGTTTTGTGTTATTTTGGATAGTATGCTTGGCACAATTGTTTTAGATGGTGATCAAATGCAATTTATTAGCATCAATTCTGATATAAAGAAGAGCTTTAAAATTGCGCTGATTATGAAAAACAGAGATTGATGTCTTGTCAACCACAAAATTCCAAGTATTTGTCAGCAAATGATTTAATAGTGAGTTGCAGTGGATATCCAAATATCTACATTCCAGTCCTGCATGCAAAAGTGCATGATCAAAAGTGAAGATTTATGGTTCAAGAGTTGAATGTTTTTAAAAGCCATCATGAGTTGTTGTTTTTTCAATTTCAGTTGGGTGGAGTACTTTGCCTAATGACATTGGCTTTTGACTTGAAATAGAGTACAATTTACAAGGTCAAACATGTTACAAAACGTGTTTTCTAAAATGTGTAACTTTTTTATGCTTCCTATGGATATAAATTTGTCACCAGAAGGTAACTTTTTAATAGGCTTTAAAATGATATATAATATTAGGGGGTAGATACATGGGTGAATGACAGCCCGAACATCAACTTCCGCTATGACTCTCTAAGATAAAAATCTTCAAACTTGTTTGTGGTTAAATAGATAAGTTTAACTGAAGTGGTAACTAAGTGGTGTTAATGAATATCAATTTTCTAATGTGCTGAATGTGACTCTTTGAAGAGGTCACCATCCCAGAGTCTTGGAAGGGGAAGTGGGTGGAAAACATAATTATAATGTGGGACAGTTTTGGGGGATCAGAGAAGAGAAGGTTATGAAACTGAATATAAGAGCACTACCAGATGGAGAAGGAAGTAGTTAGGGGAACAATAGCATTGCACATCTGGTGTATTCCAACTAATCAGAGTATCTTCAAGTTGTAGAGTAAGATAATAAGATTATACACAGCTAAGCTATAGAGCTAGATATCAAGGGTATCAGACTATAGATATATTGGATCATGTCTCATTGTAAAAGACACACAGCATTATATCATGACAACATAATCACCATTGTCATGCCAGCTATAAAAGTAAGCGAAGCACTGGGCAGTTTTTTCCCTCGCATTTAGGCACAGTGGCCATTTTAGTATAATAGCTAGATCCTCGATCATGCATATATACATCCAAAATCATCAGCTGTTCTTTAGCCTCTGCTATTTTGTCAAATGTGATTATGACAACACTTGCCATGGTAACACCCCAATGTGCTGTTTTTCTAGTACTGTATGGTTACAGAGAATTCTGCTAGCCAAAAGAGTTTCACCTTGCTGGCTTTAGCAAAGTTTATTTTGGGTAATGATTACCAAGTTGCATTCTTTGTGCAGATATGTAACTAAGGCCTTTGTCATAATGCCTAGTACTAATTATATAGGCAGCAGTGATGCATGGAACACGCTGCCATGCCCTTACAAAGCACTGAGAACTGCTCACTCGCCGACATAATAATCACCGTCTTCGCTTCACTTTACAGCCTCCCAATTATAGGTACAATAATCATAGGGTATTCATTTGAATGGAATTTGCTACACATACTGGAAGCACACAAATCAAGCACCACTGCTAGAACTATAACCAATAACACAACCCCAGGCTTGATAATCTATACTATGTATACCACAACAATGAGCTAGAAGTAAATTCTAGTACATTCTGGTATATATATACATCCATACCTGAATAAGTACAGAATAGCAATAGTAGACACAATAGTGAGCATATCCATTTCATCTCGTCGGTCGTCAATTGGAAGATGGAAGCTAACCACGAACTACTATATGTGTATTTTACTCTGGGTACTAATCAGATATTTACCATTATCATATTAAGTGGTACTCGTGTTTTTGATTGGCTATTGTTCCGCATCTCCGTCTGCTGCAACAAGTCAAGTACTACACCTGCGCATTAGGGATAAGGATTACCATCTCAAATGGCTCATCTAGGACTCAGCAATGCGCACCTCACTCGTGCGAACTCCTTGACTAAATCCAACCATGCCCAATCGGCGAACAAAACGACCCCTTGTGTGGAGTTGGAGAAAACTTGGTATTGCCATGATCCCTTTTTTATGATATTCATTGGAATGTGTTTGTGTGTGTGTTTTCCCCTCCCTCAGATTTTATTTCAGACATTTCATTAATATAATTTTAATTATACACAGGTACATTGATAGTGTTAAATAATGTGGAAACAAAATTACAATAACTTAATGAGCTAATCATTGCACAGTTACACATGATACACATGTAGTGAGCATTTAGTTGTGGAACTAGTGAGCTACAACTCAACCATGAAGAGGCAACGACAATCTATGGACATCAGGTCATTTTTCAAAATAACAGCCATGAGGATGAAGATAAGAGAAATTATTGCTAGCTTGAAGCCTGTACACTTATATATAATTATAAACCAATCTCATTTATTCAGATTCTAGTGAACCTCAGTCTGGTCGTTCTGAAATCAGTACCACTCTGGAAACCTCTCATGTAGATGAAGTTCCTGTACTTAATAAGGCTCAAGTGGAAGTCACGAAGGACCAGAATCGTATGATATTGTTATCTCCCAATAGGTCTATTGATGATGCTGCTTGTTTAATCAATGAGCTTTCTAGTGGTGCTAGATACTCTTTCTTATGTCACCACGATGTACCATTGCCTAGTGTCCTTCCTGGCACCTTATCACATGGCTATCACCGAAAGTTTAACGTATCGTGGCTCAGTAAATATCCTTGGCTAGTCTACAGTTCTAAGGTAGATGGTGTCTTTTGTGCGCCTTGTGCTCTGTTTCTTCCATCTAGCCAACGTAAAGATAAAGGTTATCTTGTAATTAAGCCTTTTTCTAACTGGATCAAGATGAGTTGCACTTTGAGTAATCATCAATACCATTGTGATTGTTTGCAGCAAGCAGATGTATTTAAATGTACAATTGAAAATCCAGCATTACGAGTAGATGTAATGACAGGCACTGCTGTTCAAGTGAAAACAGGCAATACTGAGGCAAATTGTACGAGCAATTGTTTTCTTAGGCAAACAGGGTATTGCATTTCATGGAAAGTTAGAGGATGTTGCATCGTCAAAGAATCCTGGCAACTTTTTAGCACTGCTAAAATCTTTTGCTGAGACAGACAGTATTTGATATGAGCATCTTTATTGTACCAAGGCAAAGAATGCAACACACTTATCACTAAGGACTCAAAATGAAATTATTAATATATTATAGGCTATGATATGATTCTTGCCAAAACAATATCTGAGATAAAAGAAGCAAAATATTTTTCCGTTCTAGCTGATGAGGTTTCATGTCACAATGTAGAGCATTTGCCCATATGCCTTCATTTTGTTGATGGCCATGGTGACATTCGAGAAGAGTTTGTTTCATTTGTAAAACTTGAGAGAGTCCGAGCAGCTGATATGGCAAATACATACAGACCTTGGAGGGGCTTGGGTTATATCATTGAGTGAATTGCGAGGGCAAGGGTATGATGGGGCCTCAACGATGAGTGGGGAGATAGCTGGTGTGCAGGCATTACTTCGAGAGAAGCAGCCCAAGGCATTGTACACCGTCATTCCATTAATCTGGCTATCTTAAGTTCCTGTTCTGTTCTGCCTATAAGGAACTGTGTAGATCAGATAAAAGGTTTCACATTATGGATTAAGTATTCAGCTAAAAGAGAGGGCCTCCTTAAAGCAATCATTCAGAAGAGGTCTCAGATTGGCGCAAAGCAGTCAACGTTTGCATTACCCGATGGGTAGAGAACATCAATAGCTGGGAGTGATTCTGTCTATATCATCCTTTTCTAATTGAAATGTGTGAGATAGTTCTCTATGGAAATAGTGAATTTCTGAACTTTAATGATGGTTGGACTGCTGATGATAAGAAAAATGCTCTTGCATACATGAAAATGTTGGAGTCCTTTGCATTTTTGTATTCCCTAGTCACTCTCTTTAGGTCTCTCTTTATATTAAAGAAGCTGTTGTTAAATTACAAGGAAAGTGTCAAGACCTTATCTCTGGAGTGACAATAGTACAGGACTGTTGCAATCAATTGAAAAGAGAGACAGCATGATGTTTACAGCATCTCTTTCGGCATAGTTCTAGATTGGCAGTTCAGTCCAATATAACTCTAGGTCAGGACTGGGCAGAGCCAGAGTTCCTGGTTTATGTTAGATAGAGGGATGGGGCTAGGCATAGGCTAGGGCTAGTGTTGTGGTCAGAGCAGTTTAGGGTTACCTGGAGTGTCGAGTCCAGGACTGTAAAGGTTCTTAGAAAGGTGAGTAGATACTCTGTTGTAATTATTGGTGATTTATGGTGCTTTGCCCAGGGCAATAAATTGGAAGATACTAAGCTAAAACATAGATCCTTTCATACTTTCCACCCCACCACATATCCATCATCATAAATGGTACTTATAGCAGAAACACAATTATTAACTAAGGGTGAGATCATTGTAAGAAAGACAGTCTCTGAACCACATTGACATATAAGGGAGCTTGGGTATTTTCTGACCTTAAACCTTGTGCTGGTATTCTGTTGATATAGTACAATACCAAACATGGCAACCCTTACTAGAGTCTAGACTGGAGTTTTGAGACAATCAGTCGTCATTGTGCATTCAGCGTCAATGGTGATCGGAGTGGTGTTAGTGAACTGATAACTGTGGATTTGCTGCATAGATTTCTCAAATTTCTCGTAAGCATAATGGTGAATGGTGATGCTAATTCAGCTCATGTGGGGCCAGGCATTATTACACTGCACTACATGTGGGGGCTGATAGATGCATGCATCTACTGATTAATAATCATTGTCTATACATGGCATAGTATCACAGAACATAAGTTACAGTATTCTTATACATTATAAAATATCTAGCTACTGCACACACTATTATAAGTAGCACTAAACTGATAGTGATTAGTCAACAACTGCTTAAAGATTATCAATTCTCATAGACATAAAAAATTGTATCATAGTTGCTGTTCTGGAGTATTAGTAGTAGCAAGACTATATAGGCATGTACTCATATATGCCAGTATTAGAAACATAATCAGAGATGCCAGTATTAGAAACATAATCAGAGATGCCAGTATTAGAAACATAATCAGAGATGCCAGTATTAGAAACATAATCAGAGATGCCAGTATTAGAAACATAATCTATGTTATCAGAGATACCAGTATTAGAAACATAACCTATGTTATCAGAGATACCAGTATTAGAAACATAATCTATGTTATCAGAGATGCCAGTTTTAGAAACATAATCTATGTTATCAGATATGCCAATATTAGAAACATAATCTATGTTATCAGAGATGTCAGTATATTAAGAACATAATCTATGTTATCAGTGATGCCAGTATTAGAAACATAATCTATGTTATCAGAGATGCCGCCAGGTGTTATCAGAGATGCCAGTATTAGAATGTTATCAGAGATGCCAGTATTAGAATGTTATCAGAGATGTCAGTATTAGAAACATAATCTATGTTATCAGAGATGCCAGTATTAGAAACATAATCTATGTTATCAGAGATGCCAGTATTAGAAACATAATCAATGTTATCAGAGATGCCAGTACTATGTTATCAGAGATGCCAGTATTAGAAATATAATCTATGTTATCAGAGATTCCAGTATTAGAAAGATAATCTATGTTATCAGATGTGCCAGTATTAGAAACATAATCTATGTTATCAGAGATGCCAGTATAGAAACATAATCAATGTTATCAGAGATGCCAGTATTAGAACATCATTTATGTTGTCATAGATCCCAGTTTTGGAAACATCTCCTATGATCTCATACTCTGCAGGAGGAGCTGGCAGGGGTGGTCTTAATTGAGCAGTTTGTGGAGCTGGATGGAGGTTGTGTGTTGTTCCTGCTCTTTCTCCCTCTGTACACCACCACTGCACCCACTCCAGCAAGGGCACCACACAACAGCAGCACGAGGATGGAACACAACCAGATATTATTGATACAATTGATTTCACCTCATCTAATCTATTAATATACAAAAGTCTGGAAATATCCAACACACTTTATTTTATTTTATATATAGCGATTTTAAATGTAGGAAAATATTTGTGTATACCATGCATTTAAATTGTAGAGGATCTCCAACTCTATATGGCCACAAAGCTGATATTTGATTTTAAAAGTGTGCATGAGGCGAGTATTTCGTTTGATTCACTTTTGCCAAAAATAAATGGTTTCTCTGGATTCCAAGGTGCTTATAAGTAACTTCCCCAGCTCATCCACCAATTCATCTCTGGCATCTTCACCTTTCTTGTAATAGTGTTTAACCATACCTTTGGAGCTCTCAGACTCAGCCATCTGTAACATATTACACATATTGTCATATGACTCACTACTTTTTGGCAACAGCTCGGCAAAAGCCGATTGACTTTTTCATACCTGTTATAGGTCTATTTTTAATGTGGGGGTCGATGAGTCAAGGATTCCATGAAGGGGGCAATAGTCTAAAAAGTTTGCTCCCCCCTGATCTGTGTTTTTACCACCAGAGCCAGATAGTGGAGCCAACTGTAATGGAGTTTGACAGTTGCATGTTAGCTTGTAGCACTGTAACTAGCTAGCAAGTTAGTAAGCACTGTGGCTTGTTTAGTAGCAATGGCTTGCTAGCTAGTTGGTTAGTAGCAATACTACTTAGCTACAGCAGAATAGCTTCTCCACTGATGGTGGAATTGAGGTCAAAGCTCAAGGTTGTTTCCGTAACACATAATATGACGATATGATATGCTCTGCAAATGTCATATTGTGAACCACTCTTTAGAGTGAGCTCTGATTGGTGTGGCTGCGTTAATATGTTACCAGATTAGGGGGAAACACTGTTTTTCTTTTCTTTTTTTCCCCTTTTTCCCCCCATCAAAAGCGAGATTAATTTTTTATATTTTTTTTATTGGCACGTATGATGCCTAAAGATTATGTCCTGACAGTTTGTATCTGTTTGAGTGCCTTGGAGCTATGAGAGTTACACTTCTGCAAGCACTCACAAATTAATTATTGTAGTAATTGCATTCCATATGTGTTGCTATATATATAGGTCACGAGTGATGTGAAGCCATAGGCTAACTGGTTCAAGTAAGAAACTGTTGGAACTTCTCACCATTTCAATGCCTTCCCTAGCCAAAGCACTAGCTATGCCTTCTACACCAGTCATCAAGGTTAACTTAAAAAGAAAAGAAAAAGCACAGCAGCTGAAGAAAGCGCGCCCAATTTGCGTACTCAAAGCCAGCATAACAATTCCGTTCACGAAAGCTAAGTGCATCAACCTAGCTCACTGCAAAGGCTTATTTTGTCCTCTAGAACTAGTGCCTGGACTTATTGCTCACACAAGTTTATAACTGAAGGAACATAGGTTTAGCCATTGGTGCAATAATAGAACTCATCATTTATTTGCCAAAAAATTATAAAACTGCTTATATCTCAATAATTGTTCCTCCCCGTGGGTTATTTCTGGCTTTCATAAATCCAGTCACATATTACAACAACCAATAAGAATATTGACAGAAACCATTCACCTTGTGTCGGAAGTGTGTGAATGCTCCTGCATGTAGTGATATGTGAAAGTTACATCAGTGTGTAGATAGGGTGTGTGTGTGTGTGTGTGTGTGTGTGTGTGCAGTTGAGTGTGTGTGTATTGTGTGTGTGGTTTGGTCAAGAAAACACTTGAGTGGGGCTGCACCTCCGGGAGAACATGAAACATGGTGTGAGGTATGCGTGACCTCTGCCAGGGATTCCTACCAAGTCATCTCCACTGACTGGGTGAACAGGAAGGTGGCATCCACCTCCATGAACAGGGAGAGCAGTAGATCCCACGCTGTCTTCACTCTTTCCATCGAGTCAAAGCGCGTATGTTGTGTTCCAGCTTGTTGGGCGTGTCTGCATAGTTGTTTTACTTGTTTTTGTTGAGACTGTGTTCTTTGTAGTATTTCTTTCTCTTCCCCTTTCATTGTTTTTGTGGTGCACTATGGAAAACAGGAGTGTACCCATGCAGACCACAGATAGTTGAAGACCCTTTACCATTTACAATCATACCCATCCTGGACACTAATATTTAATATACGTGGTTGGTGTATTCAATTTTAAATGGTAAGGATCATCTTGGGGTTAGAGTGGTGTGTGTTAGAAATGGTAAAGGGTCATCTAAGTGGCTGTGATCTGCATGGGTACTGTCTTGTTACCTTTTCTCCCTCTTTTCTTTTCTCCCCAACAGTTCCTTTAATTAAATGGCGATCCTTTCTGTGTGTTTTGTCACTCTTGTTTGTAGGAGGTGAAGGATTCAGTCACCAAGTTCCATTCATCTGTGCTCAACCTGGTGGACCTGGCTGGCTCTGATAGACAGAGGGACACTCATACTGCTGGGCTGAGGTTAAAGGAGGCCGGCTGTATTAACAAGTCCCTCACGGTGCTTAGGAATGTGATCATGGCCTTAGTGGACATTGCTAATGGCAAATCCAGGCATGTTCACTACAGGGACTCCAAGCTGCTTTTCTGATCCGGGTGAAACAACAACAGTAGGGTGGGATGGGAGGGGGAGGGGTGCTGTGGATGGGTGGGTGGTGTATGGGCAATGAATGACTGGATGTGTGGGACATGAAAGGGTGTGTGTGTGGGTGGTGGCTTGGGTTAGGAATAGGTAATTGAGTGGGTAGGTGTGTGTGTGATGAGATGGGTGGATGGGTGATGAATGTGGGGGGTGGATGGGTGATGAATAGGTGGGTATGTGTTGATGAATGGGTGTGCATGAGTGATGAATGGGTGCGTGTGTGGGTTATGAATGGGAGTGTGCTGCATGAGTGATGACTGGATGGGTGGAAATAGGTGACTGTGTGGGTGATAAATGTGTTGGCGGATGGGTGATGAATGGATGTGGTGAGTGTGTGATGCAAATGTTAGACATACAGATGTATGTGCTCTGGATAGAAGCAGTTGTCATCACTGTATGTGTGTCTCCTTCTGTGTACAGGATTCTCTTGGAGGCAATGCTATGAGAAACTTGGTAGCCAATGTCCATCCCAGTGCGAGGTGAGCATATCTTATTAGCACCCTCCACATAGCAGCAAGCACCCACTATGCTGTTTTCAGCCATCCAGAGGATTAGGCAGCTTTATTCATGCACAAGTATCCATTATGAGAGCTAAATCAAGCTCGTCTTTTGCTGGTCATAATTATGTAATGTGGTTTTTTAATTTACTTTCGATGGGGTTTTCATCAACTTAACGCTGAATTCAGGCAGTGACTTGGGCATCATATGATTGAGTAGATATTGACTAAGCATGTGTGTGCATGTGCTAGTTTGTGGTAATGTGGACGCTAAGAAAGTATCACCGAGCCCACTTCAGCGTTACTGTCGATGCAATGGCTTCTAGTACCAGCTACTTTTTATGTCCAGCCCTACTACTTCAGAGGAATACTTGAGATATTGAAATCTGGAAAGAGTTCACCACCACTCTTGAATAGCAATGACTTGTTGTCTGAATGGATAGTCTACCATAGAACTATACTTCACGAGAGGGATAATATACAGTAATGATACAGAGAAGCCACAATCCCTGCTATGTAGGGCCTGGCCGCTACTATGATGTGCTGCGAATTTTCGGAGACTTTCAAGTTAATTCAGATTTTCCTGTCCCTTCCTGTTGGAAGCACTTGAATGTTCATTTAGTATGGACAAGACTTCGGAACAGTTTGGGATATTTAATTTTGCGGAGCTAGTGAGGATTAGTGTTTAGGGACAAACCAGAAACACTGGACATGTATCAAATAACTTTTAATTCAGGGGAGGGAGAGGAGGTGGGGGGAAGCAAGTTAAGGGAAGGAAATTCAAGTGGCGGCCCCTGTATAAAACCCTGGTGATGGTGACCAGGTATCCATTTGCTGAAGTTGAAGATTTAGAAACCTGAGGAACAAGAATGACAATAACTGAAGTAGAGGCAACACCAGACATTAAGTCAGTCAGCAAGTCTTCAGTCAGAGATATGTAGCTTGAACTTGCTGACTTCAATGGATATGATCACATGAACGCCATTGAGTGGTTGAGCCTCACTTAGAATAAATAGAGCCAGTTTCATGATGCAAGCACCCACTACATGTAGCAAGCGTCCATCCATCTAGTTTTTCAAGGTGAAGGTTAAACCCTTATTGGTGCTGTGTATGCTTTATGGTGTGTACATGTGTGTATACATAATATATATATATAGGGAGAGAGATGCACTAGCACTCCCTATTAATATACATGTATATTTAAAAAATTACAACTAAAATCGTTTAGACAGTTTGTCTGAGTACAATCAATTTTGTTCTGACATTCTCAGTCTTTGACCTGCCATTAAATTTTGATAACTTCCATGTCACTAAAATCATCAAGTAATGAACAATGAAACTCTATAATGAGTAATACAAATGACAGATTGAGTCAGTCATCCTGTCCAGTCATCCAGGCATCAAGTAACAGTTTCTCCTTCTCCTCCTCATTTGCTTCAATACGTTCATAGTTGTGCGCATGCACGTATTCTAGAGCATTTTTTGTGTTGCTTGTACAGATGCACGAGATGTTCGGGAAATGTCTGATGTTTGACTGTAATTTCACGCATTATATATAAGAGTGCACTAGCATTCTCTTATTTGTTAGACCCCTATTATAATATATAATATATACATATAGGTACACTAGCACTCTCTATATTTGTTAGATCCCTATAATAATATATACAGGTACACTAGCACTCTCTATATTTGTTAGACCCCTATTAAATTATATATAGGTGCACTAATACTCTCTATA
The DNA here is from genome assembly GCA_028752905.1 of Cladorhizidae sp. MBARI D1340-BT2. Classification (NCBI taxonomy): domain Eukaryota; kingdom Metazoa; phylum Porifera; class Demospongiae; order Poecilosclerida; family Cladorhizidae; species Cladorhizidae sp. MBARI D1340-BT2. Next base: position 12,874,185 of record JAQNBH010000013.1, read on the forward strand.
TTTGTTAGACCCCTATTTCAAAATGGCAGATGCTGAAACATAAAATAAGCGAGACTCACAGCCTAACATTCTCAATGGAAGTGGTTGCTTTGGCTATTTCTCAGTTTCAAGAACACTTTTGGGGACCCTTTAAGGCTAACATACTAAACAAGCAGCCCAAAGAATTGTGAAATTTGTCTTAAAAATTGCCATCTTCTTCTATCTCCTTTAATAACTTGCATTGCATGTGTAGGTTCTTTCATGACAATTTTGCCATCGGAAGACTCCAAGTTACCCAGTGCATTGCAGCAATGAATCTTTTTCTTGTTTCATTAAAACCTGGAAACCAGTAAAGAGCATCAGCATGCTTATGTTAAACAAAGCCAGGTCAACTCCTCCATTAGGAACAGCCCCTCCAATTGTAATCTCTAGTAGCTCAATCTTAATTGGTTATATTAATCATCCTTCCAATTGTAACATGGCAATAAGAACACGCCAAAATAATTGCTCATGGCTTATGATCTGAAACCAACTGGAGGAAAATTCAGGAAAAAATTCTGGGCACGAGCAGGGCTTGATTGATTTCTGGTTTCCAGGGATGGTACGTAACCATTGAGCCTTTGGCACCCGAACCCATTAGCAATCCTCCAAAAATTTACTAACTCCTTCATAACTGCAGCAATATATACAGCCCTTCCTATAGTAATCGCAGGTAGATTGGATACAAGTAATTAGTAACTGTGGTTGCTGTTAGAGAATATACGATACATACTTGTCATGCAGTGTGTTTGAGTGTATATTGTAGTGTTGATACAATAAGTTAATTTTGGAGTTATCTGAGGAACTGTTAAGAAGTTCTTGAAAGCAATTGCTCGACTACTGCATAATATTTATGGAAGGGAAACAAATTGAAGCAAACAAGCAGAGACTGCAGACCTCTGCCACTCCCAACAATTTTTGTTTGTCACAATCAAGCTTGGCTAGAAAACTGCTTTGGGTTATGTGAGCTCTAATAGAGCTAGAGTATTTCATTAGCATAATTTGTGAGAGCTATCATTGCCAGCACCAAGTTCCCTGGCGATGGTGGCTTCTAGTAAGGTTTAAACCAGGATCACCCCCAAAATACAATTGACCCATGCCTAACCTACCCATAAAACTTCATGGAAATCCATCAATTTTTTGTATAATCCTGCTATATAACAGATGGACAAACTACATTGAAAATACTCCGCACCCTCCTTGACAGAGGTAACAAAATGTTAAGTTCAAAAAAAGGAAAAGATCCCAGAATCCCCCCCCCCCCCACCCCTACCGCCCCCCGACTACAGGCATACAGTGGACCCTTGGCATTTTAGGAACACGAATATCATAGAGCATCCGGTTGAAATGTCGAGTGAATAAAAATTGAAGTTGATTATTGAGAAGGTGATTTTAATGTTATTATATCAACTGAGAGTTCATTATTCCTGACGAAGATTAGAGCATCTAGTCGAAACGTCGAGTGAATAAAAATTGAAATTGATTTTTGAGAAGGTGATTTTAATATCATACTTGTTTTTAAATCTCTATCATGTTTGGTTTGGTGCTCAAACAATTGATGGTTCTCTAAATGTAATTATATTATATATTATCTTGTGTGTCTGTGTGTTAAATTTTTATAAATTGAAATCAAAGGGGATTGAAAGAAGCTGATACGCATGCAATGCTCCGCTGAATTGTAAGATCAGCCCTCCCCTTTTAATGAATCTTCCATTTACCTCCTTCAGAGCTCTTGTTTTCTTGATTGGCCTATAAATGTTGTTAGCATGAGTTAGAACGAGTCAAAGCAAAAAATCCTTCCATGCAATCGTGTGGTTTAATTTTTTTTAAATCAAACTTGCATTTGCTAAATCACTCAGATGTTTTGGTGAGAGTCTGTCTACCCTCTACTTTGCCCCGACGTGCTAAGATGATGCACAACAAGGCAGTCAAACGAGGACTCAAGCGGCAATGCTCCAGCTACAACCAGAGATTAAACATCTCAGGAACTTCATTGAATGCTGCAAAGGTGAGCTAGAAGTAGTCTTACGTATGTATGTGCATGCATGATGGGAGGCCACAGACACTGTGGGTAATCAGCATTAGCAATGACATAATTGGTGTACAGTACATGTCATCTGCACACAACATGGAATAAAGGTGCATGCAGACACTTGCAAGGAAGTTGAGCCCACTGTGGATTGCTGCCTTCGTTTGCATAGCTTCAGTGCCAGGATTTCCATCACTTGAATCTCAGAGTACATGTACACAGGGTCAGTGCCTGGATTTCCATTGTATCTCTGAGTACATATGTACATAGGGTCAGTGCCTGGATTTCAAACCACTTTTTAATCTCCGGGTACATATGTACACAGGGTCAGTGCCTGGATTTCCAATCACTTTTGAATCTCTGAGTACATATGTACACAGGGTCATTGCCTGGATTTCCATTGAATATCTGATTACATATGTACAAAGGGTCAGTGCCTGGATTTCCATTGAATCTCTGAGTACATATGTACACAGGGTCAGTGCCATTTCCATTGAATCTCTGAGTACATATGTACACAGGGTCAGTGCCTGTATTTCCAATACATATACACCCTGTTTCAAGTGTACACAGTGCAGAGTTACTACATGCAGTAGTGTATGCTAAAGTATAGCAATACACTGACAAAAAGTTGCCAGCAACAGCTTGTCCTGAAGCACATGTAACACTAACATGTGTAAATCCACTCCCCTCGATACCTGCCCTCACTAGTGAATCATTCCTGGCCATGCTGGCAGAGAATTCCTTGCTCAAGTCCTCCTCCATCTCCATCTCCAGATCCCTGCACTTGTCACTGTTCTTCTCTCCTCACAGCTCCTGTTTGGTAGCCACAAATCCACTAATGGCCGCCTCATCTGTGGACTTCTGCTTGAGTATAGTGTTGAGTGAGACTTCGGTCTCCTCCATCTGCTGCTTGTGTGCCAGGAGGTGTGACTGCAGCTCGCCCTCCAACTGGTCGACTTCTGTGCTAAGATGCTGGTTCTGATTCCTCATTGCTACTAACTCCTTTGCATGGTATGAGACAGAGAATATAGTCACTTAATTCAGTTTTTGGGTTTTTAAAATAATTTGTTTTGCATCATCAAAGTTATGCTTCACCAATCCAACCCCACTGCCCTCCTCCTGCCCCTTCAAATCCAAGAATCTCAACATTTGTCGCCCTCCATTGCATCTCATCCTCACCTACTCACACCTTTACATCATGCACTTCTCACAAATACACCTCCTCCCATACACACACTCCCACACACATCACCTCCTTCCCATTGTGCCCCTCCTGTAGCTCCAGGCTGAATCTGGTGGTAGCCTCCACCAGTTTGCCCAACAGGTTCTGTATCTCTCCATCCTGCGGGCTGACCTGCACCTCCCTTCTCAGGGAATCTTCAAGCTTATACACATGATGCTCTTTGAAGGTCATTTCCTCATGCAGAGTCTTCGCCTGATCCTGACATAAAAGAAACAGGAGAACAAGGGGGAGTCAGTTTTATCACAGTACTCACCCAGTAGTTGCTGTGCACACAGTGCTCACCCAGTAGTTGCTGTACACACAGTGCTCACCCAGTAGTTGCTGTGTACACAGAGCTCACCCAGTAGTTGCTGTGTACACAGAGCTCACCCAGTAGTTGCTGTGTACACAGTACTCACCCAGTAGTTGCTGTGCACACAGTACTCACCCAGTAGTTGCTGTGCACAGAGTACTCACCCAGTAGTTGCTGTGCACACAGTACTCACCCAGTAGTTGCTGTGAACACAGTGCTCACCCAGTAGTTGCTGTGCACACAGTGCTCACCCAGTAGTTGCTGTGTACACAGTACTCACCCAGTAGTTGCTGTGCACACAGTGCTCACCCAGTAGTTGCTGTGTACACAGTGCTCACCCAGTAGTTGCTGTGCACACACACAGTGCTCACCCAGTAGTTGCTGTGCACACAGTACTCACTCAGTAGTTGCTGTGTACACAGTACTCACCCAGTAGTTGCTGTGCACACAGTACTCACCCAGTAGTTGCTGTGTACACAGTACTCACCCAGTAGTTGCTGTGTACACAGTACTCACCCAGTAGTTGCTGTGCACACAGTACTCACCCAGTAGTTGCTGTGCACACAGTACTCACCCAGTAGTTGCTGTGCACACAGTACTCACCCAGTAGTTGCTGTGTACACAGTACTCACCCAGTAGTTGCTGTGTACACAGTGCTCACCCAGTAGTTGCTGTGCACACAGTGCTCACCCAGTAGTTGCTGTGTACACAGTGCTCACCCAGTAGTTGCTGTGCACACAGTACTCACCCAGTAGTTGCTGTGTACACAGTGCTCACCCAGTAGTTGCTGTGCACACAGAGCTCACCCAGTAGTTGCTGTGTGCACAGTACTCACCCAGTAGTTGCTGTGCACACAGTACTCACCCAGTAGTTGCTGTGTACACAGTACTCACCCAGTAGTTGCTGTGCACACAGTGCTCACCCAGTAGTTGCTGTGCACACAGTGCTCACCCAGTAGTTGCTGTGTACACAGTACTCACCCAGTAGTTGCTGTGCACACAGTACTCACCCAGTAGTTGCTGTGCACACAGTACTCACCCAGTAGTTGCTGTGTACACAGTGCTCACCCAGTAGTTGCTGTGCACACAGTGCTCACCCAGTAGTTGCTGTGTACACAGTGTTCACCCAGTAGTTGCTGTGTACACAGTGCTCACCCAGTAGTTGCTGTGCACACAGTACTCACCCAGTAGTTGCTGTGTACACAGTGCTCACCCAGTAGTTGCTGTGCACACAGTGCTCACCCAGTAGTTGCTGTGTACACAGTACTCACCCAGTAGTTGCTGTGCACACAGTACTCACCCAGTAGTTGCTGTGCACACAGTCAGTAGTTGCTGTGTACACAGTGCTCACCCAGTAGTTGCTGTGCACACAGAGCTCACCCAGTAGTTGCTGTGCACACAGTACTCACCCAGTAGTTGCTGTGCACACAGTGCTCACCCAGTAGTTCTATGGAGGTTCAAAAGGGAGTGTTTTCATTTTAATGTTAAATCATGATCAAGTGGTCAAGTTGTGGATTGCAATTTGTATTTATTTTCCAACCATTTGACCACGTAAACATGTTTTAGCATGTAATGAAAACATAGAGTATGTCTAACATAGAGTATGTCAAACATAGGGTATGTCAAACATAGGGTATGTCAAACATAGAGTATGTCAAACATAGAGTATAGCTTCCTCTTGTTATGTCTAGCACTTTCCAATATGAGAATTCTGGCATGCATTCAACCCTCTCCAATCTAGGTCCCTCTAAAGCTTCTAGTCCAGATGGCACTAGCTCTAGGCTTTTGAAGAATTGTGCACTTAATAGCCATGCCATCTATTGAGGCACCTATTTTCACTCAGGCTATCCCAAAATAACATTCAAGAAAATTGGCGTATCTACTCCATCATTGCCGTTCACAAATCTGGTGATAAATCTTCGGTTTTTGAAAAGATTATTTCCTCAAGACAAGTGGATTTTATTTTGAGATTCATTACTTAACTCAGTTCAGTTTCTAGAGACAACACTCCACCTAACAGTCAACTCATATATTACCAAATCATTAAATGAGAATTCAGAAAAAGACAATAAAGGGACCTGAAGGCTTTCTCCAAATAATGTTCATTTTATTTTGATTGAGTCAGTTATCACTTGGCCAGGACACAAATGACTTGATTAATTAAGAGGAACATGTTCATAGAACACATACTATCTAGCATGAAGTGTTGGAGGAGGAAATCTAGTGGACAAGCATTGACCTCTGACCTTGAGTGTCATGCCCACACACACACACATCAGCTTGTAACCACACCCACAATGGGACGAGATGGCACTCATTGAAAGTGTATCTCTGGGATTGGGAGAATTTTTGTGGAATGATTCACCTGCTGAGTTGGTTCCAAATCGAGCCGTGTGTATTTTCGTCACCTATGTGCATAGTAAATGTGGTTATGTATCAACTCTTTCAAACTAGAGAGAGCTGATGATAACCAGAACTTAAATTAAGTTTTGAAAACATTATTGCTCCATTTAGTGAGAGGTCCAAATGTTCGGCTATTGGACTTGTTCATATCTACACACAAATGAATTTCTTCATTCTTTTTGGAATGATAACCAAAGTTGAATTCTATGGTGCCAGTCTATCAACCAAAGACTTTGTTGATCCAACTTCTCAAGTTCAGCTGAAACTTTTTTTGCAAATGGAAATGGATCTTACCTGTTGGCTGGGCAACCAGTGATACTGATTTGTCATTTGCAACTTTACCTTGTATCATTTCAGTTTTCCGATGCCATCGAATATACCAAGGTTGAACTAATTGCACTGATCTTGACATCAATGAGGCCAAGTTAACAACAGAGTTGTGACTCAGAGGCATCCCATGTGTCCCATGTGTTACATGGACAGTGGGTGTCATGCTCTCACTTTTAGTTTCAATTTTGGCATCCAATTCCTCACGAACAAATCATACTTGATTTCGATCCATAACTGAATAATTGAGTTCAAGCTTGTTGTAGTTCAATCATTCCCCATTTTGTAATCTTCGGAAATACTGATTCATCCAGGATGTCTGTAGATGCTCCAGTGCTTAGTGTCACATTCGTGGATACACCATTGAACTTGACACTTGTTTCCAGTACCTTTACCTTCCTTACTCTTACTCCAGCATACACTTTTCAACACTGCCACTCACTTGTAATGGTGCAGGTTGGGTTCTACTGAGATTTAGATGACATGTATTGTCTTTGAACATGATTTATAACTCTCATGAATTTAACTGCGCTGTGAATAGGATATGATATATATATACCCAGTAATTATTCATGAGAAAAATACTTCTTGGTATTATCAGTAACTTGTGTAATGCATATATACCAGGCATTGAGCTAACTAAATGGAGCATCTGGTCGAAACGTCGAGAGAATACAATTTCAAGCTGATTATTGAGAAGGTATTGTAAAGTTATGTGAACTGAGAGTTCATTGAGACCAGTTATTTTAGCTTGAATTCACAAGATTGCATTGCTCTAGTTACTGTCCTACCCATAGAATAGACAAGGTCTAATATGGTTCTGATCTGTACATTATTGACGTCATCATGATTTTGTTTGTAATGGCTGAATATCACTTTTAGTGTTGTGTGCTTCCCATCATCAATGGAATAAGTACTCTTAGCAAAGCACCACTCATAGACATACTTTCACATGCATATATTTATTCATAATTTACCATCTCATTATATTGCAGAGCATCAGGCAGTGGATTCTGAAGAAATTCTCAAAGAACTACTATGCAAAGCTGACAAGGACTTGAAAGTGATATAGTCTACACTATTATATTGCATCTGATAATATGCAAGAGTTACTTTTTTTGCTTCAGCATCTATTGCATATTTTTGTAACATTTTTCCCCCTGTACCTTGTACTTTTTCAGGTATGCCTCCAAGTCATATTCCACAAATACAATTTAGTTAGAAATGTCTATTCTGCGCAAACTTGGTTGTTATTACTATATATATTTATGGCCACTTACCTCTGATCACAAACAAGAGATGCCTCAAGATGGCTGAAGACACACAATCACAGATGAGTCTATACTTTAAGGACAAGTGAACTCTGTTCAGTTGCTACAAGTAAGAACAAGTAGAATAGTATACAAGAACTGATTTATTTGTCCAGACTATGATTGATCATTCATTTCTCTTTAGTCTCTACATAAATAATATCACTAATTTTGATTTCCTCCTCTCCCATCCATTCTCTTCCACTTGTCAAATCAGTGCAGTCTTATATTGAAGTGGTATCATCCTGGTTCTATTCCTGTTTCCACACAATCAACCCAAATAGGTGTAAGTATATTATTATTATTCCAAACCTCTCGCCTTCTCCTCGCTGAATAACATTTTATCTGAATTTATCTCTTCATTTACTGGAATATTCACATCAAAAAGGTTTGCACTAAATCAAGGAAAATAATAGGCTGAATTTATTGCAATCTCTGTCACCATTACTCATGCTAATCAGACTTTACCCTACTCAAGCACATCATCTAATTTACTGCTGTTCTGTGCAGGCACCTACACCCTGTTCCTGCAAAACTTTGTGCTTGAACTCTGCACTTGAACTTTGCACTCACCAATGAACTCCTTATTATGCTTCCCTGCTCTTCACTCTTCAACTGTCTGCCTATAATTCTCTCGAACAGACATACTCAGGCCAAGCTCCTTATACTCATTAACAACCAAATCTACTTTCCTCCAGACTCATCCGATCAGCTCCAACTCCTCATTACTAGCAATCAATTCCTTTCTCTCTCACCTCAGCTATGTGGTCCTCTTTTATTCACTCCACCATCACTTGGAACTCACTCAAACCTCCATTAAATCTTGTTCTCTTGTCCTTGAGATGATTAATTATTGTTTTTATAATACCATTGTTTATGCATGTTATGTTCACGATTAACTTCTGCTAATGAGTTCGTTTTCCTTAATTAACTAAATAAATTTTTTTTAATGACAAAATTCTCTATGTATAGTTAATGGATGATATTTTTAATTTAGGCTTGGGACTTTTTCCTAAGCAGTGATGACCTCCTGAGCTACAGGCTCCTATTGCACATACACGACTTAATAATCCTTTGCCGACCCTCTAGTGTTTTCCTGAACAGAGAACCGTGAAGGCTTAGTTCATTGAGAAGTCTGGTTGAAGAGTGGACATACTGTAAAAAGGAAAAGTAGAAATGTACATGCTGATAACTGGTGCTAAAGTAAGAAAAGGATTCTTCGTAAATGAATACGAATATACGCCAGTCATATGTGTGGGGGAGAGTATACAGGATCTTGAATAGGAAAATTCATGGTTTTTAAGGTTATAGCTTACTATCTTTCCGAGGGATTCAACCCAAGCTTGAAGTGTTCCTGGGGTTAAAATCGGCTTAAGACACTGTTTACAGCTCTGTAGCAAGCAAAATTCAAGTGGTAGGGCCATTTGTTGTAATTTATGAGGATATTTACTGTTAGCTACTTGCACAAGTGTACTTAGGTGGGAATGCTTGGGCAGGGGGATGCCCACAACCCATTGCGTGATTCTTGCTGCCCTTAAATTTTGAGATTTTAATAGCTAATGAATGATACTGGGTCAGGCTCTCCCCCCCTTTTTTCCGTACCCGAAGTTAGCCACCCTCCCCCCTCCCCCCACCCCCCGACTGTGTAGAGCCCTGATTTGTGACATCCATAGTATGGTATATGGAGTTTCAAGAAAGGGTAATAATAATATACCATACAAGAATAAGCTACACAAAGTTACAATCATTATTTTTAGTTCTACAGTTGAGTTATTAAAGCGTAATAGCCAGCCGTAGTCAATGTTCCAGATTCACCAGCAAACTTACTAGCCACATCAAGTCAGTACAGGCAGTCCTCAAGTTATGACAGGGTTACGTTCCTAAGATGGGGTGTAAGTTGAATTTGTACTTAAGTCAAACCACCCGACTCTAATGCTTACAGTTAAAGGTAAAAATCCAAACACAGGAGATCACAAGTGATGTAGCACTCCACCTGAAGGCTCGGTGTGTGACACCCATTTTCTATCGCACAATGCACGTTGGACAACTCAGTGGTATAGGAAGATCATTTGGTTAGGGGGGGCCCATATTAGTAACCTTAAGTATTAGAGATGTGGATGATTTTTTGGTGATTATATAATTGGCAATGACTATGTTTTACAATATAAGAATACAATATAATTATTACCAAAAAATCCAAAATAGTTCCTTCCTACTTGTGTTCACAGATATAAATTCTTCCGCTATCTCTCGTAAGTCAAGTGAATCGTTTTTTGATTGATGTATATATAATAAAAACAAGTTATTCAGTCTGCAGTGGGTCATTGAACTTCTCAAGTATGTTTTTCTTCTTTGTAAAGATGAAAACGAACGTTCTGCTGTGGCAGAGGTAACTGGGCAAGTGAAATACAGTTTTAAGAGTTTATCAACTTCACCCAACATGCCTTGATAGATTTCTGATTGATTCATAGCATCTGTAATAGTTAGGTATGCTTGTTATTTTTGTAACAGCACAAGTTGAACGTGCAGTTTTGATGGCATCAGGAAACATTGAAAGGTGAATCATCAACTGGTCTTGATCAACATCATATTGCCTGTCCACGGCACTGCAAAATAGGCAATGAACATCTGATTAAGACATCTTTAATATTACTAAATATGGTTTCTGCCTTATTATTTGGCAATTGAATAAGACCTATAGTGTCTTCATGGATGTGATAAATATCATCCACCCATCGAATTGAGAGAAACATCTGTTCCTGATGTGAAACATCAGTAGCCTCATCATAATAGCAAATCACAAAGCAGTCTTAATTTCTGCCAGTATTGTTCTCAAAACATTTTGGCCCGTAATATTATTAATTATACAAGGAGAAATGTACTCCCTTTTTTGAATCCATGTTTTCACTCACAATCTTTAGTTAAGAGCAGTAAAAGTTGGTATAAATTACCTTCAAAATTGTCATTATCTTCTTTGTACCCTCGACGAGGAAGCCCCTGTCGTACTAGATATTGAATGCTAGTAAGAAGTTTCATCAACATAAATCTGTGATGCTTTTGGTTGGTAGCATGCTGAGTAGCTAACTTTGTACCAACTCCTAGGGTCTGAGTATTGGAAGCAGCCAATTTTAGCAAAGCTTCTCTGTGCATGCAGCTGCTCTCATGCTCCCTAAACCTTTGAAGGGCTTTCTTCCAATTTGCAAACCCTTCAGTAATAAATGCTGATTTTTAATAGTTAGGAAAGGGCATTACGACAATGTACGCAGAAAACTCTGTGTTTGGATGTACAAACTGTGATCCAGGGGTACAGTTTAAACCAACATGGTTGTATTCGCCTTAAATGTGATTTTTTATGGCCGCTTTTCTTATCAGTGTAGAAGGTTACTGACTCTGTAATATCAGATGGTTGATTAAAAGTGGTCAAGTCAATACAACATTGACAGTCATGTGGGCCTGGTTCAACCATTACATCCTTCAGTACCAGAGTCACAAGTGCCACCTAGATTTGATATATTTAGCAAGCTGTGTGTATTCATAGCCCTAGTAGAATACCTCTGTCATCTTGACATTCAGATTGAGAAGCTGATCTTTCAAGTTTCTTCCGTGAAACACTATCAGCTTCACAGGTGGCACCTAGATTTTGACAGATTGTTATCAAAAGAATTAGCTGGCTGTGTTCAACTGTACCTTTGTCTCCCTGAGCTGAGGGGTAGGAAGCATTTTGGAATTGGTCAGGCGAAAGTGTGTGCGGGGGAGGGGGATACATGAAAAGAAATATCATGGTAATTGAAAAGAATATATATACCTGGAATAAACCTAGTTTGAAATAAGTTCCCAAGTTCCCGAACACTCGGAGTCTGTGCTCATTGTTCCTCACAAATTCATTTGCAATTGTGACTAGACCAAGGCGATCCAAAGCTTCTTTGTAGTATCATTAGATGATTAAGTCGATCGTGTTTCATAGTACTTCGTAAGTATGTTTTTATTCTTTTCATGCAGGAAAAACATATTTCACTTGCAGCATTCGTAGCAGGCATGACAAGGATTAGACTGACAACCCAGCACACCTGCTTAAAAAATGCACATTGACTATCAGAAAGATTGTGAAGAAAAGTCAAGATATCTTTCAGTGTTACAGTTCCATCTGACTCACGTGAGCTAAAACTTGATTGAAGTTGAGTTGAAAGCTCACTCTTATTGAAGTCATCTCCATAAAAGGAAACAACTTCACTTAACTCAGCAGTACAGCTTTTACAAGCAATTCTTCAAGATTTTGTTAAAGAGCATATCCTGGCTGATCAAAGCGATCTTGAATTGCTGACATGGCCAAGTCTATTGCTTCAAAGTAAAAGCAACGATAATAATCTTCAACTGCAGTGTACTGATGAGATTCTCCTGTTCCATTCTCAAAACGCTTTGGAGCTTTTCGATTCCGAAAAACGTTATAAAAATGGATCATTTCGGGACTCTTAGCATCCATGCCAACCTGGCTTGGTCAAATACCTGGACAACTGATGGTGGTTTTGTTCCATTCCCTGGCCATTATGTACATTAGTGGTTCTTTCCTATGCACTTTTATTCATCTTGCACTGTAGCTATTTACTCAAGATCTCTAAAGGATTGTACTCCACCTATTTTTATAGGTTAGCTATTATTATCTGGTGTTTTTAATCTGGATTATTGTATTAGTATGACACTCGGATTAGACTAAACCAAGTTGGATGATAGAATTAAGGCCTTGTGCAAACATGGCTCTAGTATACAGCTCAGTTAAAATAAGTTAAACTAGTTATTTACTTTGAAATGGATCATAAATACATTGTCCTGATAATGCAAACTCTATTTTGCCTTTATTGCTGGTGGTTGAGCCTAATAAATTTTTCTAGCACTGTGAATTTTAATGCTACAGTAACATAATACAGTGTCAGTGACCACATGAACAAGGTAGCTGGCATCACTAGATGCCATGATTGGCAGTGCTGAATCAGCTTATAGTCCTGGACTCCTAGTCTAAATTTTGAAAAATGCAAAAAATCTCAGGACTGTCCTGGACCATGGATGGTTGGCATGTAGCTATGTTTTAGATATAAAATAATGCCTTGCTACTCTAGTTATATTATAGCTGTGATGCAGTACAGATAAACCTAAGCTAGCTATAATGCTCAGCTCAGTTTTAAATAGATACATACCTCTCATCTTTTCCTTTTCCTTTTCCTTTTCCAAATAACCGCTTTGGAAACTTGTAGAGCCTATTACAGGGGGGTAATTTCCATATGAAAGTTGGGGGGGCCAAAAGCAGTATTAAAGCTGCTTACTCTAGTGGAGTCTCTAGGGGAGTCTCTAGATACTCATCCAGGATATTTTGAAAAATAGGAGTAATTCGAACTACAGACTTTGGGGTAAATTAGTGTTGAAATTATTTTCAATTTAGTAATCACCCGAACACATAACATAACCAGATGACAAACAGTATACTAGCACTAACATCTAAGAGAGACTATCATTCACATCTACTAAGAAATGGAAAAGTGGCCGAAGATCGATGAGCGCCTCTCTACTCTATCCACAAAGTCATTTGTCATTTGCTTGAGGCTCAGTTCCTTCACCAGCTCTTTATGCACTGTGCATGTCATGAGATGATTGAGGCGGTTGTTCGACATTGTTGTACGAAGGTAAGACTTCACCCTTCTCAGTGCACTGAAGGCTCGTTCAGAGCTTGCATTAGTTGCTGGCATAACCAGAACAACCTTGACCAAAGACATGACCTCTGGTATGAGGGGCCAGATGCTTTTGTTCTTTTTGAGGAAATCAACGACATCTTGCAATGTATCACCACAACCTTCATCTTGACTGAAACTGTGATAGGACTCTGCCATTATAGATAGCTGGATTCTTAAGGTATCAGGGTCAAACTCATTGTAGAACTCACATAGTTCGTCAACATTTTGTGAGACATCCTCCCCCAATGTTCCTTTCACTAGGACCTTCTCACAGGTTGCATATGTGGTGTAGTCCTTCTGATTAAAACGCTCTTCAATGCAGCTATCCACAGCCTCAAAATAGATTTGGCGGTAATAGTTCTCTACATTGGTGTGGTGCTCATGTTGAGCATTACCTTCACTATACCTTGATGGCATCTTACGGTGACGTGGAAGTGAAGGCTCCTTTAGTTCCAATTTCACAGCAGCTTGAGTTACTTTTGTCCAATGTAGGCTTGCATCCCTGTCTGATCGTATTCCTCGTAGTACAGTGACGGATAGCTTGGCATTCGCTTGAGCATCCACTGCACATAGCTCTGCCCTCTGAAGGCAAGTGCTGAGGTTATCTGAATGTGAAAGTACTACAATGGCAAGCTGAAGACCATAGAAGAAACTAAAAGTTTGCATTTTAGTCTCCACTCCAATTATTCTTGCCTTCATTTCAGAGTCTTTGACTTGGTCTTGTGCCCAGTCCCATAGGATCATGAGAGTGCCATAATTTTTCAGAATAGCACTCAGTGATGCTGCTCAGACGGTCCACCTTGTTGGGCAGAGGATTCTCAGAGTTGGTGAGTCAATATTGTCTACATGGAGATCATGTTCCATTTGCCCCAGAATTTCTGATAGCTTTCTGCGGAATACTGCCTCTCTTTTTGGACTCTTCTTTATAAATTTAGTAATTTCATAAGCCACATCAAGCGTGTCTTTCAACAAGGAAATATTTTTTATTGTATCCCCAACAGCAAGATTAAGCGAGTGGCAATAGCAGTGTGTTAGCAGACATTTTTCATTCAGTTTCTTGATTTGTGCAGCAACCCCATTTTTTGTTCCAGTCATGGTCGAACATCCGTAATAACATTGCCAACGGGCATCTTGAATTTTGAGATTCATGTGTAGCAGCACATCTTTTATGCAAGCAACAATTGTGTCTGCATTGGTCTGAGAAACTGACATCAGACCAATATATTCCTCACGTACTGTCATCTCATTCACCCAACGTATGCAAATCACAAGTTGTTCAATGTTGCTCGCATCTGTACTCTCATCAGCCAAGATACTGTAACATCCAGATTCAGCTATGTCAGCTGCTATACCATGAAGCACTTTTAGAGCCATGATTTGTAAGATTTCATTCTGAGCATCTGGACTGATATGCTTGTCGTAAGACTTTTCAATCCATTTACAAAGCACTTTATCATCTTCAGCTCGCAGAAGGAGGAGTTGCTTGAAATTTGACTCCTCCTCTTGCTTGCTCTTACGAAGGGCAATGCCCTGGCGGGCAAGATAGGATACACTTTGAATGATTTTCAGGAGGCAGTTCCTATTTTCCTCTTTCTGACTCTTAAGCTGCTCCTTCAGCTGCTCATCAATATGACAAGGTTGAGTTAACATAGCAACTGTATGCTTGTGACATAGCGAGCTTTCGTGCTTATGGAAACCCTCGTTTTTACACAGAGCATTTTTCCAATTTCTGAACCCATCAGACAAGAAGGAGGTTTCAGACCTTGTATCCAGCTTAAGCAGTCCCTTCAAATTGGCTGTGCCACAAGTGTGGCAAATAATAGTGTCTGAAATTGGAAGATAATGCAGCCATGAAAATTGCGAGTACCAGGCTGGTTGGAATGCTCGTTGATGACCCATCTTGCTTTTAGGGTATTTGATGTTGATTGGCTGGTAGGAAACTTGAGGAAGGGTATCCAGAGTCAGGGATATTCTACTGGCTTCTTGTTGCTGCTCCTGAGAGATATCAAAAGTACTTGTAGCTTGAGTCAAAGTCTAATTTTGCAAAAACAACTACAACAACAGGGTCTGTCAATATATGATTGTTTAATAAGGATTCACTGACATCAGAGGCTGAGATGCCACATAAAAATTGAGAGGCTTAATGTTGTTATCATGTGATGGATTATGACAGACGTACCTGTTCAGATTCTTCTGGGTTTTCTTCAACCTGTACATCTTGGCTATCAGATCCTTGGGCTTGATCATCAGCCTTCTCCTCAGACTCCCTATGTCTCTTAGTTGGACTTTGACAAAACCTTAACAAGGAGGCTTGTCTTTTAGGCATGATTCACTCTGCAGCAGCACTAGCTAATTTCTCAATATATGGCCTGCTACACTGTTAGGATTCACTCTTATATTGCTTAGTATTCCGAATAATGATTAACAGCACATTAGGTTTATTGCAGAATGCAGTGGAGAGCTTACTTATATAGGAACTCCACTGCTGTCATGGCAAAATCAAAATGAACCAATGAAATACATGAACTATATAAATGTCAAAATGATCCTAACAGCTAAAATGATCCTCACACCTAAAGTGTTAGTTCCATGGTATGGTCTGAGGCTTGTTTGGTGGTTGAGTTGTCACGCTATTATTCCTGACATACACTAAGTGGTCACATGTATTGAACCGATTAGGGAACAAAGTTGTTGTTTTTAACCAATATTAAGGTGTTGTTCTATGGTGTTGTTCTATCTAGCATATTTCACACCAATTACAATTATGAATGTGCTATAACTTGTTAGTCAACACCTTCAACAGCTTGCGAAAACTCCCTTAGAAAACTTGTTTTGGCCAAAAGTTGGGGGGGGGGGCCATGACCCCCCGACCCCCACCAGAAATTATCCCCCTGTATTAGGCTGGAATTGGTCAGGAATTTTACTGTTTCGTGGATGATCCGCTCGCTATAACACTAAAATAGTATGCGAAAAAAATGTAGGGGCATGGTTTGGTGGGCTTCATTTGAATTTTGAAATAAGACAACTTGGCTGGAGAAGAGTCTGAGAGTGCTCTCAGTAAAGATTAGAAAGTTGCTTGATAACTGGAGGTTGGTATTGAACTTTGGTCCAGCAGCTGCTGGGTGTGCCGACCAGTTCCTACCCCCCTGCTGAGATTCCAAGTTAGGAGATTGAGATTGGGAAGCTAATTTAAAATAACTTCCAAATTTCTTCTGTGACATCTTCAAACACTATGAGTTGACTTTACCAGTGGCATCCACTGTCTAGAACAGGGATTCTCAACCATTGCTCCATCATTTACCCCCTCAGTCTGATGTATTTCGACAATTACCCCTACAAAAATTTGCATAGCCATCATAATGGCACAGAAAAGTAAGAAGATAAGAAAACACATTTATTGTCTAGGTTTTGCATAAAATATAGTTGATAATATACTTTGATAAAGAAAGAAATTATATAGTCCATTCGTAGAACCCTGATTCACATAAGTATGTAGAAACAAAAGGAAGAAGCACTTGAAGGCACGCTGAGTAAGAAGTTGGGGAATGAATCTGTGAATTTTATCCAAATATCAACACCAACTTTTAAAATTCTTCTCTAAGATTAGCAGAGGATTGAAGATCAATCAGCTCAACTTTTGCTGTGTCGTCATCTTTCATTTCTGACTTCAGTGGTAAAAGGTCTTATTATCCATCTCTCTGTAGGAATCATGTCTTTTGAAAAGTAGCCAGTGAAGTTTTCCTTCAAGATTTTCAAATGATCTGTGATGTCTTCATTTATCTCAGTTAACAAACACACTAGGTCTTTCACTAATGACGTCATCCAAGTTTGGAAAATTTGCCAAGTTACTTTGATGAACTCTTCATGCCCATAAGTCCAGCTTTGTCCGCAATGCTGTCATCTTTTTACTTGCTTCAACAATGGTTACTGATGTTCCCTGGAGTTGTTTGTGTTGATTTGGTTAAGTTGGGTAAATATATCTGAGAGGTACCCTAAACAGGCGATTAACTTGGGATCAGCAAATTTTCACACAGCTTTGAATCCCGGTCACGAAGAAAAATCTCTACCTCAGAATGGAGCTCAAATACATGATTAAGAATAAGTCCACATGAAAGCCAGCTCACCTCAGTATGAAGCAAAAGAGTCGAATGCTCAGAACCCATCTCATCACAAAAAGCTTTAAACAAACGGTGATTCAGTGCTCGGGCACGAATGAGCCTTAACAACTTTCTGCAAAACCATTTTCAGATTTTCAGGAAGCCTTTTTGCAGCCAATGCATGTCTGTGAAGAACACACTGTGTTATGCTTTTTGCTTCACAAGTGCAGTGAAGCCTGATCTCACTCCCATCATGCTGGGGCTCCAACAGTACAGATTGAACCAACAATGTTCCATGTGAGATTGTTCCTTTCAAAGAAGTTTTGTGTTTTCTGCATTATATCAGTAGCCTTTGTGGTTTGTTGGAGATGTTCACAGAAGAGAAATTCATTCTTCAATTCTTTTCCACATATGTAACGGACAAAAACAAGAAGTTGTGACAAATTTGCAACACCACAGGATTCATCAAGTTGCAAAGAAATTTTTGCTGGGCTAGATTTGATCTGTTCAATAACTTGTTGACAAATATCATGAGACATTTCAATAATACATCGATTTGTGTCATTAGAAAGAGGAATGTCTTAAATCTTCTATTTTGCTTCCTTCCCACACACAATCATGTTCAACCATGTCTAAGGACAAGGTTTAATCAGCATCTCGGTAAATGCCATGAGGTATCATTGCATTTGCTATTCGTTGTGCTACCTGATAGGAAGCTGCAAGCATTGGTTTCTTCTTAGATACGAAGCCAAGTGTAGGCAGTGTTCTTGCCAGCCCTAAACCTAGCTCTTTTTACCTCAAATTTAGCACGGTCATTAGATGCATGGGCAGGATGTGTAGCTTCCAGATGCTCACTGATCCTATTGTCTCAACTGACCCTACGGTTCCCACTCAACCTATTGTCTCAACTGACCCTGCAGTCCCCACTCAACCTATTGTCTCAACTGACTCTATGGTCCCCACTGATCCTATTGTCCCCACATTGGCTCAACAATGTGGAGGAGGACAGACATTGCTCACTGCTTCCAGTGGCTCTATTCAGACTCTAAACTGGCCCAATTATCCTTACCCTATCAACATGATATGCTCATGGGCCCTTCAGTGGTTGAAATTAACATCAATGGCAGCTTTAGGGTGGCTGGAAAAATGCCTGTATGCAGCAAAGATGAACTCGAAATTCTTGGTTGTGACATCAAACATGGTTACCTAACACCTCCTGAACAAATTAATATTGTTTGTGACAGAGCGAATGTTTTATTTCGGGCAGGATCTGCACGTGGTCGTACTGGCTTCAAACTGAATTACAGATGTGTTTGACTGTTGCATAAAGAACACATTGAGTTTTTGTTCAATATAACAAGGAATTTTATATTTACATAATTATAATAAACTTTTTTTTAAAATTCTGTACAAAGTCATACAATTATTTTTTATCTATTTAGTTATATTTCAGCAATATTAAAATTACTAGAGAAAAATGTGGAAGATATGATGCTACTGGAGGGTAAGAGCATAGCATATACAGGTAAGGTATATCTATATGAGTAGAGGTCAATGTTAAGCTGCTCATCTGTGAAAAAGTGAAGATACTGGGCTCTGAGGAATTACCTGCAGAGCTAAG
This sequence comes from Cladorhizidae sp. MBARI D1340-BT2, assembly GCA_028752905.1. Lineage (NCBI taxonomy): Eukaryota > Metazoa > Porifera > Demospongiae > Poecilosclerida > Cladorhizidae > Cladorhizidae sp. MBARI D1340-BT2. Next base: position 12,893,247 of record JAQNBH010000013.1, read on the forward strand.
AGGCAACCTAGACAGAATATCTGCATTAGCATGAGTTTTGGTTGGCCTGAATTCAATCTGGTATTAATAAGATGAGAGTAACAGAAAGTAAAGTTGTAACCGAGCTGCAGCTAAAGGTGATGCATCTTTATTGGGTCCTGTTAGTGGCTTGTGATCAGTCAATAAGGTAAAACATTACCCTAAGGATATAAGTGGGAATAATTTTATTCCAGTTTGAGTTCTTTCTCTACTTGCGCCTAGTTTGCTCACTGTTAGTTACGGTGTGAGAAGCAAATGCAATAGGTTTCTCTCAGCTATCCAGCATAATATGGGAACTAACAGCACCTACACCATAAGCTGCGGTATCTTAATTGATGAAGCCTAAGGAAAGCATAACACATGCATCAATTAGCTAGTTGAGGCCACCTAAACCTGTATCATGCAATCCCTTACCATTAATACAATGGCTACTACTCATTCAGACGTAAACTAACACTTAGCTTGATTAGTCTGAATCCCATTGTCTTGGAGTCATCATGGCTTGAGAGATGTTCAGCTGAAGAAGTCCACATAATGAGAATGTCATCAATGTAGCAGGTCACACCAGAATGTCCTCGAAGGATGGTGTAATTGGGCAGGAGCACAAGCAATACCAATAGTGCTGCCTCCATTATAATGTGGGGATTTGTCTAACAAAATATCTAGAATGGCTCTATTAGTAGAATGCTTTTTTCAACATGGATGCTCTTTGTCATGACTGTAGACTCTATCTAAATAGCCAATCGTCTTGCATTGTGAACATTTTGGGGTGGAGTGAAAGGGAAGAAGGAATCTGTGATGTCCAATGTTTAAAAAATCATGTGCTTTCCACCATGCTGTTGCAGATCTTGTAATTTGCAGTTTTAATGAATATGGTGGTGGACCCTTCTAGTCTTATTGCACAGATAAGATGCAAGATGGGTTGCTGACCTGGCTACTGATAATGTAGCTGTGATTGGGATGTCAAGTCCGGCCACAACACTTTTTAGGACAATTTTAGCATGTGGAATAGCTACTAGTAAAATTTCTTACCCCAATGATTTATTGAAATCATTGCCTATGATAAAATGTGGCTAAGAGACATTGAACATATCATTTAAAACAAATAGAATAAGCAACAATTTGTATCCAAGGTTCAAGCACAGAGGAGAGAGGAAAAGTTATGGTGGTTACAAATTTATTACAAGTAGCCCCGCCAATAATTATTGTTTGGATACTTCTTGGAAGACGACTTTAACCATTTTTGATAGTCATGTATTCCACATTTCATGTTTGATTACGTAAATTATTGAATTAAGATACAACAGTGAATAAAACAAATTCACAAAAAAATTATCGATGAAAATAATGCACTTGCAATTTTATATTATGTATGATTATGACACCACCCAGTTGCCACCTATTAAACACAATGCAAATGCCTTTGTCAGATGATTGTTAAAAGCATTTGTAATTCAATTTGAAGCCAGTATAGGTCACCCCTCGTTGGGATCCTGCTTGGAAGTGAATGTTGACTGATTTGCAGGAAGTTGAGAAGGAATCAGGTGCTGTCAACTGACAGTAAAGGCCATTGGAGCCATCACAACCAGAAATTGTAAGCTTGTCCATTGTACACGCCGGCATACGACCAGCCACACGGAAGCTACCTTCAAACTGGATGTTGATCTTGGTGCCTACTGGACACTCAATGTCCCAGTCACACACACTGTTGAGAGGATAGGGAGAATTGGGCCAGTTCAATGTCTGCAAGGAACCGCTCAGGGATGTGAGTTTACGAAGTCCACCTCCACACTGAGGCAGCTGCAGGATAGGTGGTGAGGTAGCGACAGGAGGTGATGTGGTCGTTGGAGCTGAGGTAGTTGCAAGTAATAGTTCAGTAATTATGCAAAATCTCATACTGGAAGCTAGAATATGAAACTGCACACTTAGAAATTTTGATGAACCCCTACTAATTTAAACATTGAGTAAGTCAGTACCTTGAACATTATATTTGACAAGGGAACATTAATCTATGGTTTGTATAAATAAGCACAAAAATGGATTCTCAATTTCAAAGACTGTCTTCAACTATAATAAGCACAGCATAACTGACATTAGATGCTTTTGTGTTTCTTACATGGAGGTGTTGCTCCACAGCTTAGTCCATCTGCTTGCAGGAAGAGGCCATTGTTGCAAGAGCATCTGTATGACCCTCCCAAGTTAGTGCAGGTGTGGGCACATCCTCCATTACCAAATGCACACTCATTGACATCTACATGTTAAAGATTGATTCAAGAATGATCCAACTAGTTCAGGTTAAGTGTCTTTTACTAAACTAACTGTCTCTATTGCATTGTATGACTTTACGTACCAAAACAGGTGTTAGCAGCGAATGAATGATAATAGCCATCACGACAGTTACATTGAAAGGATCCGGGTAAGTTTGTACACGAGTGACAGTGACTTGTACGCCCGCTATTCTGGCATTCATCGATATCTAAAGTTGAACAAAGTAAAACATTATGTCATCACTCAAGATAACTAATATTGTTCTGTTATTCTATGGCAATATGCAACCAAGAACAAAGAAGAAGGCAAAACTTGTATACCTCTTAGGTCATAAGCAATTTGAAGTCCTCTCACATCAGATCTGATGTTTCTGCCATTGGTGCGGTAGTAAACTGTTACGATCCTCTGATCCACGAAAAAAATGAATCTTGAGTCTTGTCTGTTACAAATTCGTCCTTCGGTGAAACCAGTATATCTGATCAAGTTAGTGGAAGAAACTGATGCACCTCCATAGATCTGTACATAATCCTCAGTACAACCAGTTCTATAAGAGTGGAGGAAAAATTGTAAAAAACTCATTCAGCTAGCCATATATACAAATCCTTTTTAAAAAATCACTCCATTATATAAAATCCTGCTCAAAACATGGATCTAGTAATCAGGGTTAAAGTATAAATTTTAGATGCAAAGATAGACCTCTCTGTATGCTTTAAAAATGTTATGGGAATTATTATGCATTTGCATTTGATAAAGTGGCATGAAAAAAACGAAATATTTGGGAGGATAACTAGGCAACAAATATATACCACATGTGAGTGGGAATGTATTCTCTCCTTGGATGTGGTTTTCACTATAATTATGTGTATGGGAATAAGTAATTGAATTCTACTATGCCACTCTCTTTACTACTTGCTTTTTTTAATTTTAATCTTACGTTGGGTCAAGGCTGAACTCTGGAAAGTTGATAGTTACTCCATAACCATCAGCAGCTTCAAATACAAATGCACATTCTTCATTGAATACATGGGAAGGAAATTGAGGAGACGTTATTCTTCCAGAACCAGTTACTTTGGTAACACCACCACAGGAGATTCCATCAGGTATGGTGACCACAGGGTCCTCTGGTATAATAATGCTGGGTGGAGGTAGGGGTTTAGTACCTATAAAGATAGATTATGTTATAATACAGGTCAATTGTCAATGTTTCTTATCGTATTTCCTGGAATGGTATACGCCACAGGAACAAGTGTTCCGCATCCACGAAGAGTGAGAATGTCAAAAGGATGCCAGTGAAGATGGCTAACTTTACTGGCTAAAGTCGGGAGAGATGGCAGTTGAAGCTGCATCACAAATTGTTTAGTTTACTCTCAAGATGGCAAGTCGAGAATATCAAGATTCTATGTCAGCTCGACAATGGAAGCGCTACGAAGAACTAATTGATGACCGGCGACTAGCAAACTCTGTTTCCAATTTGTTATAGACATAGCCCTATTAATTTTTATCTCACTAAATAATTCGATTTCTTCGTGCTAGTGTTTGTTTCAAGCTCAACAATGACTGGAAGGAGACACTAAGCGAGGCTAAAAAATGAGCTTGCGCATGACAATAGCATCGGCTTGGGATATTCGCACTCATGTAGTGTCCTCTAAGACACTTGAAACTCATTCGGGGAAATAATATGGCTCCTAGTTAAATAATTATGGCATTACCCTATGCTGATGTTTACTTACTGCAATTGTAGAGCAGATTTGCCTTAGCTGCATCTAACGGACTCAATTCCTGTGCATCACCAATGGGAATATTAGGATTTTTAGCAGTGGTTGCAGTTGTTCCCTGTCTAGCGAAGGTAGTAGAGCTGTAGTGCATGATGCTGGCATAGTCATAGCCCATGTTAAGAGTGGTTGCCTGATTAGGAAGCAATCTATTAAATACATTCTCAAATCCTTGCAAGATGTTACTGGCAATAACATTGACATATCTGTCCCTGTTCTCTCTGCTATTTTCATGGAAGAAGCCTAGTGCATGTCCTATTTCATGGAGGATGACAGGAAGGAAAAGACACCCAACACCGAGATCTATCGCTTGAGGCTGAAAGGATCGTGGAAGTCTACCAATAAATGAACGGCATCTGAAAAGGAATATTAAAAACTACTTATGAAAAGTGATCTATGCAGTTCCTTTATTATTGGTAACATACCCAGCTCCTGGCATAAACATGATGGAATATATGTCACTCTTAATCCTCGGTCTAAACCTGATGCAGGTGCAGTCCTCCCAGTGCTTCATGGATTTGAGGATCACCCACCTCTCACTCTCTGCAACACATTTATATTCATCTGCCTAATATGTATTCTATTACACACAAATGATGGACTCACCACTAAATGTGTTTGAAATGCCATAAGGAACTATCCCTCCAGTCCAATGATTTTCTGAACCAAGTATAGCATTTCTTTTTTTCCTTGTCTTTCCTTCGTTCCCAACAGTAAGAGTGTAATCTTGAACTTGTTTGAAAATATCTGTTTATGAGAAATTTAAGCAAAATTGAGTCGTTAAAAAGCATAAGAAGTTAAAGTGTGTGATATGTTTACAGTACATTTTTATAACAAAACTGCAGAGAACATAGTAAGGATGTGGGAGAAGGCTGAACCACGTGGAGTAATGTAAATAGGTAGGAATTTGGAGAACACAGATAATGCAGGACAGTGGTAAAGTTAAAGCTACCAAACTCACTTGACTTAGCTGAAGGGTCTGCAACTATCATTTCATCAGTAATGTTCACATCATCAGTGCAGTTGGTCAGCTTTGAAACGCACAATACTCCCAGTACCAAGCAGATGATGGCCTGAAAGGAGAGAACCATTGCCTTCTATTGTAGATAGGAGTCTGTTGTCTGTTTTGAGATCTAGAATTGTGAAGCACTTTTTTGCTAGTTGCTGAAGTCTTGATTGCCACAAAAAATGCCGATTTTCTTCCTTATAAACATCACAGCCAGGAAACCACAAGAGTGTGTTCACACACCACAGGCTATGTCAATTCCTGTACATTGCAGTCTGGTTAAGACTAATTTCTAGATTCAGGATATACATATAGGAGGTGGAGCAGAAATCAATCAGTAATGGTAGTTGTGGAGAAGCCATATTATTATTGCTTCATGTCTAATCCCTGACTACCACAGCTATGTTAAATATGCCACCTATGGAAACAATTAATTAGGTCTGCTATCTTTTTTAACACGAGGTATTTGACATCCCAACTAGGCAGACACGTAGGCTGGAGAAGCTTCTGTGTCATGATGCAAGAGAAGTAATCTGATGGGTTTCCAAATAGAATTATGTTGTAATGCTAGAAACACATACTTGTAACAAGTCCTGATTATGTTCCCTCCCTGCTTGGACTTCCTAAAAACTCTCACCTTAGCCGGTTTATAAATTATCGATCTTAAAATTAACGTCACATTATAATCTAGAACTTTAGCAAATTAAAACTGGCATCTAATATCAGCTAATTCCTAGGCTAAATCTATTTTCTAATTTAACTCAAGTTGACCTACTGAAGCCTCTCTTGCATATTGAATACATCCTTGCTTGGAGTGTTTATGCATCGCTAAATTTACCTGACAAAGAAGAATTTGTATGTCAATTAAGCAGGCTGACTATAGAAAAATATATGCTATGATAATAGTAACCTATTAATTTATTCTGGGAAAATCAAGCATTTACAATATCAATGAGAAATTTCTGTTAATTGTTGGAAAATTTGGCCAATTTTAGCCTCATGGCTTGTATTGAAAAGCAGTAAGGATTATCATAATAAATATACACTTTTAACAAACACTTCATGTGGGATATAAGAAGCTGAAATTAATGCTATAAAATTTAACTGCATCACAAACTTGGAACTCTACCTGCAGCCTCTAACCTTTTGTCATGCCAACGTAGTGCACATATTTGTCAGACAAAGACAACATTCATAGATATATAAAAAATATGGAATATTTCTTTGTTTAAAATAATCTGCATGAATATTTATGTCATTCTATTTTCATAGAATACTGGATGTATAAATTATTTTTTACTGCCATGACCGACTGTGAGACAATACATGATGGAACTCTGAATGAAACCCAGTTGAAAAGAAGATTGCTAGGTCAATATAATTATACTATGTAAGAGACAGTAATGTATTTTGTGAGAAGGCAGCAGTAAGAGAATTACTGGCTAACCTAAGAGATTGCTATGCATTTGCATTGATTGTGACATGTAGGAAATTGTCAAATCTGTGTTCACTTCTATGAACTTCAAATATCAGGAGGCACATATTTCTAGCTTTCATTGAAGCTAATTTTCTTCTTTATTCCACCTGATGTTTGCTTGACCAGTTGCTAATGATACTACCTAACCTAATTAATTTAGTTTAATTTTTGTAGGCTAACTACGAAATGTATCAATAATGAAGAATTCCAGACCTTGTTCACTAATGAACATTTCTGGAAAGGTTCTCTTTATGCTTGCTAAGCCTCATCTACCCCTTCTTTAGGCAGTACTAAGTGCCCATGGATGAAAAGTAAGTCAAAATTATTATATCATGCACCCTTGAATGTACTTTCTATATATACAAAATGAGATCAAAACTGGTAAATATTTCCTGTAAATAAGGAAGCACTTAACAGCACAAAAGCAAATGTTTAACCTAAATTTTGTCTGGTTACTCATTAGGCAAGAATACAAGCATTGCATCTTATGTTGACATAATCATAATTATTTTATCGTAACAAGACAAATATTTCTAAGACTACTTTTGAATTTCCATTATTATTATGTGCAATATTATAATGAATGCATTCAGAGTAAAGACTTGTTCAGAAGGATGAATTCACAGAAACTTATAGCCAAAAAATTTCCAAAAAACTGCCATCATAAACCCAATAGCCATGTGCCTTATCCATAAAACAGTAACCAATAGTTAGTCTTGTCATGGTATGAATGAAAAAGAAGCCAAGAAAACTGATTCTCTTTCACGTCATGCTATGCCCCCAAAACAAGTTAGACAAGGCTTTGGAGTCTGTATTTGTATGGGCAAGTAAGTGCCTTGGCAGGACATCTTCAGCATGCAGTAAGGGTTTATTCTATGCTGAACATTCCTATTGTAGACAGTAAAATTAGTGTTTATTTATCACTACATTGAAAGTACTTTTTTCTTGTGTGTGTTATGTTTGTAATGCTATTGTGTACTTACTTATGTGGAGTGATCATGTTATTATACTATTCAATAATGTAATGGGTGAATTCCAATGCTCAGCAATATTCTACAGTGAATGCATATATACCATGCTGTACAGTAGTTGCATAGTTGTATGTTACATGTATCACCAAATGCACACTAGGAAACTTCAAATGACACTCCCTCAGAGCTCAACATGAGATAGGCCAGACACTGGAGTTGGAATGCACCAAAGCAGTTCTGTGAACATGTCATTGACTGTTTTGATAATGTTTACTAAAGGATAACACAAAAACATGTGCTCTAATTAGTTCATAGTTTCACTCACTTCATGCATATTTGTACATATTTGCATGTCAGTTACGCATCCAATGGCTACCTGGTTGAGTCTCATGGAATAAAATTACCTAAATATATTGACATCCTTAGACACATTAGATAGTGTTGTCTGCTGTGTCAAGTCATTGCTCTGAACTATTTTATTCTAATACTGGACATGCTCTTAGAACTATTGTATAGAAGTCGAGCGAATTATTGCTGAGTCATGTAGCTACTATTATAGTGTTTATCTAGAATTACAGACTCTACACCTCCTACTTGAAATTTTGAACTGGCAACTAGCTAAAACATGAAGAAGGGATTTAACCACAGTGATTACCTCATGCATTTAATCTGTGGTTTGTCAACATAGAGTAGCTCTCAACTAACTCTCAGTTGACACAAGGCAATTACAAGGGAATTACAAGGGAATTACAAGGGAATTACAAGGGAATTACAATGACCTCAACATAATCAAATTGAAATTTACTCTCTCAATGTTTTGACTAGATCCTCTAGCCTTCATCAGAAATAATGAGGTGCTACGATTCTCGTGTGCTTGTTATATATATGCTGGTAGCTAGCTAGCAACCACGTGATACAAACCACACCCTAGCACAAATGTTCAGCATGTGAATTGGATGTGGCAAAACTACAATAAAGTAATAATAATAATAATAACAATAGAAACTAAATGAATGATCAAACAATATCTAGAATAAAAATTAAATAATATATAAATATAAGACATTCCTGATATTAAAACATTAGCAAAGAATCTGGCTCTTGGGAGTGGCCACCCAGCAGCCAAGTAAGTCTATTCCACAATCTCTATTAAACTACTCGCTGTCTAGGGTGATGTGCAATGCCTCCTTCACTAGCAGTTCCTTCTGTCTTCTGATATGGTCTAAGTTGGTTGATACAATAGGATATCCTTAGCCCATGCATGTTCAGCAATTGCAGACTTCCCTTTTGCACACTTTTTACAGGCATCTTGGCCTATAAAACCATGCTGTACTTTTGGAGTGTAAGCTGCTTCATAAGAAGCCCAAGAATGTTTCTGGGGCTGACTCTTGGAACTGTGTTTGATTCATCAGACATTGAGAAACCAGCTCAGAAAGTTACCACTATTACCTACTCAACCTGTTAAGAACCATGGGCAATTTAATATCGCCATAGATGAAAGACAGTATATTTTGTGCTTGCTTGGTTTCTGGTAATGGGTTGGTCATGTGCTGTATAATATGTATTATGGAAGTTGGTAGATGGACTGCATGAAACAAACATAATGGCATTACCCTGTAAAGTGCGTAAATTAGTCATGTTCATAATTGTAGGTCTGGTACATGGTGTATAACTGAACTTTAGGCTGGTACTACAGAAGGTTTATCCTTATAGTGAAATTAGCTAGTGGCTAGATATTTGCTAGATTTTCAACATGCCAAAAAAAGTAATCTCAGGTTCAATTTAACTCCTCTGTATACTAGGATTTTTTGTAGACAACATTTTCGACGTTCATGATATATATATGCTAATTAAGTTACACCTTGTATAACCACAGTTGAAATGGTAGGAGGTGACTTCACTTCCCCTGACTTGTATGTTCAATGAAAATATATGGTCCTAATTTTTTATGGTTCTTAAAATAACTAAATTTAGTACCCACCAAATCCAATGAGCTAATATGAGCCTTGAGATGTATTCAAGGACAAAAGAATTGTCAACTGTACAATGGCCTTCTCAATCAACTTGAAATTCATACCCTTGACATTTGGATTGGCTTTATTCCTGATGAAGACGAGAGCATCTAGGCAAACGTCAGAGAGTTAATTTCAAATTGATTATTGGGAAGGTTACTGTGCTATTTATGTCAGTTGAGAGTTTGTTAGGAATCTATTTGATTAACTTTAAAAAAATAAAGGAAGCAGGACTAACTCTGTAGACCACAATCAGATAGACAACCTTAAATAATTATCATGTATTCCAAACCTAAACAGTTAAATATCTTATACACCATAATCATACAAAATTAGTTCATATGATTTTATATAGTAGAGGGTTCATTTAACTGGTAGGAACAGTCTTGTGTGTGTTTTTTAATATTTTTATATAGTACAATTCTAATTTCAATTGGTTGTTATTTTGTTGTCTTTGTTTTGTTAGTCAATATTTTATAATTGAGAGGGTAGAGCTGTACCACTCTAACCTCATCAATGTCTATGTCCAAGTTCTGCAACTAAGAACTCCTTTGCTTCTGGGATTCCATCATTATTACTCTTCTAGTTGTACACTACACAAAGTGGTGTGTGCCACATCTTGTTATTCTGACTGTACCCAAGTAGACTGTGTTGAATGCTACACAATCAGCACATACCATATCTTGTTGCAAATGCTGATACTCCCCATCGTGTAGATTCAGATACAGCCGCCTTAAGGACTTGGAATTGGTTACCCAGAGATGTGTGAACACAAACTAAAGAACAAACCTGAGAGGTCATTTGTTCAAATTGTAATATGGATGTGAGCTAGCTTAATTGGACCTTACCCTCCTAATAGCCCTTATTCACACTTTTTACCACATCTAGAAATAGATTTGTGCATTGGAAAATTTGTATTCTGGAACAAAAATAATATATCTAGACCCAGGCTCAATCCAGGAATTTTTAAAAGGGGAGGGAGATGTCCCTCCTGGAAATTGTTTGCCCACCTTGAATTTATTTTGCATTGCTTGCATGTGGGGAATGAAATTTGATCTTTGACAAGCGATAAAGTAAAAAGAACTGCATGCCTAGGTAAGTCGTCCTGGCCCCTTCCTTCTTTTTCCAGATCTCTTGCCTTGTTTGGTTGCATGGAGATGAAGAGAGTGCCGGTTTAAAATGACTAAGGAGGTATTGCATCTTTTTAGGATCTTCTATTTCCCTACATATATGCCTCAGTTGTTCAAAGGAGTTATGCGCAGATGTACAATGGCTTGCAGGTTATTGAAAGACATATTATGGGTACTAGATAACTAGTTGATAGTGATGCTTGACTGTCTGATGTCTGTTGTGCAGAAGATTTGTCAAGAACTTTACACACAGTGGACCCTTCAAGCTGACAGAGGATAAATCTATTACAGAATGGGTGAAATTTCTGAGGCAGGACAGGACTTCTTTGGAAATTACATAATTATAGTATTGATAATACACATACCAAAAACATGATCACTCTGCATGTGCATCACTTACAATGGCCTTTAAAAAAATCAACTTGAATTTTACTCTCTCGACATTTCGACTAGATGCTCTAGACTTCATCAGGAATAATGACGTGTTAAGACTCATGTATGCTTGTATATACTTATTCACTATGTGATACAAGCCACACCCTGGCATACACGTCCAGCATGTGAACTCGATGTGAAATTAATAATAATAATAATAATAATAATAATAATAATAATAATAATAATAATAATAATAATAATAATAATAATAATAATAATAATAATAATAATAATAATAATAATAATAATAATAATAATAATAATAATAATAATAATAATAATAATAATAATAATAATAATAATAATAATAATAATAATAAAAGTATCGTTCGATCAGAGACACTCACTATTCCGTTCCTCTTGGCTTTGAGACCATTGGTGTATTTGTTGATGCAGCAATGTCCATTATTAAGGAGTCGAGCAAGAGAATTAAGTAGCAGACTATGGAGGCTAAGAGCCATTCCTATATACTTGCTCCAACGGTTGTCGGTAGAAATACAGCATGGAAACGCTGCTGCTGCCATGCAGGGAACATCTTGTGTGTAAGAAACCTCAGACTGCTTTTAACTTATTATTATTATTATTTATTCCCCCCCCCCCCCCATTATTATTATTTTAACTATAATTTAATTCACGAGTTAATTAGGTGTTATTGATAGGCCCTGGTGGATTATGCTAGCATAATTTTTGGAAAAATAGGTGGTACAGAGAATTGAGAATAATGCTGGAAAAATAGGCAAGCTTTCAGCAGAATTTCAGGAAAAATAGGCAGAAATGATTTCCATAAGAGTGACTGACTGCATCACAGAAACAGCTTATCAACACCTCTCAAGTCTCACTTATTGAAATTGTGACACACTTAGCCAAGTCAAGCATCTTAATTAAAAAGCATGCAGGATATGGGTGGGTAAGATTCTTGTTGGTACCAGTTGTGATTCTTGCTGGTACTAGTTGTGACACAGTGTGGTCATTTCAAAACATTCACTGCAAGCAAGTATTGTCTACTGGTAAAGGGTTAGTCTACTTGGCAGTTAATTACTTTATTGTGTGTACAGACCACATGGCCAAGTCATTGTGCACTGAACAGTTGAGTTTGTAGCTAGCTATTTGTAGCTGAAGTATATGGCTGAGACAATAGAGGCAGGACTAGATGGTGACACTGACAATGTGTGTGACATCAAAAGGGACGGAGGACATGGTAGGGCTACCACTTTTTGCTGATTTTATTTTTTATTGTTATAATTTTCAGTCTAGTTGCTAGACCAGACCAACATGATGGGTTTTCCCTAACTAAGAAAGAAAAAAATGTGTCACTATAATATGAAAGAGATCAAGATAATGAGAGATGCCCTTGACATGACGAAGGAAATAACAAAATTGATCAAGTTTTCACCACGAAGGGAAGGGATCTTCCGGGCTTTGAAGGAAGCTTGTGATTCTGAAAGTGTCATGACATCACCAGGAATTCGAATGCTATGCCCAATGAGGTGGACTGTGTGTGCAAATGCACTAGCGAGCATTGTCAGCAACTATGCTGCATTACAAGCTATGTGGGATGAAGCTTTTGAAATCATAAAGGACACAGAGATGAGAGCTAGGATAAAAGGAGTTTCTGCGCAGATGAAACATTTCGATTTCCTGTTTGGTACAATGCTCAGTCAAGTTATTTTCCTCCACACTGAGCAAGACTCTGCAGAAGGTAAAGATTTCAGCCGATGAGGATCAAAAGGTAGGAGAAATGGTTGTAGATACACTGCTGTCTCTACGTACCGATGAAATGTATGATTTATTTTGGGATAAAGTTTCAAGAACTGATTCATCAATAGATGTTGGTGAACTACAGTTACCTCATAAGCGAAGAGTTCTACAGAGATATAAGGATGGACTGTCCAGTGGAGAGTATCATGAAAGTCCCTTGCTCTATTATCGCCAGATATATTTTAAAGCACTGGATAACATTGTCAGCTGTTTAAAGGATCGCTTTAACCAACCAGGATATAGAATTTACTCAAAATTGGAGCAACTTTTATGTAGACATGTCAGGGGGTTGACTTTGAAGAAGATTTTCAGTCTATTTGCACCTTTTACAAAGACGATTTCAAGCCCAATCTATTGCTTGCCCAGTTACTCACTTTTGGCATCAATTTTGAGTCAGGAAGACCATTGGATCCCCAATGTAAATATATTTGACATCAGAGACTATTTTCAAAGTCTTTCTCTTGGTCAACGAGCACTTCTGGATCAGGTTTGTACAGTTTTGAAGCTGATACTTATCATGCCAGCAACCAATGTAACATCTGAGCGCTCCTTTAGTGCTTTATGTAGGGTTAAAGCTTACCTTCGTAATACTATGTTACAACAAAGACTGAATCACCTAATGGTACTTCACGTTCACAAGGAGCGCACTGATTCACTCAATCTCAAAGAGGTTGCCAATCAATTTATAAGTAATTCTGAACATAGAGAGAGACTATTTGGAAAGTATCAATAACTGTTAATAAATAGTGTGATGTCTATAATACTATGTCTAGACTACTCAATATGGTATTGATTTTCAGTTTTTGCGTTTTTGCACTCCATGTGATATCCCCCCCTAGCCTCATGCATCATACAGTTACTGTGCATAGCTTGATGGCCAGGTGGTATATTGGCCCTACCACTTAAAATTTGTGTGCTCCGTCACTGGGTCACAATGACAATGAAAGTACCAGCTCAGACTACACAGAGTTGCCAGTCACCAATCTTGTAGATCGGCTCAAACCTCCTCAGCCATCAGACTTAGACAGAAAATGGAAGATTGGCATCAACATTCCTCCCGTAGGAAAGAAGAGAGGAATAGGTTGTACAAACAATCAGTTTCTTCAGCTGAAAGAGGGAAGGCTTACAAAAATGAACCTTTGACAGTGAGCAATGGCAAACTGTTTTGTTCAGGCTGCCGGGAACAACTCTCTGTAAAGAAAAGTTCCTTAGCGTTTCACATCAAGTCTCTGAAGCACGTGAGGGGCAAGGAACGTTTGGTATCGATAGAAAAGCATCGGGCTTAATGAGGTCACTCCGACAATTTGATAAAGAAGTTCATCTATCAGGTGAAACATTACCCGATTCTACCCATATGTACAGAGTGAATGTAGTGACTGCTCTACTAAAAGCAGGTGTTCCTCTCAGCAAGTTTAGATGCCTTTAGTGACCTACTTGAAGAAATGCATTTTCCCACATCTGATTCATCACACCTTCGTCGTCTGATACAATTCATCTTGCGTGATGAAATCAGTAAACTGAAACAAGATATTTGCGGGAGATATGTAGCAATCATTTTTTATGGAACAACCAATGTGTGTGAGGCATTTGTGATTGTTCTACGTTACATAGATAAAGAGTGGGCTATCAAGCAGCGTGTTTGTCGGCTGATGCTTTTAGCTAAATCCGTCACTGGAGAAGAATGTGCTCGGCAACTAATAACTGCTTTGTCAACTGAGCTGTTAATTGCTTATAATTTGATATATAGCAGCAATGAGGGACAGTGAATGATGTGGCAATGAGGACCATATCCGTGATCTATAATAAGATAATGGATATCGGCTGTTTTTCACACACTCTGGATCATGTTGGAGAAATAATGAAAACACCTATCTTAGATATGTTCATAAAGGCTTGGATAAGCTTGTTCGCTCACAGTCCGAAGTCAAGGCTTGCATGGAAGACAGAGACTGGATTGTCCACTCCAACCTATTCAGCAACCAGATGGTGGAGTAAGTTTCACAAATTGCATGAAATGTTTGGAGATGTGCCTGATTTTCTGCATGGCAGTGATTTACCTCCATATAACTGGAAAACTACTGGAAATCATTGACGATCAAGACGCAGCATGTAAGAAACTGAAAATGGAGCTTGCTATAACAGTAGATGCAATGGAACCGTTCATCAAGGCAACATACTCATTGGAAGGTGATGGGCCATTAGTGTTAGTCAATTAAGTCTTCTGTATTCTCATGTCTCATCACAATACTATCCAAAAGTGGCTGCAGGCTAAGCATCTGTCAGGAGGAAATTCTACACGTGAGTGCCAACTGATAGCTTACGCTAAAGCTTGTTGTGTCCCTGCCTACTCATACTTCAAGGAGAAGTTTGACAGAGATCTCAGGCCTATTGTACTTGCCTTTAAGGTGGCACATTACCTTTCACCTTCAAAAGTGAATGAACTCAAGCCAACTGCTGTTGATATTGATTCACTTACTGTCTTCCCATTCTTGAACACAGAAGTGATTAATGGCTTAAAGTCTGAGTTACCTGAATATCTTGGCAGCTGAGGATGTTTCGGATAGCGTAGCATTGAGTGGTGGAAGTGCCATGAGGAGAATGGTAGATTGCCTAACTGGACTCACACATGTAGATTAGTCTTATTGGTGCAGCCTTCGTCAGCTGCATTTTTGAGCAATACCTTTTCTACGAAGCAAGAAAATTCTTTGGAGGATTACTTACAACTTTCTGATATTTTACAGTACAACTATAGTCTATAGATAATTGAATGTCTCGAATCTTGAATCCTTGATTGCCTTGTATATATCAATTGTTTGTCAAAGCATAATTGAGAAAATATAATTGATATAAAAATTATATTATATATTGGAAAAAAAATTGGTGAATATTAGGAGCATAATTTCATAAAAGGAAAGAAAAATAGGTAGAATGAAACGAAAAATAGGTGAATATTAGGAGCATAAAAGGAAAGAAGGCAGAAATTCGAGCATAATCTGCCAAGGCCTAGTTATTGGACTCTGATATTGCCTGTTTTTTAAATTAGTTCTTATTAGATTTCCATCAAATTATAATAATTAATAATAACAACAAACCCATTTCTATGGTTCAAACTAGGGTAAAAGACCCCACCCCTATATATAATAAGGGTTTTGAGTCAAGATAAAGCCCCTTTATTTAATTCAATTCGATGATATGAGATCTGAACAGGACAAAAACTTCCCCTATTGGTATCAATTCCATATATATTGGTCAGAAACTATTAATAAATCCACCTAGAGGTAGGAACCTCAATGCTCTATAAATATATAGCTATAATGATACAAATGTAGTTAGTCCTAGTTACTTTAGTCTGAGATAAGATTGACAAGAAAGTCGAACAGCAGTCACTTGTGACAGATATTATGGGACAAACTTGTAGAGGAATTTATCTAAAGTTAGAATTTTCTACTGTTGAAAGAGTAGTGGGGAAGTCAAATGCAGTCAGAGACCAGTGAGATATGAAATCTGTTTGAAATGTACACATTAAGTAATAAAGTCTCATTGTAGTGCATTTTGGAAGAAGACTTTTGTTAGCACTTGTCATTTCAAGTGGCTCCATATAATCATAACCTAGTTTCAAACCCACTATATATAGAGAGAGAAATTAATCACTTAGTATGGGATGTTTTGTCTTTGTTCAAAGCTCCTTGCACCCTTGGTTCAAACATTGGTACAGGGAGTATTATTTCGTTTCAAGCTACATATGTGGGGATATTTTGACTATCCTATGCATAGTGTATTGAGCTATCTACAGGGGGTACTTTTAAAAGTCTTATAATAATTATACAGAATATATCTACATAATGGGAACTTGCCCCCTTAAACTTCTTGTATGGTGGCCTGTTACCTAGTTTCAGACCCTCCAATGTTTACAGAATGAACTAGATAATTGGATCTTATATATACCTTAGTTTTAAACCTCTTGTACAAATTTGAGCTACACATATACTGGCATTCAGGAGACAATTAGACTTGATATATTGGAGTTATTACCGTAATATTAGAATTTCTATGCATAGATGAGAGCTTTTACCTAAGTTTCAAACCTTCTATGTATATCGAATTAAGCTAGAAATTGATGATTGTACCCTAGATAATAACCTCATATGGTACATTTACCCTATTATTTGATCAAACTTCCTTCACAATATTGAGCTATATATGGGGAGCTATTACCTGAAGAACTGAGCTACTAGTGGTAAGCTTTCACTCAAGTTTCAGACCTCTTGCTTCCTCTTACTATCCTGTACTGCCGTTCTGGAAGCTTTTCTGTTTAGGATAGCTACACAGCTATATCACTGGGAACCACTCTGAATCCCTTTACTCTTGAATATGTAGATGCTCTATATAGTTGGATTTCTTTGCTGTAAATTATGTTGTAGACATAGCATGATATATTGCTATTGTTTGTGTACTTTATATTTGCATCAAATTGTAGTTTGATAATGATCATATTATTCGCGAAAAATACTGTAGTGTGGTATATAAATACAACAATAAAAATACTACCTAGCCTTGGTCCACATGAGAAACTAATAATCAACTTATAGTGCCAAATATTGTCTTGTGCTCCTCTAATCAATGCTACAGGATTTCACTTAGTGCTTATATTCCAAAAAATCTCAATTTTTTATTTTGTGGTTACGTATAACACACAAAAGTAACAATGAGTGTTTCTTAGGTAGATAGATTTGGGAAGGGCTTTCAAGGAACTCAGATCAACTTTCACCTCTCCCTTTAGATTTAATACAATCCTTCTTTGCCACACAGAAATTAGAATGCATTGGATGTGTCAATTTGATAACAAAGAGAGCTGAGTGAAAGACTATATAGAGTTCTTGCACAAACTGCACATGTTAAGAATCAAATTCTGACAAATATAATTATGCCAAAATTGGCCATGAACTAATTATATGATAGCAACAACACAAATTATTATTGATTTGATGTCAAGCATTGAAATGTTCCACAGTAATAATGTTGTGTCAGTTATAACAAGAACAACAATACAGAGACATAATTGTAATGAATACTTTTCTATAGAACTTTCCAAGATTTATACCCTTTGCTGCATACGCACTTTGTTCATGTTTCTTGTAAAAGGTCTGCATCTCCATTTCATTTTATCTAGAGCCTCGTTGTTATGCCCCAGACTGAAGCTCAGGGACATTAGAAATAATAAACAGTTATGTGTTGTAGTGAATGCATGTTGTATAGATATCAAAATTGTATCATGTTCATGTCAGCCTTGATTTCTGTTTTCATCCTTAGTTTCTTGTATGCATATGCAAACTGAATCCAACACGAATCCTGCACACACACACACATTATTTCCTTATTTGGTCATTTTTAGTAGCTCTGCTGGATCCTATAAAAGCGCCAGCTGAGCACGTGACTAGTCAGTTCTGTCTTGCTGTTCTACTTTTAACCTACTTTTTATTATAAGGAATAAAAACCTTATCTCTTGGGAGAAGGGGGTAGTAAGACTTGACTCTGGTGGCAGCATACCTACCACTCTGACTGGATTGGCTCGTTGAGCTCAAGTTGGGTGTGTAGCATACGTTGGGGCAAGATTGTTCCCCATCACTTGGCGGCAGCGGTTACTGAACCAAACTATCATCATTGAAAGCTGTAAGCCCTTAGCTACTATTGTTTATTCTCTGTTCTTCTTTTGAGAACAAATTGCACAGTGGAAGATGTCTCATCGGCAGAAGCTCAAGAAGCCGGTTGCTGTGACGGATGAAACTTTGTCTGTATCAGAGATGGGTGATCAGGAACATGAACCTATCACGAAACCACAGTCTCAGGCTATTGGCCCTCCTGGCTGGGACTCAATCAAGATGCTCATTGAGAGCATGGATAGACGTGATGCCACACGTAGAGAAGACGAAGCTATCCGTAGAGAAGACGAAGCTATCCATAGGGAAAATGAGGAAGAGCGTCGTCAGGAGGAACTTCAACTGCGGAGAGAGGATGAAAAGATTCGTCAACAAGATGTGGAGAGGAGACGCCAGGAGGACAAAGAGTGTGAACAAGCACACCAAGAAACATTAATGACTTTGTTGAGGGATATGGACAAATCAAGGGAGACCCAGACAGAGAAACTGATCGAAAAGCAGAGGAGATTAGCCAACATTCCCAAGTGGACAGATGATGAGAAACCTGCAGATTTTCTTTGGAAGTTTGAGCAAGCCTTGACATGCAACAAAGAACCGAGAGCTCGCTGGGCAGAGCTGTTGCCTCTCTATCTGACTGGGAAGGCTTCCTCTGTATATACTGCCAGAGTCTCTGCGCACTTGAAGGATGATTATGAGGCTATCAAGATGGTTCTTCTAGATGCTTTTGGCGACACAGTGCAGCAAGCCAGTAAGGACTGGTGGACCTTGAAAAAACGGCAAGGAGAATTCCCTGAAGAAATCGTCATCAGGATAGAGTCCAAGATCAAGCGAGGGCTTGACGGGTGTAAGTCCATTATTGATGATATAGCTATGATTACTCTTTCTAAATATATCTCCTCGGATGTCAGTACCTTTGTCCTAGGACGTAATCCAATGACTGCAATGGAGGCAGCCCACTTAGCCTCTGAATTCCAGACACTTCACCCATGGAAGGCCAGGCCAACATACACTTCTCGATATGACCGTCGCGAAGGAGACACCTACAACTCCCGCTTCGAACACAGAGACAGTGATCGCTCTAGCAGAAGTGAGTGGAGGAGGGAGCAAGGTACACCCACATGGAGTACGACCAAGACTGATGGTGCATCAGGTCAGGAAAAGCACAAGTCGACTGCCAATCACAGGAGAATGGAGCACGCCCATTCATTTGCTACCATTGTCAACAGCCCGGACACAAACGACCAGACTGCCCTAGACGAGTTAGGAGGATTAGTGCCAAGTGGAAGGAACGTCGACTAGCGTTTGTACAAGGGAAGGTTGGTAACACTGAGTGTGATACTTTACTTCTGGATGCCGGTAGTGACTGCACTGTAGTTCATCCAAGGCTTGTTACTGTTGATCAATATACTAATGAGACAGTTGCTCTAGATGGTTTTGGGAGCAAAGCAGCAACTTCTTGCCCCATAGCTAAGGTCAAGTTTCAGATTGGTGACCTGTCAGAGGTGTGTGAAGTTGCAGTCTCAGAGGAAGTCCGAGCAGCTGATGCCATTCTCGGGATGGACCTCAACATTTATGACCAGTTGTGGGAGATTAGGAAGATTCGGGTGATTCGTGAACCCCAGCCAGCTCATGTGCTTCGAACGAGGAGTCAAGTGGCTGCAGACGTGGAACAAGAACGGCAACATGATTTAGCCAGTTCTGAGTCTGGTGCTTCTCCCCTCAATATTCTCTCTGAAGAATATAATTTTGATGATTCTTTTTTTATGCATGACAAACAGGAGCAAACTGTTCCAAACAAGGAGGAACCCTTGGACATTCCACTGCCTTCAGGTGAACCAGTCAGCTCTGATCGTGCGTTGCTAGTACAGCAACAGGATGATGACGAATCACTGAAGAACAAGAGAAAGATGGCTGAGGAGTCTGCCAATGGATATGGGTATGACAATCATTTGCTGGTTCATACTGAGGTTGACGAATTGGGTACTAGTTGGGTGAGAGTTGTGTTGCCAGAATGCAGAAGGAAGACTGCCCTAGAACTAGAACACTCATCCCGAACAGGTGGAGTGAAACGTACTTGTGCCCGGTTACGTAAGCATTTTACTTGGCCTGGGGTGGTGCGTGATGTAAGAAACCTCTGTACCACTTGCCCACAATGTCAGAGAGCCTCTAAAAACACCCAAGGCAGAGCACCTTTGATACCTCTCCCCGTGATCAAGAAACCTTTTAGCAGGGTTGCCTTTGACATAGTGGGTCCGCTCCCAAGGACTAAGAGTGGGAATAAATTGATCCTTACTTCTATGTGCTATCATAGCAAATATCCGGAAGCTATGCCCTTAAAGAGGGTAGATGCTGCAACTGTTGCTGATGCCATGGTGGAAATATTTTCCCGAACAGGCATCCCGGATGAAATTTTAACAGACCGTGGGACAGTCTTTATGAGCAAGTTGAACCAGCAGTTGTGCAAATTGTTAGGTATCACCCCCCGTAGGACTTCCCCATACCACCCACAATCAGATGGCATGTTGGAGAGGTGGCATGCCTCTTGTAAGGTTATGCTGAGGAAGGCAGAGGTAGAGAAGAAGGAATGGGACACCTACCTTAAGTATTTGCTATTTGCATACCGTGATTCGCCTCATTCAGTCACAGGCTTCACACTCTTTGAACTTATATATGGCAGAGATGTTAGGGGTCCCTTAGAGATCCTGAAATACAATTGGTTGGAAGGAGAGCTGCCAGATCGTACTTTGCATGAGTGGGTGAGAGAATTAATGTTGAAGATGGAAGCCATGTCTGAGATTGTAGGAGAACGGGAAAAGGTAGCCAAGGCCAATATGAAAAGGTCCTATGACAGGAATGCAAAAGAAAGATCTCTAGAGGTTGGCTCAATGGTGTTGATGAGGGTCCCAGGGTTGACACATGGGAAGGTCCTTTTGAAGTCATTGATCGGACTTCTCCTGTTAACTACCAGTTAGCTATCCCTGGAAAAGTTCACAAACCTAAGATTGTCCACATTAACAGGCTAAGGCCATGGGCCCATGGCATACCCCTGATGCTAGGGTATTGCGGATTACAGTGGCAGATGAGGATGACAAAGATGAAAGAGATAGAGTTGTGACTAGCTCCCATGCTAAGGACCTTAACCATGCCCAAGAAGCTGAGCTAGACGCATTGCTTGCTACTTTTAAGGATGTCGTGCAGTGTGAGCCAGGGAGAGTGATCTTGTTAGAACACCCCATTGACACGAGTGATTCCCCTCCAATCCGCACAGCACAATATAGGTTAGCACCTGCATGGCATGACCAGCTTCAGGACGAAGTGCGCTCTTTGGTTAAAGCAGGCATTGTCAGAACATCCCATAGCCCGTGGTCCTCGCCTGTTCTCCCAGTCAGAAAGAAAGATGGGTCGGTTAGACTATGTGTTGATTTCCGGAGAATCAATATCATCACAGTTCCTGACCCTTATTTAATGCCCCGAATCGATGACATCCTGGATAGGTTGGGCGAAGCTAAATTCCTATCAAAGCTCGATTTAAATAAAGGGTTTCACCAGGTCCCAGTGAGATCGAGTGACATCCAGAAAACAGCCTTCTGCACCCCACTAGGCAAATTTGAGTATGTTTACATGCCTTTTGGTCTCCGGAATGCTCCGGTGACCTTCCAAAGGTTAATGGATAATGTTCTTGATGGGTATGGTGCATATGCTCAGGCTTATATGGATGACATAGTCATTTTCAGTGTGTCCTGGTCGGACCATATTCAACACCTGCAAACAGTGCTTGGTCGTCTTCGAGAGGTGGGTCTCACAGCAAAACCATCCAAGTGTGAATGGGCGGTGGCCTCTTGCACATACCTGGGCCATGTAGTGGGCAGAGGCAGAGTACAGCCAGATGATTGCAAGGTTGCTTCGATCCGAGAATTCCAACGACCAGTGACGAAGACAGACGTGAGGTCTTTCTTAGGCCTCACGGGATATTACCGCAGATTTGTTAAGAACTATGCTAACAATTCTGTTGCTCTAACTGCAGCTACACGAAAGGTGGCCCCTCAGACTGTTGAATGGACCACACAGATGAACGATGAGTTTTTGTACCTTAAACAGCAGTTGTGTAAGGTTCCCTCACTAACTATTCCTTCCCAAAGTGACGCATTTGTGCTACAGACGGGATGCCTCCTCAAAGGGCATTGGAGCAGTCTTGAGCGTGTTGAGGGACAAGAACGAACTACCTGTGGGTTTCTACTCCCGGAAGCTCCGACCTAGTGAAGAGAAGTATGCCGCTACTGAGTTAGAAGGGCTTGCTCTGGTGGAGTCGGTCGACCATTTCGCCATCCACTTGGTAGGACGACCCTTCACAATCGAAACTGACCACCGAGCTCTTTCCTTCCTACAGTCGGCCAAACAGTCTAATGGGAGACTTGCCAGGTTGGCTTTGAGACTACAGCCTTTCGACTACACAGTGAAATACAGACATGGGTTCTCCCGCCAAGCCTGGCTAACAACCAAGTCCACTTCCTTCTCACATGGCCTCCGGCCTCCAGAGGAGGGGGGGAGTGTTATGCCCCAGACTGAAGCTCAGGGACATTAGAAATAATAAACAGTTATGTGTTGTAGTGAATGCGTGTTGTATAGATATCAAAATTGTATCATGTTCATGTCAGCCTTGATTTCTGTTTTCATCCTTAGTTTCTTGTATGCATATGCAAACTGAACCCAACACGAACCCTGCACACACACACACATTATTTCCTTATTTGGTCATTTTTAGTAGCTCTGCTGGAGCCTATAAAAGCGCCAGCTGAGCACGTGACTAGTCAGTTCTGTCTTGCTGTTCTACTTTTAACCTACTTTTTATTATAAGGAATAAAAACCTTATCTCTTGGGAGAAGGGGGTAGTAAGACTTGACTCTGGTGCAGCATACCTACCACTCTGACTGGATTGGCTCGTTGAGCTCAAGTTGGGTGTGTAGCATATGTTGGGGCAAGATTGTTCCCCAACACTCGTTTACATTGCCATTTTATAACCCAGAAATCCATGGACCAATTTAAGTGGGTTAGCTACAAGATGTTTAATCTGGATTGAGAGTGTTTGATTACATATAATTCAAACCTGGGTAGGAAGCCTCCTAAATACAGCTGATGGTTTTAACTGATGTTGCTACATTTAGAAATTTTACTTAATATGCTTGTCAAGGTAATATTATGCTCAAAATTAAGTGGATGGGAAGTATTGTGTAAGTTGAAAATTTACGTGATGGAAATTTGATTATTGTTCTGCAGCATATGAGATGATTACAAGAAATCTTGTCGGGTACGGTCTTGTCCCCCATATATATAATATATAATTATATATATAAAATATACTCATCATTATTTTTTCACTTCGTTTTCTTTAACTATATTCCCTCTTAAAATTATATAGCAAGTATTTGACACAGTAGGCAACCAACGATCAACCATTTATGTCAAAATTACACTCATCATTATATAGCTAGTTTAATAGCAGACTCACTGAGCAATTCTATAGTCCATATTATATTTAATATATATATATATATATTGTGGAGAGAAAAATATTTTGAGTGGGAAGATCGAATTTCATGTATATTCATATTTCAAGGATAAACTTTCGAGGAATCCCTCTCTAATTAAAATATTATTTACTGTTCATTCACATATCATGTTTATGAATCAGAAACGATTACATAAAAGGAGAAAAATACACACAAAAGTATAACAAATTAATGAAGTTAATGAGATAGCTGCGAGAGTTAGGTTGCTCCCTTCTTGAAATCACCCGAGCCCTTATTAAAACTTCAGCAATTATCTGAACATAGCCTTATGAAAATTTCATGACTACTTAAAATATCATCAATATAGCAAAAATACAAATCTTGTAAGGTGCAGAAGACATTTTATCTCATATGTCGCATTGGTTTGCTCTGAGAAACGGGATGATCTTCTTATTTATGGCTGCCCCAGGATCTAATTTAAATTTATTTGGAATTCTCCCTGTAATAATGGCTCTCCATTTTGGCTCTAATTTATAAATGCAATAATACTCTGGGATGATATTTCTTTAACTTGTATAACAACTCATTAGTATTAATAATCAAATCCCTAATGGCTGCATTGAAAGAAAATGTCTAGAATATTTTTCAAACCATACGTAAGTGTATGTTCCAGTCATTCCTCATACTTATCTAGCTCTAAATGGAGTTTGGAGCAAAGATAAAGTCGGAATTTGTCGTCCTATATCTCTGGAATTGTGCATCGGTCCATTAAACCGATATCATAATTATATTAGTGTAGGAGTGCTCTCTTGTACTTGAAACACAGGAAGTAGAAACTCTACCTGAATGTCTAAGTTCCCCAATGCACTAACTCCTCATAACTACTACAACCCTCACCAGAACTATGATAAATGATATCGAATTTTTTGTATATATGAGAGTATTACTTATTGTTTGTGAGTGACAAATGCCTGTATGTATTTCCACAACCTGGTTCTGGTTAAGCTCCACCATAATCATAATCATAGCAGCTTTGGTCTTTCTTTGCTAGACATTGTACAATGGATTGGGTACAACATATTAATTAATTCACACAAAACAAAAACCAATTAGTTCTTTAGGGAGGAGGTTATATTAGTGCAGAAGTGGATAGCTTATATTATGTAGTGTGTGCGGATTCCACTCAATATTTATTAAGTACACCAGATTGATCACTGAATGTGTGCTAAGAAATTGGACACTCTCTAGTTATTACAGTGCAGTGTGTCTCACAGACATGACATTGTACAATAGTGTTTTCATACTTTTGTTCGTATTTTGACCTTGGTCAGATTACATGTCAAAGATAAAAGTGACATTGTCATGAACTAGTTTGGTGCACATTCTTAACTCTGCCTTTAACTAACATAGCTTCCTCACAAATATAAATCCACAGACACAAAAGCTACTTCCAAACTCTTTGAACTTGGGGCAATGAGATGTAGAGTTATTTTTATCCAGGTGAAAATGTTCATTGCTATAATTTAGCATTGTTAGATTCATTTCACATGAATTAACAAATTATTGTAGATATGAATTGTACCTTAGAGGCATCAGCGAGATTAACATCACCATCATTGCCACCCAAAATCAAGATCAACCAGTGGGTATATTCGTAATCATTGAAGTCAAGGCATCAATATGGCAATCAAGCTGAGATTGTTTATGGTCACCTCTCCCCACAGCTGAAACATTATGTTGACCTTGCTAAGGAGAAAAGTGCCTCCTGTCCTTTTTTCCACTTGATGACTATGGTTTTTCTTTCCACAAGTGAGCATTTAAAGATGCAATCTCCTGCACTATGGCAGGAATCTGCTGCCAAATGCAACTGTGGTGCAGCCAACCGTGGCAAGATTAGTCCTATAGGTGCAATTTGGCACAATGAATTTGATATAACAGCCTCATTGCTCTGTGATGTGCGCCATAATGTAGCTCAACTCCAACCTCTCAATGTTGAATCCATGACCCATTGAACAGCTATTCCGACTCATGATGCTCGCCTTGACATTGGTGCAAGAAAATTCTGGTCTGCCTCTCAAGATGCTTATTTTGATGTAAGGATTTTTCACCCAACCAATGCCTCATGATCCATTTCTGCAGCCTACAAGAAAGCATGAAGTGGGTGCATGGCCAGCATGTTGCAGATGTTGAACATGGGGTCATTACATTTTTTCTTGTGTTTTCCACCACTGGTTGGACCACAAGGAACTACTTGTTACAAAAGACTGGTGTGCTTGCCTGGAAACAACAGAAGTCGTACTCTGTTGTCATCAGTTGGCTGAGGTGCGCAAGCTATCCTTTGCTGCCATCTGATCATCATGTGCATTCTTGGGACAAGGTCATCAACAACTGACCTTTGCAGAAAGTTGACATCACCCTCCAACATCTGAGGGTGGCATCTCACATGATTAACAGACTGTTTCACAGTTTTCATCCCACCCCAACGCCCCTTCTCCCAACAATTTTCTCCTCATTCTCTCATCATAAATTATTGACACCCCCAAATTTTTGGTCAATAAAAATGGTCAAGTCACACACCACTCCTTTGCTTCCTACCCCCCCCTGCAAATGATTTAGATTTGGAATTTCCTCATGATGGCTGGCTTTTTCATCACAAACCTTTCCTGATAACTGACAAGTTAGTGAAGCATAGTGGTTTGTTCCACACTGCTGTACAATTAATTCAACTTCAGTTGGTTAATAATGAGGGGGGTAGGATGC
Source organism: Cladorhizidae sp. MBARI D1340-BT2 (assembly GCA_028752905.1). Lineage (NCBI taxonomy): Eukaryota > Metazoa > Porifera > Demospongiae > Poecilosclerida > Cladorhizidae > Cladorhizidae sp. MBARI D1340-BT2. Next base: position 12,920,021 of record JAQNBH010000013.1, read on the forward strand.
ACACCACATTAGACAATGAGAGCACCATATTTATGAATATCAATATTATACACTCTCAGTTGACATGATAACATTATGATCACCTTTTCAATAATCAACTTCAAATTTTATTCACTCGACGTTTCGACTAGATGCTCAAGGAATAATGAGATGCTAAGTCATGTGCTAGCCTGCTATATACTGGTAGCTAGCTACCATGTGCCAGTACACGTGCCTAGCATGTGCACCGGATATAAAAATTGTCTGTAGCTGAGTAAAGATTTATGACTCCCTGATACTACATGAATGGTTCGAACTGATTTCATATGTACTTGTATATATGTTGGTGACAAAATGACCCACTACTGCAAGTTGCTAGTCTGCACCATACACAAATATAGACTTTGTTGTGCTTTGTAAATCAAAAGTGTTGCATGTGGTTTACTTTGGCAGAATTCTTTCGTGCATCATGTCAATGCAACGACAATACAGATTACAATTGCATTGATTTTCACAGTTACTTTGGATGCTGTGTTTCTAGCAGTGTCACCTAAACTAAATACAGTGCTTTTGGGGTTTGGTTCTGATAAGACTTAATGAACATGTGATTCTGACTTGTACTTATCACTCTATTTTGACCTGTGTTTTGTCCTGCTTTGAGTGACATACTTTAGCAAAATAGATATTTCCCTCGCATTTATTGCAAGCTTTATCGTTTGTAGGACACAGTCCATTTCCTATGGGACCATAAAAACACCATGTTTGTGAAATATAATCTGACCTGATTTTGTCCATGGTGGCTGCCACTGTTTAAGTCCTCTCTTGTGCGAAGAACATTCGCTGCTTCAGATGTTGAATGTGTTGTCTGTTCAATTGCTTTTGTTTGTTCCTCATTTGCTTCTTGTAATCTTGTTTTGGTGAGTAGAGCCCAGCTCTTCATGAAGTGCCCTCTCATCTCAACTGTTTCGACTGACAGTTTTGGATAATAGTCGATTTTAACTCTTTTTCTAAGTAGATGCTAGCATTCTTAATCTTGTAGCAAACTGATCTACCCTCTTTACAAGTTTTTGAACAGCTTTTATGCACTGGAAAATCTTGTAGGCAATATATTTCTTGGTTGTGAAATAGCTGTCAAACTTCTCCATTGCTGTGGCAAAATTATCTCCTGTTTCTGGGATCATGTAAAAAATCTCTTGCATAGCCTGTCCTGCCTGGTATCGCAATATGCCTTCTTTTGCTTATCATCATCAATATTTGGCACAGGTATATAAAAATTGGAAGCATCGTTTCCAACTATTCCATGTCTGGCTATGTGATGAAGGATCACTGATGAGATCAAAAGGTGGTAGGGGTGGTGACAAGTCAATTCTTCCTGCTACTGGATTTCATAGCCTGTTATATGGTTCTGTTATAGCTCAGTGAAATGAAGGATGTCACAGGACACTATTGATGGTAACTGATTGCAATTCTGAAAAAAGGCACCTTATTTGTTTTTAGATCTTGTGGAGGGCTACTCTCTTCACTTCAAATGCATCTAAGAGAAGAACAACTAATCCTCACCAACTACAATTTTTTCAGTTCTGAATACATTTATCCTTTCCCCCACAAACAAAAAGAAAAGTGCTCATGAATGCAACACTAGGGAAGTTTTGAGGCAAGATATACAGTATGGCAGTGCTCTATGATGTGACAGTATTTAGTGCTACTGTTATGCCACAGCCTTTGCTAATTGTAGTAACTGGCAGTAGCCTAACCTACTAGTTCAAGTCTTCAGTAGTTAATAACAACGTAATCTTACAATCTCACTTCAGTACAGTATATCTCAAAAACTCTACTACACAGTGCCTAGCCTGGTGCCCTTAATTAGGCTGCCAGGCCCAGCTCACATGACCAAATATGGGTAAGTACAATAACTTTACTGATGCAGTTGTCCAATCATATGCTAGCATGCGTGTATGTGTGCATGTTCAGTAATCAGGGTCATGGAGTTCATAAGCCTGAGATGTCTGCTTTAAGGGCTCATTAGCACCTTGGGTAGAGAGTCACACCTTGCCATGTCAAGGTTGTCATCACTCTGTTGGGGCCGGGCCTCAACATCCCCCTCCCCTTCTTGAGATCTCTGCTCATCAGTCCAGCATTGTCGCGACAATCCATCCACGTTGGCATTGGCGGAACCAGGCCTGTAAACTATGTCGAACTGAAAGGGCTGTATGGTCAGGGCCCACCTCATCAGGCGTCTGTTTCCGTTTCTCATGGGTGTGGAGGTAGGTGAGGGCTCTGTGGTCTGTCTGGATGGTGTCCGACCTAGCAAGTATGCTTCGAAGTGTTTCAGTGCTGCTACTATTGCCAGACATTCTTTTTCCACCATAGCATATTTTGACTCTCTTGGCAGTTGCTTGTGGGAGTAGTACGCCTCAGGTCGCTCCACATTCTCCTGGTCGTGTTGACTCAGTACTGCCCCAATCCCGCGATCTAATGCGTCCATTTACAGCAGGAAGGGTTGCCTGTAATTTGGGCTTGTCAAGATTGTCTTGCTGGTAAGTCCATTCTTCATGTTTGGAAAGCCTCTTGGCATTTGGGTGTCCATTGAACATTGGTTGGTGCTGCAGATTTTGTCAGATCTGACAGGCAGGCAGCTATCCCGCTGAACGATGGCAGGAAATGCCTGTAGTAGCCTGCCAGACCTAAGAATGCTCGGACATCATGCTTAGTCTGTGGTTGTGCAAACTGCTGGATATCCTTCACTTTGGCTAGCTCAGGGGTTATCTGTCCTAAGCCAACAACGTGTCCCAAATAGGTACAGGAGGCCATTCCCAACTGACACTTCTTCTTTTTGATAGTCAGGCCCTCCTCCCCCAGTCGCTGTATCACTGTCGTCAGGTGAAGGAGGTGGTCGTCCCAGTCCTTACTAAATACGACAATGTCATCCAGGTAAGCTGCTGTGAAGCTTTGGAGGTTGTCTAGCACACTCCATCCATTAGCCGTTGGAAGGTGGTGGGGGTCCCCTTAAATCCAAATGGCATGGTTTTGAACCTATATTTGCCATATGGTGACGTCTTGTCACGGTCTTCGGGTCTGACTGGTACTTGGTAGTACCCTTTTGATAAGTCTAGTGTTGACAAATACGAGGCCTTCCCCAGCTTGTCTAGCAAATCATCAATCCTCGGCATCTGGTGAGGGTCAGCTGTCGTTACAGAGATGAGTTTCCTGTAATCAATACAGAGCAGGAGGGTGCCATCCTTTTTAGCCACAGTCTCACTATGGGAGAAGCCCAGGAGCTTCTGCATGGTTCTATCACACCCAAGTCCAGCATAGCCTTTATCTCCTTCCTGACCTGCTCCTCCCAAGCTTTAGGGATCCTATAAGGGGGTAGGCGAAACGGTATTGCCCCTCCGGTGTCGATTGTATGCTCGACTGTTGCAGTCCATCCTGGTCTGTCGGAGAAAATCATTGGTCGACTGTCCACGAGCTCAATCAGTAATTTCTGCTGTTCAGCCGACAGCTGTGTCCCTAGGATTGGTGCTCCCATCTCTGTTGTGTCAATGGGATGTTGTCGTCTTCAGTTTCTGAGTCACCATAGGCACTGCTGCTGACAGTAAATGCTACTGGTGAATGCCATGGCTTCATCATGTTCACATGAAAGGTTCTTCGTCTCTTCCGTCTGTCGACCATGTCAATATCGTAGGTTACTGGTAATACTCTGGTTAAGACTGTGTATGGCCCCTGCCACTGTGCCGTAAGCTTGCTTGCTCCAGAGGGCCTCAGAACCAGGACCTGGTCTCCTTCCTCAAAGCTCCTGTGTCGAGCGTCTCTGTCATACCACACTTTTGTGTGTTCTTTTTTTTCAGTCTGGTTATCCGATGCAAGGTCCCTCATCTGGTCGAGTCTGTTCCTCATCTCCAGTACAAAGGAAACCACTGGCTCTGATCTAGTTGGTCCGGCCACCCAAGACTCCTTCAACACGTCTAAAGGTCCTCGAACATATCTGCCAAAAAGTAGCTCAAATGGGGAGAAGCCCATGCTAGCATGCGACACCTCCCTGTATGCAAATAAGAAATAAGGTAACAAAGTATCCCACTCTCTCTTATCACCTCTGATCTTTCTCATCATCTGTTTGAGCGTGCCATGAAACCACTCCACTGCCCCATTTGTCTGTGGATGGTATGGCGAGGTCTTGAGGTGCTTCACTCCAAGGAGATGGTACAACTCTTCCATGAGTGCAGACAGAAAGTTTGACCCTTGGTCAGTCAGAATTTCCTGAGGTAATCCAACCCTGGAAAAAATGCTCATCAAAACCTATGCCACTGTCGGTGCATCTGTCTTTCGGAGGGGTATTGCCTCAGGGTATTTTGTCCCATAGTCCACGAGAGTTAGTATGTACTTATTCCCGCTCTTCATTCTCGGCAGGGGTCCAACAATGTCGATTGCCACCTGACTGAATGGCTTATCGATCACTGGGAGTGGTACAAGTGGAGCTTTGTTGTGGAATTTCTTAGCTGCCTTCTGGCACTCTCCACAACTCTTGCAGGCTTACAACGACCCGGTTAATCGCTGGCCAGAAGAAACGCCGTAGTAGTCGTTGTGTTGTCCGCTTTTCTCCCAAGTGCCCTGCCATTGGAATGGAGTGGGAGATCATAATTGCTTCTTGTCTCTTCTCCCTGGGCAGCATGAGCTGGCGAAGCTCCCCGCCCAAGGGGTCATTGCTCATATGGTAGAGCAGACCTTCCTCTTGAAGGTAGCTGGAGTTCTCGTCTTCTAGCAGCTTCCATGCCACCTGAAGTGATGTGTCGGCACGCTGGGATGCCTTAAAGTCGCCTGCTTCCTTCTCCCTGATGGTGTCTGTGTCCAGGGTCTGTTGCTCTGCTGCCTGATGGGCTGCCTTCCTCTTCTGGCTTCTGGTCTGTCTAACTTTTGTGGAGGGCACAGCAAACAGATTATCATCAAAGTTGAATGCCTCACCTAATGTTTTGATATCGGCACCAGAGGTACTTGTGGATGAATCGTCTGCTTCCTGTTGGTCCTTCTGTTCGAGTCTGGATTGCCGGGTCTGTACTTCCAATACCTCCTTGGTAGCTTCCTCCTTCGCGGTAGCTGCCTTGATAAGTAGTGTGTTGAAAATTGGTTGGTCAGTTCCAAGGAACACTTCCTCCTGGAGGCCCTTCATCACCCCGACCTTGCTCCGAAAGGTCTGTCCATCCAGGCGGAGTGTTACCATGGCCATTGGGACTTGTAGCATCTGCCCACTCGCTACTCTGATAGTAAGGAGCTCCCCTGTGTTGTATGCATCCCGTCTCACCACCTCTGAGTTGACCAGAGTGTGCTGTGCTCCAGAGTCCAGCTTCAATCTTGCCTGGAACACTCCATCCAATTCTCCTGCAACAAAGTAGTCTTCTTTGCTCGGGATGCCAGTGTCACATCTGTAAATCTTTTTGGGACAGTTAGCTCCCATGTGCCCCCACTCCCTACAATTGAAACAAAGGGGGCCCTTGGCCTGGTAAAAATACTTGGCCAACTTGCCTTTCCTTGCTGACTCAGTTCCCTGGTTACTGTTGTTGTCCCTAGTTGAAGGAAACTTCTGAGGGGGCTTCAACTCATTCCTGATGTCTGATTTTGCTGTGTCTTCCTTCCTCTCATTGGGGCCAGGTGACTGTCTGTCTGCCTTCCAACGTCATGGTCGTGTAAGTATCAGGTTCCTATCCCTAATATATTTGTCGGCTAGCTTCCCGACCTTCCTTGCAGTGGATAGGCTATGGGCCCTGACCCAATAAGCAATATTATTGGGGAGCATCCGGAGGAGATGTTCTCTGGAGAATACTTCATTGCATTCACTGACTTTGTTGCACTCAGACAGGCACTTTCGTCCAAGGTCCGTCAGCTTCCCTGCCATCTGTATAACTGTTTCTCCAGACTTGAACGTTGCCTCCCACCAGCATTTCTGGTAGTAGTTTCGTTAGTTATTCCGAGCCGTTGCTTGATGGCCTCCTTCACCAGGTCATACTGTTCTGATTCCTCTGCTGGTAAGGCTAGGAATGCTGCTAACACATCTCCTTCCAGGAGGGGTCGGAGGTGGAGCATCCACTGGACTCTCGGGACACCAAAGGTAGTCATATGTTGCTCAAACCATGTTAAAGCTGCATCGACGTCGTCCTCGTCCTTAATTGCTGCTAGCTTAGGGGTTGTAGCTTAGGTTGCTGTCTCTCTGTGACTAATGACTGCATGAGTTGAGTGAGCTGTTCAGCATCTCGAATTTGATGTTGGTGCTCCGACTCTCTCTCTGCTTCCAGACGACTCCATCGCTCTTGGTCCAGTCTTCTTTGTTACTCCTGTCTGTTCTGCTCGGCTGTCTTTTCAGCCTCAAAGCATCGCCATCTGTCTGCCTCAAGTTGCTGCTGTTGGACCATTATTTGCAGCAAGTCAGCTGTTCCTCGTTGTTCTGCTGCCATGGCTCTGGTGATCCGGACAGTGTCTTCTCCGTTTCTTTCTGTCATACTTAGGTCTTCCAACTCAGTTCTGCCGAATTGCGTGGCCTTTTTGTCTGTGCTGGACATGTCATGTGCTACTGGTCTATTGGTCTATAGTTCGAATCGAGTTTCCGCTGCTACCATATGTTATGCCACAGCCCTTACTAATTGTAGTAACTGGCCTGAAGGGCAGTAGCCTAACCTACTAGTTCAAGTCTTCAGTAGTTAATAACAACGTAATCTTACAATCTCACTTCAGTACAGTATCTCAAAAACTCTACTACACAGTGCCTAGCCTGTTGCCCTTAATTAGGCTGCCAGGCCCAGCTCACATGACCAAATATGGGTAAGTACAATAAACTTACTGATGTGGTTGTCCAATCATATGCTAGCATGCGTGTATGTGTGCATGTTCAGTAATCAGGATCATGGAGTTCATAAGCCTGAGATGTCTGCTTTAAGGGCTCATTAGCACCTTGGGTAAAGAGTCACACCTTGCCATGTCAAGGTTGTCACTCTGTTGGGGCCGGGCCTCAACAGCTACACATAAATGTCTTGCGGCCTTTTTGTTCCTACAACAACCTCCGCCTGCATAAAAGTAGAAACTATGGACAGAGCCATGTATCATGATCTGCAAGTAATGATTTAATGGTAAGCACACATTATCATGCCAGTTACTTTGGTCCACCAATTTGTTAGAATGGGAAAGTTGCTAGTTGCCTCTCCAATGTTGATGTACCATTTAGGATCACTACATTAGTCAAGCATCTGAAGTAAGAAATACCTTAGTTATTGCTGCTGGGTTAAAATATGTAGTATAAATATTCTACTCGAGTTTGTATAGTAAGTTACAACTTGGTGAATTAACAACCTAAGCACGTAGTTTCCTACATCTAAAGGTAGCAAAAGTTCTATTACTTAATAGCTGATGGGAGCTGACATTCCAAACCACGACATTACCACTGATAATTTGGTACTGGTGCAAACAATTGACAAATAAGCAGTATACGGTTCTGGACATGCTTCAATGTGTGTTTATTAAATCAAAAAGTATCTCTTTGGAAGCACCAACCTCCGATATGATATCCTTCATTTGGCTCTCTTTCAAATCAGAGGCGATCTTAGCATTCAACATGATTTAATGCTGTTTAAGACTTAAACAGACTTATCAGTGGAACTATTACTGTATTCTGTAAATCTGCAGTCTTATAGATCCAGTAGTGACTTTGAACCAGCAAGACTCTGTTGGCCAGTAGGATCTTGTTATAACCTAGTGGCCCTCTCTTTCTTCAAGAGGTCCAACAGATCCAGTTGACTCAGCAGGCCTATGTATCCACACAAGAATTTATTGCCCTCAGTTAAAGTGCACTGCAGACCTGTAAGATGTATTCACCTATCAACCCACTGTCCAATCTGCCTCTGCCTTCCAGGAGGACCACATTCCTTCAAACCCCATTGTGCTAGCAATAAAGAGTGATATTTAGATAGACATCTGACTAATCCTAAATCCTGAAAATGTAACCAAATAGGAGTAATACTACTGCCCTATAGAAATAGGTGCAACCCAATGGAATTGTTTCACTTTTCAGTGTAACCCGAGCCTCTGATCAATCTCTGAGACAGGTGATCCAATCTTGGCACATGATTGACTTGTGGGAATCTTTTAGCAGATATAGTGAAAGGCAGTAGAGTTCATTATCATTTGTTGTTAATTTATAGGTTGATTGGATCTCATGTCACATGGATCACATCCACTTGCGAAGTTAAAACAAGGATGAGCCAGTAGAGTATTGCCATTGCTATCTATAGATATCTAACATTCAACTATGGCTACAATAGCTAAGATACTATAAAAAATCTATATTAGTGTAAAATTTTAAACTAAATGGAATAATAACAAGCATCAGTTGTTTGCTGAGAAAATAGTACTTTTCAACCAGTTCCAAATTTTATCACATGAGTCCAAAAGTAATGATCACCAGAAAATATTAAAAACGGTCACAATCTTTGGTAATGATCAATTTCAACTTCAAATTTCAAGATTTTCTCAGCTCCAAACTTCTTCTCCAAATTCACATATTTCTTCTTCAATTTCTGTCAGTAAGGTTGGATATGCTAGAACTATACCTACCATGCAAGGTCTCGTACCAAACCAGTTTCTCCATATCCTTTGGTTCCTTCCAATAAAAAACCCTTGTGTTTTAGATTGTTAAATTTGAGAATTTATTTTAACTGGCTGTACTCACCACATTTGTTCCCGTTCACTTCAGCTTGAATTGTAATATTGGCAGGTGGATGATACTGAGTCAGTAGGCAAATGCCGGCATATACCTTGCCAGATTAGCAAATGCCCCAGCAAGATCTTTAATATGATGTGCACAACCATTCATCAAAACAAATTTCATCGGAAATTTTGGCTCTGCTGCTAAGAACACTTCAGCAGTAGACTGGATAGGGATAATACCATCTTTATTCATGGCAATTTGAAGCTATTTCAGATTGGGTTCAACACATATGCCTGGAGTTTCTATTCCAAATTCTTCTTTCAATAGCCGTACCATTTCCCCTGTTCCTCCACCTATGTCAATTATCTGGTCGGTGTTTGTAAGAGTGCTTGATAGCATTGACAGTACAAGAATGATAAAACTCAAGTAACTTATCATAGTTGGAAGCTATCCGATCGTAGTGACCTGAAACAATAAAAAAGCTTTAACTGGGTTTGAGGGTGAGACCGTGCTGCCTAAAGCAATCCAGGACCATAGACGTGTTTGAGATGTTCATCCTAGTCCTGACTAAAAATGACCACATCGTCTATGTAGGCATTGGCAAATGTTGGAATATCAGCCAGGACAACATGCATTAGGCGCTGGAAGGTTGCAGGCGCGTTCCGCAAGCCAAAGGGCATCATGGTGTACTCCCATTTTCCCCATGGCGTACAAAATGCTCTCTTGCATTGATCCTCGTTTGATACCGGGATCTGATGGAATCCTTTTGTTAGGTTAGAAATCGGGCATTCCCAATCTGTGAGAGCATACCGTCGACACGAGGCATCTGATATGGGTCGGGTGTAGTGATGTTATTTATCTTACGGAAGTCTAGGCAGAGCCGCACTGATCCATCTGGTTTACGGATGGGAACAACAGGAGATGACCATGGGCTGAAGGAGGGTTTGAGTACTCCTTTCTCAGCGAGATCCCGGATCTCCTCTCTCAGCTGGTTGTCCAAAGTGGTGGTAGTCTGGCGAGATAACCTCTGATGGGTGAAGCTTCGCCTGTATCTATCTTCAAGCATACCGTATTTGTCTTGCCTAACATCTCTGTTACTACATCAGTGTAACTAGACAATAAGGTGGTTACTTGCCTCTGTTCAACTCTGCTCCTAGCTTCTGGGTCACTTCCTTCTCATCCCCAAGCTCCTCCTCCTCTTGGGCCACAGTCACCCGTAAAACTGCGGCCTCTGGAGCGATCCAGGACTTAATCCTATTGATGTGAACAACCTGTTTTCTGTTCTGTCTGGATGGCACAGCTACTTCTAGAGTGACATCCGAGATTAGTCTGGTGACTTCGTATGGACCGTCCCAGACATCCTCAAGCTTCCCACGGAGGTCTGGTGCTCTGATCAGCACCATGTTTCCTTCCTTGAATGTGCGTACCTTGGCTTTCACGGCATAGTGTCTCTTCATGCGAGCTTTTGCCTGCGCTTCCCGCTCCTTCACCACCTCCCTTGTCATCTCGAGGTGGTCCGCCAGCTCGTTCACCCAGTCGACGACATTGGTGCTGGTTATACCACCATCAGTCCATCCTTCGTGTAAGATTTCCAGGGGTCCTCTAAGAGCCCTACCGTACACAATCTCAAAAGGAGAAAAACCAGTGTTAGAATGGGGTGAATTGCGATATGCAAACAAAAAATATTTTAGTAGTAAGTCCCAATCTTTCTGCCTATCCTCACATTTCCTGTGAGCATGTGCTTGAGTGATCCATGCCATCGCTCAAGTGCTCCATCTGTTTGGGGATGGTATGGGGAAGTCTTTAACTGTTTAATATTGCACAAGGTAGAGAGCTGTTTCTGCTCCTTAGCTATGTGGGACTCCTGTAGTTGGATCAGTCTTTCCTCCGTCTGCAAACTCCTGTTGGCTGTCTCCGTCTGGGAGAGAACCTGCTGGATTAGGAGGTCTGTTATTTGGGACTGTCGGGTTTGGGAAGGTTGAGTTATCCTCTGATGGTTAGCTCAGAAGGCGGAATAACTGTAACCAATAAAGTAGTTCAGTAGCTATGCAATAATTCGATGGCTAGAGGATGTAGTTTATCGCTGCCACCATGTGTCGGGGTCGGGACTGGATTAGGTCTCCGATCCACCAGTTAATAAGCTGCCACCAGAGATATCCTCAAGACAAGGTAGGGGTTAGTCTACCCAAGACTCGGTTAGAGATTCAACAACTTAACTTGTCAAGAAAATAGGATATCTGCATCACTACTCAGGGGGTGGCTTTAAATAGTCTGTCCCCCTTTGGTTCTGACTTTACCATATCACATGTGATGCTGTAATATATGACCAATTGGATCAGTCCACCTAAGCTTACAGTAAGGATTATGATGGTGTTGTTATGAATAAAGGGAACAGGTGAATATGTACTGAAACACGCACGTGGTTTATACGGGTATGTGTAAATTCTCTTTGTCTTGGCTCTTCTCTGTCTCTCTCTCTAGGTCTCTCCCCCTTCTCTCTCCTCCCCTCTCTCATGTCGGTCCAGTGGGTCCTGACAATGCTATCAACCCAGATTTCAGGGACAACATTGTTAATGTGATGTGTCATCAGATGCAAATAGAGACCCAAAGAAAGAGAAGAAAGACTAGCTGAAGTAGCCCGTCAAGAAACCAGAGTGGCAGAATAACTAAAACAGAAGAAGTAGAGAGAGAGAAGAGAAGAGGAAATACAACAAGAGAAAGACCTTCATTAACAAGAAATGGAACTCGCAACAAGACTAAGAAAGAGGACTTCCTTGATACCATAACCACTGAGCAAGCCCTGTCAGGATGCCAGATGATATGAGGATGTGGTTCAGATAATTATAGGTAACCATCAAGTGGATGAGAGGCCAAATGAACATCACTGACAATTACGCAGGATCACATCGACACCTACAGAATGAAGACAACCACCGACAACTCAGATCATCTATACCCCAACCTCCACTATTTTCCTCCCTTCCAAACTACCAAGCAGATCACCCTGCCACAATATGACCCACTTGGTCCCGATGGTCACATAGCAGCCTAATGCAGAGAGAATGTCTCACCCATCCATCCACTACATCAACACCTTCGCTCCACTAGTGATGTGCACCAGAAGTGTCATAAGAAGTCCTGTTACCAGATTTCTACTAGACACAAGAGAAGCCAAAACTATGGTGTATTCCAAATGGATATATGACCACTTCTTCACTGGGGCTCACAGAGACTTCTTACCCATCTCAGGTAACCCCCCCACCATTAGCTAATTACCTATAGAGATAGATGCAGAATACGAGTTCCACCTAGAATTAGCAGTAAACGACAATCTACTATGTGATATTCTCGTGGGGAGTGATATCCCGCACCTATGGCATTTGGGCAACACCTTAAATAAGAAGAGAGAAGTTTTCACTGTTTATATGAGCTAGCAAATTCTAGAACATTCTGGTATATCTATCCACACTGAATAAGAACTTAATAGCAATAGTAGACACAATAGTGAGCATACCCATTTCATCACATTGATATACTGCCAATTGGATTGAGTACCACCGTCAATTAGTTAGAGTATTGCTCTGGGGCAGAGATGGTAACATAGAAGGGAACCACTCCTGGGCAGTGATGTACTATATTTATATTTTCATATATCTGCGAGGTAAGTAAGGTCCTATGCATGAACTTAAGATCAATGGCTAGGTTTAAAAAAAAAAGGGGGTAGAATAGAAGTTTCTCGTGGGTATTATTATTATTTTTTTAATTATCACTTTTTAATACTTCAAAGATTTTGGTATCAAAAGGTAGCCCATTCTGTGTGATTTCCAAAGATGCTACAATAGTGGTGTTGCAATAAACTTGGCTGAAATATGGGTAAAACCACAAAAGTCCTTATATGCACTCTTGCTCCCCATTCAACACTTGTTATTTATGATGATATTAACAGTACCCACATGTCAGGGAAATACTCTCACCTGACAGTGGCAGAACCAGCAGGTGGTGTTGACAGCAGAACATCACTATCTGTGGGATTAACAAAGGGACATATACATGTGAAAGAACAAGCCACTCATGTGAACGAACAAGCCAGTGATGTGAGCAAACAAGCCACAACCACACCACAGACAACAAGCAAGAAGACTCACCTGACTGAGGAGCCTGTGACTTGGGTTGACCCAAGTGAAGATGATTGGTCCAATCCACAGGTTGGCAAGGAGACCAGTGATGTCAAACTGAACTGATAGAAAGAGTATAAAAGGAGACTATGTATAAGATTATAAACACGCTACGGCCTATGCCCAAAAGAACTGATACCTGATTATGTTGAACTTTAAGAACTGTTGTAAGAACTTGGATTGATAGTGTTGATTGACACTGTGTGTGTGATTCTCTATCTGTATTTATAACATACTTGTTTCAAGTGGGTAGCCAGTATCTCAGGGAGAGATACTGAGTTTGGCTTGGGATAAGATTTCTAGCAGGTGGCTAGGAATAGGTCCCAGGCGTCAGATGAAAGTGTGGATCTGACTGAACAGTTAAAGTGTCTGTTTCGGCAGAAGGATGACTTTCCGTCACACCACACATACAACTTATTAATTGAAAAGTGTTTTATAAAACAATTTTATTTCCCCCTATTCATTTTTGCTGTCAGGTGACTGACTATATCTCATCAGAAAATGACTGGATTAGAAAACTGTTCAATTTAAAATACAGGACAATGCAAGAGCTTTATATTATATATTAAAAAATGACGATATAAATGCATGAAATTACACTTTCCTGGTAAATCAAAACATTGGTGTTAAAAAAACTATGGTTAACACTTTGGAGCTCTGCAGACTTCACTCTATGACCTTAATATATGATTTCTCTGTGTGCTCTCTTATGATACTAAAAGAAATTGTTGTATAGGTACAACCATGCCAAGGTACATGCAGTCAAAATTGGGGTCTCAAAACCAGCCTGCCCGAGTTTTCTAACTTCTAATTGGAAAGTGCAAGATAGTGCCAGTGTCTGCCCTCCTCTATGCTATCATAACCGCTGTACGTGAAGCATGCATTTTTTTAAACCTGCCACTTGACCATGTACTTACACTTTAGCGCCTAATCATTGCAAATACTAATGGTACTAATGAGGAAATGCAGAAAGCTTAGGAGCAGGCTGGTTTTGAGGCCTGCAATTTTGACTGCTTGTACCTTGGGTATGGTTGTACCTATACAATAGATTTTAGTATTAAAAGAGAGAACACAGAGAGATCTACCTTTTGAGCTGTATATAAAAGGTTACAGCGTGAAGTTTGCAGAATTTATGGAGCTCCAAAGTCGTACCCACAGTATTTTTAATACTTTGGTATTATGCCCACTTATTCATTTCTCGAGAGGTACACAATGAAATGTTTGGCTAAAAAGTATCAAAACTCAAGAATGGTTGACAATAATGAGTTGAAACTTGAAATGAAGTTTAATAGTCTGGTATAGAATGGTGAAGGAAAAGAAAATGGATTTTTTTTAAATGGTCTACCCTCCCTATTTAAATGGTAGATTCCACCCTTTTTTAAGGATTACTGGTACCTCAAATGGTGCTCATCTATAGCTCAGCAATGTGCACCTCACTTGTAGAAACTCTTCTACTAAAGATAATTGAACCAGGGGCGTATCTAGGAATTTGAAGGGGGGGTTTCCATCTCATGCATGTGAAGCTTGTAAAAAAAAATCACCTGGCCACAACCACTTTTATCTGACTGTGTCCCACAATAGTTTATAGAACATAAAATTACAGAAATGATAATTGTTGTTGCGTTAATGACTCAAAATGTCCTGGAGTAACATTCTTCGAGGGTGTTGACGAGCAAAAATTTTAAGAATAGCATCTAGGTCAAAGTTTAAGCCATAGTGGATGTTCATCAGTGCCATTGATAACCTTTGCTGCCCCATGTACGCAAGTAGGTTATGAGTCTTCTAAGTACACTGACACTACATTCACATTCACTGCTGGTTACGGTTAGAGTACAAACAATACGGAGTAAGCAGTAAATATTCGGAAACATGCTCTCATTTGCACAGTTCAAGGCCTGGGATGGAGTTTTGGGTAATTCTGATGAGAAACTCCTCCATTTAGATCTCTACAAATGGAATTCCTGTTCAAAAGTTGAAGGACTTGGCATTTCATCTTCATAGAAATCCAAAAGTTCCTTTATCAAATTAGACTTACTCTGAGTGACTACATTGGCCATGAATACAGATGGAACTATGCTCAAAGCTCGTACTGCTTTCTTTTGTGTGTAGGAAAAACGAGTGTGACCATGTGATATCAGAAATGGAACAGAAATAGATCTTCTGTAATAATCTTCAGCAGAGTCAGCAGGTACATTGCTTCTACTTGTTTGCCTTGCACATCGACGTGGAAGATATGGCTGTGATGCATTGATTTTTTGTGCTAGAGTGACTGCAGAATCAAACCATTTCTTGTGATGAGAATAAATGCTGTCATGAGATTTATGTAAAGTAGTCTCAACTAAATTTACATCAGTATAAGCATTGCAAATATCTTGCAAACGCCTCTGTAGAGACACTGTTAAGCCTTTTATGTAGCCTAGGCCATGGTATACCACCTCAAATGCCATAAGAAACTCAAACTGAGTTGTCGTTGTTAAAAGTGATGCAGGTTTCTGAGCAGACTCTCTGTTCCACCCATCATCAGTGCCGATTGTCTCCAAGGTACTAATAACAAATAACAGCTGGTACCATCTTCGAAAAGACTTCATAGCCCGCTACCCAATGGGAAAGGCTTACCAGTTTCTGTCTGTTAGTTGTTCCCAGTGGAAGTTCACTGATCCGTTTTTCTAGTTCTACTCTACTCTTGGGAGAAAACCTAAAAAAAGGCATAGCTCCACAAGAGTTCCTTGCATATTTCGAACAGTCATGCTGCCACAACACAAAGATTCAGTGTATGAGCCGAGCCGCACAGTGAACATAGACTGCTTTTGGGTATTGTTTCTCGATTAGAGCAGCAACCCCATGATACTTGCCAGCCATGTTGCTGGCACCTGACCATCATAGCCCTGCCCACGCACCTGACCATCATAGCCCTTCCCACGTAAATTATTTGGGTCTAAGGCATAATTTTGTATTGCATTTAGGACGGTTTTAGAAACAGCTACTCCAGTGGTGCCATCTTTGCAAAGAATAATTCAACAAACTCTTCTCTCACCACACTTTCCGAGTCAACATATCGCAGGACTAGAGGAAGCTGCTCTTTATTAGATGCATCAGCAGCCTCGTCAGCACACACACAAAAGTACTTTGCTACCCTAACCTCCTATAGAATTTTCTCTCTTATCCATTCCACTAATGGCTGCAATCAGTTCATTTTGAATGATTGGGGCATGATATTGGGCATTTCTGGCTACAGAAGATAAGTGGTCTGTATCACCTGCTTCAACACGAAATTGAAGCAAGGCTAAAAAATTTCCAGGATTTGCATCACTCCAAAGATCTCAGTGGCCACGAAGAGCTATGTTTTGCTTACCACAAAAAATGATCATCTTGAGAATAGCTTCCCGATTCTTCTGAACTTGAGCAGATGCTCCACAATGTAACTATTGCTGTATGGAAAGCTGGCCTCCTTCCATTTTCCCAGTAAATGTAACAGAATCATCCATCTGCTCTGTGTGATTTCTGCGAGCTGTGTTCTTTGAGTGTTTGCTTTGCTCGAGTCAAATTAGTCATTGGAACGGTGACCAGCTGTCCAAGAATAGATTGATTCTTGGTGAAGAGTAAACAGTAAACAGCTCAAACAGAAGCCACCATTACATGAAACAGAGTAGCTCAACCAAGAAGGATCTAGACCTTGAGTACTCAATTTTAGTGGGGAACTTGAAGTCACACCCTGATCTAAAGGCATTCTTCAGAAGCCAAAGCTTCTAAGAATTCTGATGTCCTCAAGTTTATAGTTTCCTAAATCAGCCCCAGGAGGACATGCATACACCCTAGCAGCTGATACACACCCTTGACCCGACAAATTTCCCAGATCATCAGGAGATAGAGACTGAGTAGTACTTGGCTGACTTACTTCCCTTTGATCTTGAACTGACTTTCTTAGGATCAGTAGCAGTGCTACTGTCAGACTCATTGCTTGACACTGACACCCCAAATGACAGAATCAATATTTGCCTCCATGTCAAAGCTTTACTACAATCTCAAATACAGTCCACCCTCCTGGAATAGGGGCTGGGCTAAGGTAATCCTATAAGAGATTACTAATATTCATAGGCTTGCCAGTTCCAAGCAAATAGTTTTCTATAAGAAAACAGCTGCTTGAGTACTGTACTAAAAGTTTTGTGGTTTGCAGAAGTAAATTTATGAGACTCTAAGGGTTTAAATTTGCAATACAAGAGTACACTATAGTACACTACAGTCAAATTTATATGTAGGATTAGCAAGGATAGATGCTAGCTGCAGCTGTCAAATGGCTTATGGGTGTGGCTTGTACTCAGGGGGGGTTTCTGGGCAACAGGAAACCCCCCCTAAATACGCCCATGAATTCATATCCCACTCAACCATTCCTAATTGGCTAAAGAAGCGAGCCCCCTGTGAGAAGTTGGATGGAAATCTTGGTATCGCCATGCTTAGCATATCTGTATGTAACATTTGTTTCAGCACAAAAAAGATCCTCATCTTCAAACGTACTCTAATACAAGTTTTACCATTCCTTCCACAGCTCCTATCAACTTCTCTTCTTCTATGAAGTCAATTGCCAGTTTTGGAACATTTTTTTAGATATTGACCCCAATAACCTTGTTCATTTTGTTGTTTATGTCCTTGTTCTCACTGCCCCTCATTTTAATTAGCTGTATCCATAGGCAATATATTGGTGCTTGACCTGCAACCTCCCACACTTATTCATCAATCTATTATGTAGTTACTTGTGCTATATCTTACACAAGGTTGTAAAGCAAATTTTATTATTATTATTATTATTATTATTATTATTATAAAGAAGGACTACAGTAGTTTGATAAGATTTAAGACTCAGTTTGGCAGCATTTTACTATCACAAATGGTATCTTCAGCCGATTTTGACCACAGAACATTTCAAGCGTGCCTTGAGTAAGCGTGGAACCTAAAAAATCGTATTCAAGATCCTTTAACTACTTCCCCCCCCCCCCCCCCACCCCCACACACATAACTTGCGTATATATATATATTATATATATAATAAGTCCATAGTTTTACCAGAAGCCTTTTCTCACTTTAGCACCATTTATCAGCATGTATATTTCTACTTTTTGCCCCACACATAACTTTTTTATAATATGTCCGTTCATCAATCAGAAGACTCCAAACTTCCCAACGAAGCAACCTATTTTTCTAGATTCATTTTCAGGAAAACACGAGATGATCGGTAAAGGATCGCCAATATTAATAAGTGCGCTTGATCATAGCCCGGACTAATAAATCAGTTCATGTATACTATTCTGCTTGTTCTTACTTGTATATAGCAAGAGTTCACTTTTCCTTAAAGAATACATTCATCTGTGATTCTTTGACTTCAGGCATTTCTTGTTTCTGAGAGGTAACAGCATAATTCTCTCTAAAATTGTATTAGTGAGATATACTTGGACGTGTACCAGAAAAAAGTAATTGAAAAGAATATTGCAGAAATATGCAATGAATGCTAAAGCAAAAAAGTGGTTGCTCTTGCATATTATCAGATGCAATATCACCACATAACCCAGTCATAATTAACAAGACATCTGATTCATAAGACGGTGGGAAGCTGCTCTCAGTAGAATCCAAGGGATAAAATAACTGACATGCTTGTTTTCTCTCAGGTGAGGTATCACAGTAATAATTAAAAACACATCAAATTTATCAAACCACAGAGCTATATATATAGCACATGAACATATAAATACCAACAACAACAAAAAGAATTAGAAACAAGTAGAAAAAATATTTTTATTTTACATTAAAAAATATATCAAAGATTGACTATACTCGAGAAAGAAAGGAAACAACTTGAAATCACAAATACATATCGCTAGATTACTCTTTTACAATTAAACAGGTACACCAAATATCATATACATGTGAACAACATATTTTTATTTTTTAATGGTAAAGAGACAATTTGAAGATGGTAACAAGAAACTTAACCTCATCTTTGGACACATTTTTCAATTCTACCTAATCGGTATTAGCGCATGCCAAAAACTTCACTTTCGGAGCTGGGAAATTCCTAGTCGATATTCATTAGATTGCTAAGGTAAAATGAGATGAGCATTACAGCATGAATTTTTGCTTTCAATAGCATCTAGGTATATCGCTAGTAAAGTGCTGACAGCACCATTTGAGAATGATTTTGGGCTGCCAGGTGGTGAACTGAGCTTTCAAAATGGAGAAGAAGTCTCTTCTTGCTTGTGGGAACCAGGTTGGAACTATGCTGAAGTTGAGACACAAGATAGAAATAGAATCAGCATGAGTGATGATTCTCTCAACACTGCCAGCTTCAGCACAGAGATAGGGTGGGAAGGAGAGAGAATGAAGTAATCAATAAGACTGTTCATGGTAAGACTAAACTAACTGCTGTATAGCTGTGACTATATCTAGATTTTAGCCCAGAGCTAAACATCATTCTTTCCTTGGGTAACTGAAGGATGTGTGTTTGTGTGTGTATGTGTTTGTGTGCATTTGTTTTCATATGTGTGTGTGTTGGTGTGTATGTTTGTGTGTTTTCATTTGTGTGTGTGTGTGTGTGTGTGTGTAAAAACATAAACAAAGTATTGACTATCTATTATAGACCTAATG
The DNA here is from genome assembly GCA_028752905.1 of Cladorhizidae sp. MBARI D1340-BT2. Lineage (NCBI taxonomy): Eukaryota > Metazoa > Porifera > Demospongiae > Poecilosclerida > Cladorhizidae > Cladorhizidae sp. MBARI D1340-BT2. The sequence continues at coordinate 12,939,494 of JAQNBH010000013.1, forward strand.
TGAGAGGATAGAGGGAGGCAAATGCATGAGGGCTTGAAAAAGAAGTGATTGTTTGTCAGTCAAAAGTTCTCTTTACCGTGGACACATCATGCTACTGACAGACTGCAAGCCTGTAGGAGTGATTATGAACAATGCAAAGTCCAAACCACCTGCTCATATTGTCTCTGTCTTCAAGAGTATGACTTCTCTATAGTCATACAAAAGTACAGGCTAATTTTCTATCTTGAAATCCCTGTTAAGATTCATCAAGTAAGGAGGAAAAGCAGGTGGGAGAATACATCAATTATCTCTAATTGTACGTACCAAACAAATATCATGACAGATATACCGCAAGCAACAAAAATTGATGAAATCCTACAGTTATTGTATTCTTCGAGCATTAATTAATCATCACTCTGTGTATGGTATTAATGTCATATAATAAATGTTAGAATATTCTCATATTTGTATAGTCAAACATAGCAAAATATCTAGCTACAACACATACTAATTTTAGTAGCACAAAAAGTGATAATTATTAGTGAACAACTGCTCAAGAATATATATTCTCAACAACATGATGGTTCTGTGCAAGTTTGTCTTCTGGATTATTAGTGATAGCAAGAGTGTCCATGTCCTCAGAGATCCAAGTATCAGAAACATCACCAATGTTCTCCTCTAGTGTAGGAGGAGCTAGCAAGGGCGGTCTGGGTGGAAAAGTTTGCAGAGTCATGCTGGATGGAGGTTGTGTGTTGTTCCTGCTCTTTCTCTATCTGTACACCACCACTGCACCCACTCCAGCAAGGGCACCACACAACAGCAGCCCAAGGACAGAACACACACCAGATATGATTGATACGGTTGAGCTAACCTTACCTGTGCATACATAAATCATGGGCGGGAAAATTGAAAAATCACACACCTTTTTTATACTAATTTTACAGTATTGATATACATGATTTAAATAGTAAGAGGTCTCTAACTCTTTGTGTCTGCATGGGTGCAGTCTTGCTTCCTTCCTTTTTTAAAGGTCAATCTAATCGTCTTCTTTAATTAATTTTTGTGGGTATTGTTTCAAATTGTTGTGTTTTTTGTTGTTTCTGTGTATTATAGTCGAGCAGTGAAAGACTATACAAGTCAGAGTGTCAGGGTCTGCATGCTTTTAAGCACTTTCCAGACTTATATATATATATATTGTTGTTGTACGCTACACATTATTGGCACGTGCCATGTATTGTTGCTATGAATATTTTTAATGTAACTTATTTTAATTTTTGTACATTACACAAGTCAGCACATACCATGCTTTATTGGTTCATTGTTTTAGAGTCTGTAGGGATCAGTCACAGTCTCTTCTAGACTTGGCAAGAGTTGCACAGAACTCCAAACACAGCAGATGTTATTCTATACCATGTTTACTGCTGAAGTGCATATGTTATGTATTACTGTATAGTTGTTTGCTTCTTGTTAGGAGCAGATTATTCATCTTGAAATCAACTAACCGCTCACTGCAGATTCAGCTGCATATAGCATGCCTGGGGTTTTGTGGTGATGATCACTAATGATAACATCTTTTGGGTAATTGAGAAACAGATTAGTGTGCTAGATCAGTATGAGAAAACTTCTATGAATTGGCCTATTGCACACAAGCTATGCAATTGGGGAAATAAGTTGGATACATAGATACTAGATATGATCCTTGGAGATGGAAGCTTCTTTTTCACTTTTGGAGCTAATAGCAGAAGAAACCACCATTTAGGCAGACATGAAGCTGCCAATGTGAGTTTTGCTGTCCACCTTCATAAAAAGGTAACGAAACCAATATTGGCAATATACATAACTTAATAATCGATGTATAACTGGGTGTATTCATAATAAATAGAACACAAGGTATTGAGTGAAATATGTGTATACGAGCACAAGCTCATAATATCTTTTCTTCCTATTTAGCGAATGTGTACGACCAATAATGAGTGAGATAGACCAATATTGATGAGGACAGACAAGAGCTCCCAGCACCAGACATTAATATATAATATAGCATCGAAAGAATGTCATGACTGATTGGACTTTCAATTCATTACAACTAATATAACCATGACCACTGCCCCACACTTAACAGAGGACCTACCAATACCAAGACTTGAAGATGATTACATGGCTAGAGAGAAAGAGAAAGAAAGAGAGATGTGTGTGTCTAGGTGATAGTTTGCTAACTATAGACTTAGTTAACTGGTAGAATAGTACATACTGTATTTCTTTGATTATTCATTTCATGAGCTGCCTAACTGCAATTATGATTCTAGGCTAACAATGTCCCTATTAAACATGTGACAATAGTTGGACAAGATCACCTGATCTGAAAAAGGGGACAATTATTAATAATAGCAGTGTCCATTCTCTATATAGCCATTGTGTGAACTGTACCAGCCAGCCAGTTCACACATCGAATCATAGATCCAGCCATGGTACACCATATCCGATCACATGACCATGCCAGTGATTAACAGGTTATATACATAGTAATAGGTCTCACCTTGAGATGTGGCAGTTGGAAACACTGTGGATGCAGCAATCAGAGCAGTTGTGGTTGCAGCAGTTGAAACAATTATGTGTGTAGCACTTGGAGCACTTGTGTGTGCAGCAGTTGGAACTATTGTGGGTGCAGCAACTGCAATGGTTGTGGGTGCAGCAGTTGCAATGGTTGTGGGTGCAATGGTTGTGGGTGCAGCAGTTGGAGAGGTTGATGGTTCTACAGTAGAAGGAGAAATAAATGGCATAATTGGCGCTGCATGTAGGCAACAACAACTTCTACTACAAACAACCTTCTACTACCATATCACTTGGTTCTTTAGAGTTCATATGAGCAAGATAACCAGCACCTAACAGCTATTAGATGTCTAACAGCTAGAGTTAGCAAGATCATTGAAATACCACCTTACCAGTTATATCTTATGAGGATACACCAATAGTACAAGATGGCTATCACAGAGCATGCATGCAACCAACACCACTCAATCTTGTGGCAAGAGACATAAGTAATTGATAGAACATGTAAATGGAGGGATTATCTCATGAAGGAGGTGCTGCACATTCACATTACACCTAGGGATCAATGCTTGGCTAGAGCTACATACCTAATTGTTTGGTCTCAAATCTCAAGACTATGCACTGCAACCATGCCCATCTCCATCCATCTGATGTGTGTTGCTATGCTTATACACTGTTATTTGGATGGATCATGAATCATGTGCATTTATTGTGCAGAACACATTGTCAGTGAGTGTGGACATGTTGCACTTTTGAATTTGCTCTGATTAAGTATTTTGGATGAAATGTTGACTTTTAAATTTTTTTAAAGTTGATTGAAAAAGAGATGTCAGTGACTGCCTCTGACTAGAACTCCTCATCAACACATGCTGCCCACACACACTTTCTTGAGGACATGGGTAACCATTCCTACTTCATTGTATAAAAGTTATGAACTACAAATAGCAAGCTGTACCCTTCACAAATTTTAGTTTTTTTGTGGAAAAATGAAAACTGGCATTAGAAGATTCAGTCATGCATTTTCCGTTCATAATCATATTCATACATGTGTTCAGATTGTGTTTGTACAAGAAGGTTTATTAAAATAATACTATCTCATAATATATGGTTGCTAGAGATTTTAGTGCTTTCTTTCTTTGATATATTTATGATAATATCCAACAATGTGCAAGTTAACTGTGTAAATGCCACATACCTGGGGAGGGAAGGCAGCCAAGTGCCTCTAGCTTCACACACACTTTAGATGAAGGGCTCCACCCAACTGCCACTATGCGTAGAACTCGAGTAGTGACTGGTGAAGGTAGCACTGTATTCTTAACTTCGGTTCTTCCGTTACGCACAAAGACCTTTTTAAATATAATACTACATGAAGTTTGCCGCTGTTAGGATTTGCATGCAGCATAATATGTAAACAATCCACTTCATACATGATGTCAGAAACAATGCTTATCACTGGCTCTGACTTGGCAAAACACTTTTATTAAAACATTACCATCTTACCATAGGTTGTGTAGAATCATCAGATATTGTCAATGGATGAAGACTTCCTTCTGTGCCACCACAGATGCAAACTTGAAAACTGGTCAGGTAAAAATTAAGGTTATTATAGAAATGGTAATTAATAGAAACGACTTAATCCGCCAGTTTGAATTATTGACATCCATTCCAAAGTCGACCTGCAGCCAGGGACGATCCGATGATGCTGTGAGATAATGAGAACACCATGATATTCCTTCCAGCCTCGCCTGTTCAGGAGTGTGCATGCCACGCATAGAATTTGCCACAAAGGATTGATCAGGGACTCTGTATCTACTGCCGGATATCAGTTGTTCAATAGTGCCATTCTTGCAAGATTCTGCACAAGATGAGCAAATATCACATACAAAATCTACAACATGTGCCCCATAACCAGTCTAATTACAGTACCAATCAGTCTTTGTTAAACTACAAAATATTGAAATTATGAAGATGGTAAATATAATGATTATGATGGTGGACAATGGTGATAAAGATTTATCTGTCGATCAACCACACAAGTTGGGATGATGGTAATGGCTGCATAGATGATGATTGCAGTGAAGATGCTGCGGTGTAGACAGAGCTATCTATTTCTTACGGAACATAATAACAAAGTGATGAATAGTGGAAGATTTAGGAGTTTGAAAAAATGAGTGAGGGGAACAAAATGTAGTATATTCCTTAGGCAGTGTGGGAAAAGCACATGATGAGCGTAATGTTATTACTATAATATCACTATTTGATTTGGGATTAACAAATTGAAAAGGCTGTAAAATCACTTAAACTGCAGCAAAACTAAAAGGTTTTATCTAAAAAACATAGCCACCCCACTCCCCCCTTCAACATTTCCCAAACAATAACAATATAGTAATTTTAAGTTAAATATCCTCCATGATAACAGTCAGCTTGTCAATGCTAGTGTCTTTATGAATGCAGAGCAGCTGCCCTGGCACATAATAAATGTTCATAAGTTAAGTGATTTTGCTGGCATAATTTAGGGCATAGAATGTACTTACATTATGCTGGCGCAATGAAAGATTAATTACTCTGAAAATGGAATATCCCTGTGGCTAAAAATATGTCAATTCAGCATTTTTACATGACACCAGTATACTTTATGCTAACATTAAGCTGAAGTTGCTCTAAAAGTCCTACTATCTTTGTCTGCCACTGAGCATGTATTTTTCTTCTTAATAGCTTCATTTAAAATAAACAACAATACAGGATCCTGCAAAATTACTTTGAATTATCTTTCACCTGTATTACAAACTTGAATTTTAACTTTCACCTCATGAACTTTCGTATTTCACAATTCTTTTATCATGTTTATGCGCATAACTTTGACCATGTTAGTTATCTAGACAAGCATAAAGGTAAATTTTTTGGGAATTGCAATAATAGGTAAAAAGTATCATAATACCCTCAGGCCTAATAATACATGGAGTTTGCTAACTCAGTTGTTGCTACATTACTGGAGTCACTAATGAGAACTATTAAATATATCAGCTATACTGATAAGACTAAGAGAATAAACAGAAGAATCAGACAGTGGGCGAGGAACTGATTTGGTTTGACCTCTTTCCCACCTATATAGTTACTTCCGCAATGAGGATGTAGGTCATCTTTGTAATGTGAAAAATTACATCTTCATCTTCAGCTGATAAGTAGTGTTTAAGGAATAAGTTTAAGTGCCATGACACAGTTCTCACTTGCTGACTGAACCGTTCTTCAGATTTCTTCATGAGGTTATTTCTCCAATATTCTTTGATTCACAGCTATTTTCCAATATTCGTAGGTTCAACAATATTCTGTGCTGTCTGATGCCCCTCCCCCTTCTTGGAATAGACAATCCTTCAAAGCCTGATGTGTTAACCATTGTTACTATAGCTGCATGTATTGGGCTAAACACTTTCTCCAAGTCTCCTCTTAACTTGGACAATACCGTTTGTACTGCGTTATCTTACTGTGGCTGAACTTGAAGAAGTGCACTAAGTGGCTTTGTACATGTGGAGGTTTACCATAAATCAGCATTAAAGACTGGGGTGTAATGTTGCACAGGACACCATTTGCTTCTGCTAAGGTCTTTCCACTCTCATGGTGGCAAAGAAGCCCATCTACATTTTAGTTAAAATTCCTAGCATTATTTTCAGGAAATGATTTAATGGTGTGCTTGCTACTGAGGTGCAGTGGATATCCAAATATCTACATTCCAATCCTGCCCTAGCCTAACATGCAGAAGTGCATGAAGTGAACTCAAGAGTTCAATGCTTTTAATAGCCATCATGAGTTGTTCAATTTCGGTTGGGTGAAGTGATTGCCTAATGACATTGTCAAAGGGAGTACAATTTACAGGGTCATCTAAATGTCAAACATGTTACAAAACGTGTTTTCTAAAATGTGTAACTTTTTCATGCATCCTATGGATATATTTTTTTCACCAGAAGATAACTTTTTCATTGCCTTTAAAATAATAGAAGGTAGATACATTATCGGATCCCAAACAATCTAGATCAATTGAATTGACTTTCAGCTATACGTATATGCTTCTTTAAGATCAAAATGTTCAAACTTGCTTTGTGGTTAAATATATATATATAATCCTGCTACAAAAGTTTAACTGAAGTGGTAGCTAAGGGTGTTAATGAATATCAATTTTCTAATGTGCTTATTACGACTCTTTGAAAGAGGTCAGAGTCTTGGAAGGGGAAGTGGGTGGAAAACATATAATGTGGGACAGTTTTGGGGAATCAGAGAGGGGAGGTTATGAAACTGAATATAAGAGCACTTACGGGATGGACAAGGAAGTAGTTAGGGGAACAATAGCATTGAACATCTGGTGTATTCCAACTAATCAGAGTATCTTCAAATTGTAGAGTAAGATAATAAGATTATACACAGCTAAGCTATAAAGCTAGATATGCTTTCAAGGATATCAGACTATAGATATATTGGATCATGTCTCATTATAAAAGACACACAGCATTATATCATGACAACATAATCACCATTGTCATGCCAGCTATAAAAGTAAGCGAACTGCACTAGGCAGTTTTTTCCCTCGCATTTAGGCAAAAGGCCACAGTGGTCATTTTAGTAGCTAGATCCTCGATCATGCATATATCCAAAATCATCAGCTGTTCTTTATCCTTTGCTATTTTGTCAAAGGTGACTATGACAACACTTGCCACGGTAACACCCTCCATTTGACCAATGTGCTGTTTTTCTAGTACTGTATGGTTAGAGAGAATTCTGCTAGCCAAAAGAGTTTCACCTTGCTGGCTTTAGCAAAGTTTATTTTGGGTAATGATTACGAAGTTGCATTCTTTGTGCAGATATTTTGTCATAATGCCTATTATACTAATATATAGGCACCAGTTATGCTTCACTTTACCAGCCCCTCCCAATTATAGTTACAATAATCATAGGGTAGTGATTTGAATGGAATTTGCTACACATACTGGAAGCACACATTGAGTTTGAGATAAAGCTATGATGTAGGAAATTATGTATTCTGATTTTTGGTTCTTGAATATGGGTGTCATAGATCAATTTTCACACATGACCCACTAAAAACGCATGGAAATCAAGCACCACTAGAAATATAACCAATAACACAACCCCAGGCTTGATAATCTATACTATGTATACCACAACAATTTCTATCTATGAGCTAGAAGCAAATTCTAGTACATTCTGGTATATGTATATATACATCCATACCTGAATAAGTACAGAATAGCAATAGTAGACACAATAGTGAGCATATCCATTTCATCTTGTCGGTCGTCAATTGAAAGATGGCCGAAGCTAACCACCCGAACTACTGTTATGTGTATTTTATATTTTTATACTGTGGGTACTAATCAGATATTTATTACCATTATCATATTAGTGGGACTCGTGTTTTTGATTGGCTCTGCTGCAACAAGTAAAGTTCTACATCTGCGCATTAGGTTTAGGATGAGTATTCAAACGGCTCATCTACGAGCCATGCTCGTGCGGACCCCTCGACTAAAGATAATTCATATCCTACCCAACCATGCCGAATCGGCGAACAAAACGACCCCTTGTGTGGAGTTGTGGTATTTATATTGGATTAGGAACGGGTGTGTGGTTTACACGAAAAGGTGTGGTTCCAGTCATGCGACAGGTACAGGGGTGTGGTTTTAACGGGGGGGGGGACTTTTAAGGGGTGCTTCAGGTCCAACTTGTTTTTGTTTTGTTGGGTGTTTTTTCATTCCCATAAATATGTTGCCAGGACCTGCATTCCAAATTTGAGAAGATTTGAATGCTCCATTCTGGACTTATAGTGCATACACCTCCATTCAATTCTTACTGTCAGTGGAGGGCGAGTTTCGATGGTATTTTTTATTTTAACTTGTGGTTACAAAGTTAGAGCTCCGTAGATTCTGCAAACTTTATGGTATGGACTTGATATATAGCTCAAAAGATAGGCCTCTCTGTGTGCTCTCTTTTGATACTAAAATATGTTTCATATGTATAACTATAGGAAAGTTACTAGACCCTAAAGTGGAGGGACCTCAAAAACCTGCCCCAAAAACCTCATCCAGAATAACTCCAGATTGCTAACTGCCAAAAAAATATGAAATTGGTACGAGTGGCTAGAGGAAGCCCTAGAGCATGCAAAAAGGGTCTTGCGTGACTGTAGTTCGCTAGCATAATTTATTACGAATGACCGACGTCAAATATAGGTTTGTGAGTCTATGTATCTCCTTGCCGTACCCTAGCCTGGTTGGGCTACTAGTAGGTGCTTAGGTCCTGTTGGACCCAATGGCTTTTTTGTGTTTTAGCAAATGGGTTAGCTACGTGTACTATAATGAAGATATATATGTATGTAGCTAGTAAAACCTCATTATAATAAAGCTTTTGGGACCATCTACATGTACTTTATTGTAAAAGAGATTTTGTTGGTAACAGTTTTGCATTGACAGATGAAAAACTAGAAAACCAATGAAATAATTTACAAACCCATTTCTATTTTTCCAATGGCATAATGTAGATAGCAAACATATTGCATTTCTGGTTATTTCTTAACATGATGTAAGTTTTCCTGATGAATATTAGCACATAATTTGCACACATAATACCAGAACCAGTTTTATTGAGTGTGTTCATTATATCAGAGTGTTCTGCTCAAAAAAAGATGACTATTCAATTGTGATACAGTTTGTTGTAATGAGGTTATACTATATTGAATGGTTAGACTCACAAGAATGTGATAACTCTTTTTTTTCCTGGCCCTATCTCTGGCTTATTGCTGTTGCTATAATTATATGTCTTGCTTCTTCTATAAGTAGGTCCCACATCAGCGCACACATCAGTGTTTCACATGTATCACAAATGTTGTCAATCTGGTCAATCTAAGTTCTCATCAAAAGTGCAAAAATTGTGATTATCAATATAGTAGTGGTAAATTTGGCAAGTCAGATGGAGATCACTTTCCAAGTGTGTGCGCTAAGTATACAGCAATACTCCTACAGCTATTTATGTTGAGGTAACAGGTTACTGTTGAATATGAATATTCATGAGCAAATGTGATCTTTTTTTAATTTTTTAATTTTTTTAAAATTTATTGCTTTACAAGATATGTGATGACATGAGACATAACGAGATTGTTGAACTATGATTGTGCACTGAAGGACTACTAGCTATAATTATGAATAAAGATTAACAGGGGATAACAATTTAGAGACATACATTGAGAATAGAAGGTGGTGGGTGGTGTGAACATTTGTTGCAGGGGCAGACGTAGTAAAAGGAACAGGGATTTGCAGATGAAAAGTTACTCTTGAAGTGAGACATAAAGCGAGTACGAACTTGCTTAAAGAGAGTATAGGAAGTAAGCTCCATGTTTAAGGACGGAAGTGAGTTCCATAGTCTTGGAATCCGATTGAAGTAAAAGTGCCTGTGGGTGCTTGATCTTGTGTACATGTGCTTTAGTTTAGCTGAGCCTTTTGATCGTGTATTACAGTTGGCGAAGGAAATGTAGTTATTGATATTGAAGGTTGAGTTGACGTTCTTGAGGGAATTAATTAGAAACTTGATGTCAGCCAGTTCAAACTCCATCATTAGCGGAAGTATGTTGAAGTTTTCAAGGCGAACTTTGTAGTCAGATTGATAATCGTTGAGAATAAATTTGGTAGCTCTTCTTTGAATATTTTCCAGGGTTATTATGTCTTTAGTAAGGGTAGGGCGCCAAAGCTGGGAACAATAAATCAACCTTGATTTGATCAGTGATAAGTATAGGGATTTTTTGGCACACTGAGGCTGAAGCACTAAAGTGACGGCGAAGAAGACCGAGCAATCTGTAGACCTTAGATGTCAGATAAAGGTAGAGTTCACTCCATGTTAAGTCTGTGGAAAGAATGAAGGTCTTGGTGAGATTTTTTTGTGACAATGTCATGGGAACTAATGTTATAGTAAGTAGGGATGACATCTTTGTTTGCCAGGAAACTCGGGTGGACGAATTTGGAATCATTAAAGGCCAATTCTTACTCCAGTCAAAAATGGAGTCAATGTCCTGTTGTAGTAGATCCTTGTCCAAGCAGAGTTAATTGGGCGAAAGCACTTTGTGTCATCAGCAAAAAGCAACATGGAAGAGTTAGAAGTAGATAAAGGAAGGTCATTAATGAAAATAGCCTTGAGGCACACCTGATACTACAGGTAGCAGGTCAGAATGCAGGTTATTAATGGTTACACATTGAGCTCTACCTGTGAGGTAAGCTTGAAACCAAAGCCATAAGTTTCCAGTTATTCCTAAGTTTTAACAGGAGTTCCTTGTGTGAAACACTATCAAAAGCTTTTTTGAAGTCCATAATTATAAATAACATCTACCTGATTTTTCTTGTCATTGCACTCATAGATTGTACTAAAGAGAGTTAGAAGCTGCTGTAGGGTTGATCGCTGTTTCAGAAAACCAAATTGTGTTGCCAAGATGGAGCCAAGGATGGAATCAATGCATTTATTATAAATGATTTTTTCCAGAACTTTTGAGACAGTGCAAAGGAGGGAGATAGGTCTGTAACTACTTGCTTGGGATTTGTCGCCAGACTTATATATGGGTGTGATGGAATGAGTACGCCACTCTCTTGGGAGTGCATGTTTGGAGAGTGTGAGGTTGAACAAGTGTAAGAAAGGTTCATAGAGCGCTACTGCACATGATTTCAGTATCTTTGGACCAATGCCGTCTACTCCCATTGCTTTTTTGGTGTCTAAGCAGCTTATACGTCAAAGTCAGTCATTGAGCTATTCAAGAGTCATCATGCAGGGACCCGTTATCTTCAAGTAATGAAGTGGTAAAATTGCTGTTAGTAAACACAGAGTGGAAATAGTGATTAAATAGAGAGGCTTTAGAGTAGTCTGCTGAAGCTCTAGAAGAGCCATAGCTCACTGTGTGAGGAATATTGTTGGAGTCTGTTAGGGACCTCAAATATTTGTAAATGTTTGAGTTGTTTGAATGAGAAAGTTCATGAATCAGTTTGGACTCGTAGGCCGATTTAGCATACTTAAGATCATCTTTCAATTGAATTTCTAACAGAATTATTTTGTCAAGGAGAGATTGGGTAGGATGGGATCTATTTCTTCTTTTCAGAGTGCGAAGGCAATTGTACTTGTGCTGTAGATGTTTAGTAATCCATTTGGGACGTTGTTTTGCTCTTAATTTAACTTTGGAGATATAAACAGAGGCATAGCATTTAAAATGGCATTTTTATATAGGCCCAGACCTGCTCCACGTCTTCAGACAGTAAGCAAGAGCTGAAGTCAGCTTCCAAAAGATAAGAGCTAAGGCCGAAAAAATCAGCCTTCGAGTAGTCATAAACCAACTTTGGAGTTGTTTTTGGTACATGGGAGGACGAGGTGTTGACAAGGAAGGAGATTGGGAAGTGGTCGGGGGGGAATGGAACCTGGTCATTAGATAGAACAGTAATATCATGCACACGTACATCTTCATTAGTTAAAACCAGATCTAATATGTTACCTTTAGTGTGAGTAGGTACTGTGACAAGCTGCATGAGATTGAGAGAAAACACAAGGTCGCAAAGAGAATTGGAGTATGTTGTGGACCCTTTGAGGGAACACCAATTTATGTCTGGAGCATTGAAGTCACCAACAAGAATGATAGAAGCAGAGAGTACAGGAAGAGTATTTAGATAGTTGATCAGATTGGCGTGACTTGCATTTGGGGGAGAATAGACTAAAGTGAGAAGAATGGAATGCTGGAAACAGAAAGAGATAGTGATGACCTCAAGGGAAGCAGGAGAAGACATAAGCTTACTGGGAATTTCTTCCCTGACAGCTATCCGGACTCCACCCCCTCTAGTGTCCCGTTCCTTTCTGAAAATAGTGAAACTTGTCTGGATGATTTCATTGTTATATATGTTGGACGAGAGCCAGATTTCAGAGAAGCAGTACTCAGCAGTGGCGGCGTCGATGGTCCGGCCACTCCGGTTTTGGCAGGACCACTTTTGCTAACATGCTGCGCATGCGCGAATGATGCCCTTACCCAATTGATTAGACTGTTTTGGACGGTCTGGCTGTGGCATGGCTTCGAGCTTTGGTGTAGCGTCTGAAGTGATTGATAACCTTCCTGAAGTTCCCCGTCAACCGCCCGAATCCTTCGCCTTTCTGAAGAGAGCTTTCGGGAAAAAGAAGGCAGTGGAGAGATCTTGTCAAGCGAGCTGGTTCCATACCTGGTCTTGGCTACATTATAGTGAAGCCAGAGATTCTCTGGACTGACACCTCTGCTGCAAATCTGTTAAGGCTAAGCATATAACAGTGAAGCCAGGAGCTACCGATGCTGCTTTTGTAAGTTTAGCGACTTCCTCATCGATCTTTGAACTTAACTTTTAATGTTTATAGTACTATTCACTTATTTAGAATTGTAGTTATCTCGGGGATTTACGAACTGGAAAGATGCCACACTAGGTATCCGACAGCATGAGAAAAGTCAGTGCCACAAGATAGCAGTTGAGAAGCTTATTACAGTACCAACAACTACACGAGATGTAGGTGAGATGCTCTCTAGTACTTTGGCCCAAGACAGAGCAAAAAATCGGCATTGCCTTCTAAAGGTTCTGAGCAGTCTAAAGTTTTTGGCAAGGCAGGGATGTGGGATAAGTGGTCATGACAATCGTGGTGATGGAAATCTGTTTCAACTGATGAAGCTCATGAGTGAAGAGAACTCCAGGATCATGTAAAGAGTAAGACACCGGAAGTCAAAAAATCCATGCGCGTCAATTATTTTTGCGATATATATTTTAAAACACACTTTTCCCTGCTTATCTTAAATGCGTGCACCATGTAGGTCCTTTGATTTTGATGGAGCGTTCAGAAGGCATCAAGAAAGGATACTCGAAGTAAGTAACAAATACCCCTGGACAGAACAATATTTATTAGCAGCAATACACAACAATACACAACAAAAAATTAACACAATTTCATATTAGCACAACTTCATAAAACAACAAATGCAGCATCGACTTTGAGACCAAAAAACAACAAAACAAAACAAAACATCAGAGGGCAAACTTATACTGGGTACTGTGTTTTGATTGCATGTAGGATGCTGCCAAAAGCCTCAGCAGTTGTGCGGGCATTCCTCTCCCTCCACATAAATTCCTCAAGTTATGGAGGAAGTTGACGATGAACCCCCTTCATCCTTTTAAACTTTATCTTCACCTGCATTATAGTATATTTGTGTATATTTGTGTATATAATTTATATATATAATGTGAATGTGTATTTGGTACCTTTATTTAATGAATCTCTATTATTAACTGTGCAATTTAATTGAAACGTGAAAATGAAAAATCTGTCATGTTTTGACCACACCCAACCACACCCACATCCGGGCCTGACCACCTCAAAATTGGCGGAGCCACCCCTGAGTAGATAGAATAGTCGGATGAGAGAATAAAAGATTGTTATGTTACAGGGTCTAGATACTGAGGCACACTTGGAGACATTGAAAGAACACATTCTGAATGCACTAATATGCTTGTTTGAAGCGTAAATGTTTGGCGAATTTTCAACGGAACAAATTCAAGACACACTCCTGCTGTGCTGTGCTACAGTTTGATAGTTTATCCTTTGCCAGCGGTGTGCACTCCATGGAGTTAAAATATAAACCCCAAACAAATGCGCCTGCACACAAAACCTACCCTTCTGAAGCCATGACCCTTTACCAAATTGCCATGTGGGGTTAAGGTAAAGGGTCTGGGCATGTGAATACAGCATGCAGAAAACCTTGGTGTCCATGCACAAGAGTTGTTAGACATATTACTATAAGTATCCATAGACAATGGTTGTTAGACACTTAGCCTTTGTTATGTGTATCTATACACAGTGGTTCTAGACATAACTTTATATGTTACTGTATGATTAGCTGCATGCATGTGCTGGGTCAACTGCTGCCATTCATTCAGCAGGTGTTAATTGAGATGAGTGACACAATGACATGACACTAATATGCAGACACACATCCACACACACACCACAACATATACACATCCACACACAGACCACAACATAATATGCACACTAATATGCAGACACACATACCACAACTAGACCTCTCAACTGCCCAGGGATGCCTTGGACTGTCCAAGGATTTAGCGCTTTTCAACATTCTGTCCAGGGGTCCAGGGATTTGCTATATACATTAATTTTGTCCGGGATTCTCACCCATAATGATCAAGGTCCAATATACACATTTCCGTAAAAATGAGCCCCATTAATTATAATCAAGGTCCAATATACACATTTCCTGTGTGTGGTAAAAATGAGCATACCACTGATGCCATGATTACATTGTGTTCAAAGCAGCTGCTTGCTTTAGATCACCAGATCACCAGCTGTTTTAGTTGCTAGTTGCTGCTGAAAATGGCTGAACCACCACCTCAGAAGAAGCCAAAAAGAATCTGCAAGTGGAAAGATGAAGGGACATGCTACAACATGTCATCAAGTAGAAAGGGACCAAGTTATGCCCACTGCAACATCTGTGCAATCAATCTCTCAGTGGGTGGTGGAGGATTATGTGAAGTGAAGCGACATATGGAGAGTAAACGCCATAAAGATGGTGCCAAAGCTTTCACAAATCAAGCTACAATGACATCCTTGCTATCTCAAAAGAAGCAGTCACTTAATGAGCAGGTTACTACAGCTGAATTGTATTTCACAATTTTCATAGCAGAGCATAACTTAGCATTTTCTGCTGGAGACCACTTCACAAAACTGTGTAAAAATATGCTCCCAATAGTAAAATAGCTGAAGGGTTTGCTTGTGGAGCAACAGAGACACAAGCCATCATTAAAAATGCTCTTGCTCTTGCACTCAAGAAAATATAATCGAAGCCTGTGCATCATCTCCTTTCACTATCCTTTGCGATGGGGGTAATGATCAAGATGTATGGAAATATTTCGCTATAATGGTAAGATTTTGGGATGAAAGTGCACACTCTGCTATCTCACAATTCTTAGCAATGCCAGTTTGTAATGTGGCTACTGCACAAGCGATGTTTGATGCTTTATCAAAGGAATTAGAATGTCATAAAATCCCATGGTCTAATGTGATTGGCTATACATCAGATACAGCTTCTGTAATGGTTGTGAAAAATAATTCTGTCCTGAGCAGAATTAAGGACGAACAATCAGTCTTGCCATCTTGCTGCTCTATGTGCTACCGCAGGCTTAAAAAAACTTCCAGTATCTGTTGATAGCCTTCTCATAGACATTTTGTAATCACTTCAAATACTCTGCAAAAAGATGGGCTGAGTATAGCGTGTTCATCGAATTAACAAACTGTTAAAGGACCCATTGGTAAAGCTTTTTAGCCACTTTGTATCATTCGCTTTAAAGCCTCTCAACAAATTTAGTGTTGCCTTGCAAACAAGTGCAAGCTCGCTTCGATCGGACATACGTGTCATGCTTCAAGGATACATGAGTAACTTTATCAAACCTGAAGTTATAAACAATAGTGCTGGTGATCATGATATCACTAAGATCAAATATTTTTTAAACAAAATCAAGTTGAAAATGATGAACTTGGTATTGGTACATCTATAAGGCTTCTTTTTCTTTTGTACGAACTTGAAGATGAAGTTGCTGGAACATAAGTTGAGCATACATTTTTCTCCTGTGTTCGTGCTTTTTATGAAACAAGTGTTAAAAAATGCTTGATAAGTTTCCTTTTGAAGATAAAGTCATCAAAGAACTAGCATTTCTTGACCCACGCAATCGCACAAAAATATCTACCAGTGGTATTATCAATCTCGCAACTCGGTTTACATGATTTTCTACAGATGAGATGGATACACTCGCTATTTGAATTTCAAGATTTTCGAGCATGCTCTGATAGTCAACTTCCAACATTTAGTCCTAGTAAAGAAAACAGCAAGGCCACTGATTATTTTTGGGCTGCTGAAGTGAAGTGTGTATCTGACCATGAAAGTCACAGATTTGGTGTGCTTTCACAGCTTGCTAAAAGGGTCTTGCTTCCACATACCAATGCTGATCCGGAAAGGCTTTTCAGCACGGTTAGAAAAATTGTAACTGACCAAAGAGTGTCCTTGGATCCTTCAACAGTTTGTGATTTACTCAGTGCCAAAATCAACAACAGCAAACCTTGTTTTGACAGGAGCCATCTTCTTTCTGCTGATTTCCTTCGATCAGTAAAGACTGCAACTTGCAGAAGTTTAAGAAAAACTACCACACAGTCTCAGTCAGAATAATTTGAGTCTGGCAGTGACTAACCCTGCATTTTTCATTAGCTAGTAAGTATATAGTAGCTAGCTAGTATTGTTGGGGTTTCAAATTTTATTGTAATTTTTTTGCTCAGTAGCTCAGTACACTGTTTGTGGGAAGGAAGTGTCCAGGGAAATGGCTCATTGTCCAGGGAAAATTGGTCATATGTCCAGGGATTTAATCTGCCAAGGTTGGGAGGTCTGCACAACATATGCACACTAATATGCAGACACACATTCTACACATTCACACACACCACAACATATGCACACTAATATGCAGACACACATTCTACGCATCCACACACACACCACAACATATGCACACTAATATGCAGACACACATTCTACACATCCACACACACACCACAACATATGCACACTAATATGCAGACACACATTCTACACATCCACACACACACCACAACATATACACACAACATATACACACTAATATGCAGATACACATTCTACACATCCACACACACACCACAACATATGCATTCTACACATCCACACACACACCACAACATATGCACACTAATATGCAGACACACATTCTACACATCCACACACACCACAACATATGCACACTAATATGCAGACACACATTCTACACATCCACACACACACCACAACATATGCACACTAATATGCAGACACACATTCTACACATCCACACACACACCACAACATATGCACACTAATATGCATACACACATTCTACACATCCACACACACACCACAACATATACACACTAATATGCAGACACACATTCTACACATCCACACCACAACATATGCATTCTACACATCCACACACACACCACAACATATGCACACTAATATGCAGACACACATTCTACACATCCACACCACAACATATGCATTCTACACATCCACACACACACACAACATATGCACACTAATATGCATACACACATTCTACACATCCACACACACCACAACATATGCATTCTACACATCCACACACACCACAACATATGCACACTAATATGCAGACACACATTCTACACATCCACACACACACCACAACATATGCACACTAATATGCAGACACACATTCTACACATCCACACACACACCACAACATATGCACACTAATATGCAGACACACATTCTACACATCCACACACACCACAACATATACACACTAATATGCATACACACTTGCTGCATCTATCTAACTGTGACATTGCAACCACACGGACATTAAGGATTGATCATTATGACATGGGCATGCTTGAGCGCCATTAGTCCCCCTCCCACATGTGGCACTGGTGTGCTTGATTTGTGTGTATATGTTGTGTGTGTGGATGTGTAGAATGTGTGTACTGAATATTAGTGTGTAAGTATGTTGTGTGTGTACATGTGTTGTTTATATGTATGTGTGTATATGTGTATGGTGTGCGTGCATAATTGTGTGGTGGTGTGAGTGTATGTATATTGTGTATGGTTGCATGAGTGTGTACATGTGTGTATATATATATGTATGTGTGTTGTTGCATAGGAGTGTCTCTGCGGATGTGTGCATGAGATGCAAGAGAATATAAATGTGTGTAAGGTTGTGTGTGTATGTGTTTGTGTGTGTGAATGCATGTTGTGTGTGATGTGTATGTATAATAATAATGGTTGTGTGTGTGTGTAATGTGTGTGTGTTAATGTATGTGCATTGTGTATGATTGCATGAGTGTGTACATGCATGCATGTGCATGTGTGTGCATATTTGTATATATGTGAGTTCCATATGAGTGTGTGTGTATGTATTGTACATATATCTGTGCATATGTGTGTCATGTGTGCATGCGTTTAAGTATGTGAAGTATGTGTATAAGATTGTGGGTGTATGTGTGTTATCTGTGCATATGTGTGTCATGTGTGTATGTGTATGTGATGCATGTGTTTAAGTGTGTGTATAAGATTGTGGGTGTATGTGTGTTATCTGTCCATATGTGTGTTGTGTGTGTGTATGTATATGTGATGCATGTGTCTAAGTGTGTGTATAAGATTGTGTGTTATCTGTGCATATGTGTGTTGTGTGTGTGTGTGATGCATGTGTTTAACTATGTGTATAAGATTGTGGGTGTATGTTTGTTATCTGTGCATATGTGTGTCGTGTGTGTATGTGTATGTGATGCATGTGTTTAAGTATGTGTATAAGATTGTGGGTGTATGTGTGTTATCTGTGTGTATGTGTGTCGTGTGTGTATGTGTGTTGTGTGACATAACTTTTGAGTCAGCAAAACCTGAGTGGTGCTTCTTCTTGTCACACGACCCAATTTCAACTGGCTAGCACTAGAACTACATCAGCTGCCAGTTTGGGTGCTAAGATTTTGAGGTCCCTCCACTTAGGCTGCATGTAACTTTGGTGTATTCACATCATGCACCACTTTTTATTATCAACAGAGAGCACGCAGAGAGAGATCTATGCTTTTAGTTATGTCTAGTTCATACAGTGAAATGTGCAGAATCTAATGGAGCTGCAAAATTGTAACCACAAAGTTGTGTAGGTTATTGTATGCATTAAATGCAAACAAATGGACATGTTTAAAACCGTCATTTTCTTGCTCTAGCGATCACATTCTTATACCCACTCATACTTGATGCTGGACCATAGCAATTAAAACATTAGGAGTGATTTGATTTTGCATCCCAACCTGCAGTTAAAAATAATGTAGAGCAAAACTTAACAAGCATATTGCAAGAGCCACATTTTTGTATGTAAATCATGACCATAGCATAAGCTCACCATCTGTCTTTTATGTTTCAACATAAAAGTTGGCTGTAAATAATTGTAGTCCTACCTCAGATATGTAGAGTTCAAGATGACTTTGAATTGACTGAGAACTAACAGCTAAAACTAATGAACATTTGTAGGTATATGGCAAATCAGGTTAGAGAGACTCTCCTACACTATCACAGAGCCATGGGCAGTCAGATGGTTTGTAAATCAATCATGTGCAGTGTGCACCAGCATAGAGTCAGTCAGATGGTGGGGAAGTTATTCTTGTGGAGTCTGCATTAGCACTGAGCCATGTGCACTCAGATAGTGGGACAGTGAATCATGTGCACTCAGATAGTGGGACAGTGAATCATGTGCACTCAGATAGTGGGACAGTGAATCATGTGCACTCAGATAGTGGGACAGTGAATCATGTGCACTCAGATAGTGGGACAGTGAATCATGTGCACTCAGATAGTGGGACAGTGAATCATGTGCACTCAGATAGTGGGACAGTGAATCATGTGCACTCAGATAGTGGGACAGTGAATCATGTGCACTCAGATAGTGGGACAGTGAATCATGTGCACTCAGATAGTGGGACAGTGAATCATGTGCACTCAGATAGTGGGACAGTGAATCATGTGCACTTAGATAGTGGGACAGTGAATCATGTGCACTCAGATAGTGGGACAGTGAATCATGTGCACTCAGATAGTGGGACAGTGAATCATGTGCACTCAGATAGTGGGACAGTGAATCATGTGCACTCAGATAGTGGGACAGTGAATCATGTGCACTCAGATAGTGGGACAGTGAATCATGTGCACTCAGATAGTGGGACAGTGAATCATGTGCACTCAGATAGTGGGACAGTGAATCATGTGCACTCAGGTAGTGGGACAGCGAGTCATGTGCACTCAGATAGTGGGACAGTGAATCATGTGCACTCAGATAGTGGGACAGTGAATCATGTGCACTCAGATAGTGGGACAGTGAATCATGTGCACTCAGATAGTGGGACAGTGAATCATGTGCACTCAGATAGTGGGACAGTGAATCATGTGCACTCAGATAGTGGGACAGTGAATCATGTGCACTCAGATAGTGGGACAGTGAATCATGTGCACTCAGATAGTGGGACAGTGAATCATGTGCACTCAGATAGTGGGACAGTGAATCATGTGCACTCAGATAGTGGGACAGTGAATCATGTGCACTCAGATAGTGGGACAGTGAATCATGTGCACTCAGATAGTGGGACAGTGAATCATGTGCACTCAGATAGTGGGACAGTGAATCATGTGCACTCAGATAGTGGGACAGTGAATCATGTGCACTCAGATAGTGGGACAGTGAATCATGTGCACTCAGATAGTGGGACAGTGAATCATGTGCACTCAGATAGTAGGACAGTGAATCATGTGCACTCAGATAGTGGGACAGTGAATCATGTGCACTCAGATAGTGGGACAGTGAATCATGTGCACTCAGATAGTGGGGTAGTGAATCATGTGCACTCAGATAGTGGGACAGTGAATCATGTGCACTCAGATAGTGGGACAGTGAATCATGTGCACTCAGATAGTGGGACAGTGAATCATGTGCACTCAGATAGTGGGACAGTGAATCATGTGCACTCAGATAGTGGGACAGTGAATCATGTGCACTCAGATAGTGGGACAGTGAATCATGTGCACTCAGATAGTGGGGTAGTGAATCACGTGCACTCAGATAGTGGGACAGTGAATCATGTGCACTCAGATAGTGGGACAGTGAATCATGTGCACTCAGATAGTGGGACAGTGAATCATGTGCACTCAGATAGTGGGACAGTGAATCATGTGCACTTAGATAGTGGGACAGTGAATCATGTGCACTCAGATAGTGTGAGAGTGAATCATGTGCACTCAGCTAGTGGGACAGTGAATCATGTGCACTCAGATAGTGGGACAGTGAATCATGTGCACTCAGATAGTGGGACAGTGAATCATGTGCACTTAGATAGTGGGACAGTGAATCATGTGCACTCAGATAGTGGGGTAGTGAATCATGTGCACTCAGATAGTGGGACAGTGAATCATGTGCACTCAGATAGTGGGACAGTGAATCATGTGCACTCAGATAGTGGGACAGTGAATCATGTGCACTCAGATAGTGGGACAGTGAATCATGTGCACTCAGATAGTGGGACAGTGAATCATGTGCACTCAGATAGTGGGACAGTGAATCATGTGCACTCAGATAGTGGGGTAGTGAATCATGTGCACTCAGATAGTGGGAGAGTGAATCATGTGCACTCAGATAGTGGGACAGTGAATCATGTGCACTTAGATAGTGGGACAGTGAATCATGTGCACTCAGATAGTGGGACAGTGAATCATGTGCACTCAGATAGTGGGGTAGTGAATCATGTGCACTCAGATAGTGGGGTAGTGAATCATGTGCACTCAGATAGTGGGACAGTGAATCATGTGCACTCAGATAGTGGGGTAGTGAATCATGTGCACTCAGATAGTGGGACGGTGAATCATGTGCACTCAGATAGTGGGACAGTGAATCATGTGCACTCAGATAGTGGGACGGTGAATCATGTGCACTCAGATAGTGGGACAGTGAATCATGTGCACTCAGATAGTGGGACAGTGAATCATGTGCACTCAGATAGTGGGACAGTGAATCATGTGCACTCAGATAGTGGGACAGTGAATCATGTGCACTCAGATAGTGGGACAGTGAATCATGTGCACTCAGATAGTGGGGTAGTGAATCATGTGCACTCAGATAGTGGGGTAGTGAATCATGTGCACTCAGATAGTGGGACAGTGAATCATGTGCACTCAGATAGTGGGGCAGTGAATCATGTGCACTCAGATAGTGGGACAGTGAATCATGTGCACTCAGATAGTGGGACAGTGAATCATGTGCACTCAGATAGTGGGACAGTGAATCATGTGCACTCAGATAGTGGGACAGTGAATCATGTGCACTCAGATAGTGGGACAGTGAATCATGTGCACTCAGATAGTGGGACAGTGAATCATGTGTAGTGTGTACAGTACACCTTCTATGAGTGCATTCTTAATTTTAATAATTTTTTTTTTAAATTAATTTAAATGCAGGGGAGTCTGGCGGGGCATTCACCGACCGCTCTCCACTTGGACTGGGTCGCCCATAATCATTAAGAGTGTATCTAGTAAATCTGTAAATCTCAACAAATCTGCCACGAACCCCTATAGTATCATAACTTCTATTTCTCCCCCTTCCTTACATAAAATCCCAAGAGAAAGACTGTAAACTGACATTGGTATGTTTGCACCTTATAATAGGTCCTAATTTTGCCTCTTTCATAGGCTAGTCCAGCTAAGTTAACTACCTAGATACTTCTACTAATGCAAGGGTAAGACTATTGCTATTTTCAAACTATTACTATTTCCCTTGGAGTTTAGTTTTGAGTGACTGACAGAGATCGTGAGTTTTAGAGGTATAGCGTAAACTGAGCTAGTTTAGTTTTGAGATATACATATTGGTTTGAGACTAGTGTATGATTATTTAGCACTACATGTATTTATATTGTATTTAATTGACAAAGTATTTAAGCCTACTACAGTTCTTAATTATACTCTTCGTGAGTGGGAGAGAGCAAGAGAGCTGATTTCGGCTTAGACACAGTTTTGTTGTTTAGGCGTCGCAGGATACTAGACTACTTAGAGATAGTAGAAGTATTTGCCTGACAGTGGTGGCAGCGGTGGAGGCTTTAGCTATACCACATAGAAGAGAATTATTAAAGTTAATATTAAATTGACCTGTTGAGAAAGAAAGGTAGTCAGCTAACCACCACAAGTGAGATAACCCTTTAATACACTTTACCATTTAAAATCAATCATTAGAGGGAGTCATAGTATTGAGTGTAGTCTTACCAGGCAATCCATGTTTGAAACCCTATATTTTTGACCCGCTGCCATTATCATAGAGCAAATAATTCTTTGCTGACAAGCGAAAATTTAGGATAAGATACATCATAAATCTTTTCAACCTACCCCAAGAAATCAAACTCTGGATCCTTAGATTTTAGCTTATTCTGAAAGCCTTTTAAAGATATCACTATGATTGTAACTGTCAGACGAAATTTAATCAGCTTTTTTATTGCCAACATTTCAAGATTTCAGTCTTCATTATGATAGAAAAGCAACACAATCCATCCACACTGGCTGGCATCGTGTTTATGATAGAAGGTGGTGGCCATTACTGTTTTTCTTTCATTAATATATATATATTTAGGGGAGGGGAGGAGGGAGGGAACAGATTTTTGGACACAAGCAGGCTAGTATTACAGCCAGGTCTCTTCACACATACCTGAGAAGCCTTCTTCCTCACAGAGAAGAGGAAAGCGGTCTGCTTCAGTGTCAAGTAGTGCTTCCAAATTCCAGTGACCATGGCTTCCCAAGACAACAACAAGGGAGGGAGTGGCCAAGGATGGGCACGCCTCCAGTCGCCAAGGTGAAGCAGCTATCTTTCGGGGGTCTTTCTCAGGGAAGTCAAGTGCAACTCATAAGCAAGGTCAAGGTCCATCCACTTTCAAGGGCAAGAAATAAAATGAATGGCCAGAAAATTCAGAGGAGAATAAATAATCGTTCTCCCAACACATGGTAAAGGGTCGCACTTGGCGAGTACAGAGAACGTAAATATATGTATATATTGGGAGTGCTACCAACTTACCAATAACTCCACTCCTTCTAAACCCTGGCACCATGCTTGCTTAGTTGCTGTTAGCAAGAGGTAACTCCACTTCTTCTTCTAAACCCTGGCACCATGCTTGCTTAGTTGCTGTTAGCAAGAGGTAACTCCACTTCTTCTTCTAAATCCTGGCACCATGCTTGCTTAGTTGCTGTTAGCAAGAGGTAACTCCACTTCTTCTTCTAAACCCTGGCACCATGCTTGCTTAGTTGCTGTTAGCAAGAGGTAACTCCACTTCTTCTTCTAAACCCTGGCACCATGATTGCTTAGTTGTTGTTAGCAAGAGGTAACTCCACTTCTTCTTCTAAACCCTGGCACCATGCTTACTTAGTTGCTGTCAGCAAGAGGTAACTCCACTTCTTCTTCTAAACCCTGGTACCATGCTTACTTAGTTGCTGTTAGCAAGAGGTAACTCCACTTCTTCTTCTAAACCCTGGCACCATGCTTGCTTAGTTGCTGTTAGCAAGAGGTAACTCCACTTCTTCTTCTAAACCCTGGCACCATGCTTACTTAGTTGCTGTCAGCAAGAGGTAACTCCACTTCTTCTTCTAAACCCTGGCACCATGATAAACGGAAGCGCAGGAAGGAACATGAGTACATGCAGGCAATCAGGGGGCTGAAACTACATACAAGCAATCAGGGGGCTGAAACTACATACAGGCAATCAGGGGGATGAAACTACATGCAGGCAATCAGGGGGATGAAACTACATGCAGGCAATCAGGGGGATGAAACTACATACAGGCAATCAGGGGGATGAAACTACATGCAGGCAATCAGGGGGATGAAACTACATGCAGGCAATCAGGGGGATGAAATTACATACAGGCAATCAGGGGATGAAATTACATACAGGCAATCAGGGGGATGAAACTACATACAAGCAATCAGGGGGGCTGAAACTACATACAGGCAATCAGGGGGATGAAACTACATACAGGCAATCAGGGGGATGAAACTACATACAGGCATTCAGGGGGATGAAACTACATGCAGGCAATCAGGGGGATGAAACTACATACAGGCATTCAGGGGGATGAAACTACATGCAGGCAATCAGGGGGATGAAACTACATACAGGCAATCAAGAGGATGAAACTACATGCCGGCAATCAGGGGGATGAAATTACATACAGGCAATCAGGGGGATAAAACTACATTCAGGCAATCAGGGGGATGAAATTACATGCAGGCAATCAGGGGGATGAAACTACATGCAGGCAATCAGGGGGATGAAATTACATGCAGGCAATCAGGGGGATGAAACTACATATACAGGCAATCAGGGGGGATGAAACTACATACAGGCAATCAGGGGGATGAAACTACATACAGGCAAACAGGGGGATGAAACTTCATGCAGGCAATCAGGGGGATGAAACTACATACAGGCATTCAGGGGGATGAAACTACATACAGGCATTCAGGGGGATGAAACTACATGCAGGCAATCAGGGGGATGAAACTACATACAGGCAATCAGGGGGATGAAACTACATACAGGCATTCAGGGGGATGGAACTACATGCAGGCAATCAGGGGGATGAAACTACATACAGGCAATCAGGGGGATGAAACTACTACATACAGGCAATCAGGGGGATGAAACTACATGCAGGCAATCAGGGGGATGAAACTACATACAGGCAATCAGGGGGATGAAACTACATACAGGCAATCAGGGGGATGAAACTACATACAGGCATTCAGGGGGATGAAACTACATACAGGCAATCAGGGGGATGAAATTACATGCAGGCAATCAGGGGGATGAAACTACATGCAGGCAATCAGGGGGATGAAATTACATGCAGACAATCAGGGGGATGAAACTACAGGATGATACTACATACAGGCAATCAGGGGGATGAAACTACATACATGCAAATCAGGGGATGAAATTACATGCAGGCAATCAGGGGGATGAAACTACATACAGGCAATCAGGGGGATGAAACTACATACAGGCGGCAATCAGGGGGATGAAACTACATACAGGCAATCAGGGGGATGAAACTACATACAGGCAATCAGGGGGATGAAACTTCATGCAAGCAGGCAATTAGGGGGATGAAAAGTAGGAGTCTATGGGTAGCAGGGATGAGCAAAGTCTGCAGCAAGTTCAACAGCAGAGTTGTTTTGAGATAGGGAAGAACTCTGAGGGCACAACTGAGCAGAGAGAAGGATAAATTACCAGCACGTATGCACTCATGTGTTACTTCCTTACAGCTGTTGGAAATACTGCACAGGGGAGACCAACAGAAGACTGGAGATCGGAATCAAAGAACATCAAGAATTTAGGCCTGAGTACAATATGCTGGCATAATTTTTAGAACCTCTGAGAATTAGCATAATGCTGGCAAATATTTTAGCATACTTATGTGAACTTTGAGTCCACTGGCACATTAACATAACCACATGATTTATGCTTTGAGTCCACTGGCTATTTGTATGCATTAACATAACCACATGATTTATGGTGTTAAATCTAACATCATGAGTCTTGACTCATGAGGGCCAAGGGTCATGTCATGTGATATGACATGTGAGTTATGACATGCCACATGTAGTGTGGAAGAATGTTCTAGAACACTTCTACACTACAATTGATTTTAACTTTGCTAGAAAACTATGTCTGTGCCTGAGGCAAGATTATTCTGCCTAGCAATTCAGATAGTGAGCTTGAGGATTATGAGGAATCTAGTGAGGAATTTGATTCTGATGAACACATTGAGGCAAGTACTTCAAAGCCTACTACAGCTTAATCTCTCCTCAGCAAGCTCAAAGTACCACCACCTAGTGGAAATTTTCTGGTGAATCTCTAAAGGTGAATGCCAATAAATAATTATTCTGTGATGCTTGTAGAGAAGAATTGAGCTTAAAGCTACTGTAAAGCTGAGTAGCATCAGTAATCATGTTCGTTCTGCTAAACATGTAAAAGTAAAGTTGAAAAAGAGAGATGCAAGAGAGATGAACATAGCTGATGCCATAAGGAAGCATAGTGAAGAAGTTCATTTAAAGGGAGAAACCTTACCTGACAATCAAAAGGTATTTCGTGTCAAAGTGGTCAAATATTTTCTTCGAGCTGGAATATTCCCTTGAATAAATTGGACTGCTTCAGAGATTTGCTGGAGGAAAATTCTTTCCATTTATGTGATCTTTATCTGATTTAATTCCTTTCATTTTAAAGCAGGAACAGTCCTTTATCAAGGAAGAAATCAGTGGTATGCCAATATCGGTAATTTTTTATGGTACTACTCAGTTAGGAGAGGTACTTGCTATAGTTATATGCTATGCCTTCATGATACACCAGTGACTTGTCAGCATCCAATTATTAGCAAAGTCTTTAACCAGAGAGGAAATAGCATGTGAGCTTACCAAAGTTCTTTCTACCACATATAGCATTGAACCAAACATGCTATTGGCCAGCATGCATGATGGAGCCACTTCAAATAGTGTTGCCTTACGTACTTTGATCCCAAATTATTGGATGTGCTTTGCTTCTCCCATACACTTATATAACAGGGTTGGTGAACACTTTGAAGTTCCAAACCTCCTAGAGTTTATGACTGTATGGATAACAATGTTCTCTCACAGTCCTAAGACCAAGTTAGCCTGGAAACAAAAGACTGGTCGGTCAATGGCTTCCTATAGTGATACACGATGGTGGAGCGAGTGGGGTACATTATGGTGATATCGAGCCCTTTCTTTTGGAGAATAGTGATACAGCTCCAGCCTCGAACAAAAAACTTCTTACTTTCTTCCAGGACAAGCAAAAGTGCATATATTTTCAGTTGGAGCTTGCTGCAATTGTGGACTGGGGCGAACACTTAGTCAAAGCAACACATTTCCTTGAAGGAGATGGGCCCCTAGCATTGAAGTGCTATGAACAAATAAACACAATCTTAGCTGCAATACATTCAGCACACTGTCCCAATGCTCAAGCAGTGTCTCAAAAATTGCCAGACAGATAAACACTATTCAGCCACAGCAGATGATTCAATATTCTCGAAATTGTGCTAAATCTGCAATTGATTACTTTCAGCAACAGTTGTGTGGAAGCATGCAAGCACCCCTGGAAGCTTTTAAGGCTGCGCGTCTTTTTCATCCGCAAAAAGCACATGAAATGCAGCCAACAGCACTTCTCTTTTTGCCATTCCATCTTCTCTAGAAATGATATTGAGGAACTGAAAAACTTTATTTGGCCAAGTGTGATGACATTGATGAGAACTTCTGTATAAATGGTGAGAATGCTCAGGCACTTCCTCATTGGGCTTCTGCTTTTTCGAAAGCAGTGCTTGTACAACCTACTTCTGCAGCATCAGAATGTGTTTTTTCTATTCTAAAGGCATCCTTCAATGAGCAGCAGACCAGCACACTCCAAGATTACATTGAAACATCCCTTATGTTACAATATAATAATTGGCATTAATCACTGAACTATCCTTATGTTACAACTTAAATAATCATCAACGCTATTTTTAACGATTTTTTTTTAATTCATGAGAATAATAGGCAGGCAAAAAAAGAATAATGGGCACATTAGAAAGAATAATAGGCAAGGGAAAAAGAAATTCAGCATAGAATAATAGGCAAAAATTTTAGCATATTGTACTCAGGCCTACTCAGGAGAGGTATCACAGTAATAAATTAAAAAAATCAAATTTATCAATTAATGACAGACCACAGAGCAGCACATGAACATACAAATAACAACAGCAACAAAAAGAATTAGAAACAAGTATAAACAAATACATTAAAAAAAATCAGACTATCCAGAAAGAAAGGAAACAGGAATATATCCTTGAAACCACACAAATACAATCCATTTATCATTAAAATGGTCATGTAGAGCCCAACTAATTAGATTATTCAACAGGTACACCCAATATCATATTATATATGTGTACATAATCTTTAATGGTAAAGAGGCAATTTGAAGATGGTATCAAGAAACTTGACCTCATCTTTTGACACTTTTTTCAATTCTACCTAATCGGTAAGTGCATGCCAAAAACTTCACTTTCGGAGCTGGGAAATTCCTAGTCCATATTCATTAGATTGCTAAGGTAAAATGAGACGAGCATTGCAGCATGAATTTTTGCTTTCAATAGCATCTAGGTATATCGCTAGTGAAGTGCTGACAGCACCATTTGAGAATGATTTTTGGGCTGCCAGGTGGTGAACTGAGCTTTGAAAATGGAAAAGAAGTCTCTTCTTGCTTGTGGGAACCAGGTTTGAACTATGCTGAAGTTGAGACACAACAGAGAAATAGAATCAGCATGAGTGATGATTCTCTCAACACTGCCAGCTTCAGCACAGAGATGGGGTAGGGAAGGAGAGAGAATGAAGTAATCAATAAGACTGTTCATGGTAAGACTAAACTAACTTCTGTATAGCTGTGACTATATCTAGAATTTAGCAACTAAGAGCCAAGAGCTAAACATAATTCTTTCCTTGGGTAACTGAAGAGCGTGTGTTTGTATGTGTGTGTGCGTGCATTTGCATGTGTGTGTGTGTTTTCATGTGTGTGTGTTGGTGTGTTTGTTTGTGTGCTTATGTGTGTTTGTGAGTGTGTGAGTGTGTGAGTGTGTGTGTGTGTGTAAAAACATAGACAAAGTGTTGCCTATCTATTATAGTCCTAATGTGAGAGGATAGTGGGAGGCAAATGCATGAGGGCTTGAAAAAGAAGTGATTGTTTGTCAGTCAAAAGTTCTCTTTACCGTGGACACATCATGCTACTGACAGACTGCAAGCTTGTAGGAGTGATTATGAACAATGCAAAGTCCAAACCACCTGCTCATATTGTCTCTGTCTTCAAGAGTATGACTTCTCTATAGTCATACAAAAGTACAGGCTGATTTTCTATCTTGAAATCCCTGTTAAGAGATTCATCAAGCAAGGAGGAAAAGTTGGTGGGAGAATACATCAATTATCTCTAATTGTGCGTACCAAACAAAATATCATGACAGATTTACCGCAAGCAACAGAAATCCTACAGAGGCTAGCAGAGTAGCAGAGGTACGATCTGAATAGAGAACTGGACTTTAGTCCTGTGAATCTACTGAAAGCTGCTGAGTCAGAGAATGACTCAATAGAGAATTAGCAGGCTAGCATTAATGAAAATGCTGACAAGCAATGACAAGCAGAATCACAAGCAATTCAGATTAAAGATCTGCTTCTTATCAGACAGAGGAAACAACAACTTCTCAATTTGATCCAGTACTGTTTTTGTTACTCACTGAGAGAAACAATTGTCTCAGCCACTTGTAATGGAAAATATGTCACTCAAAACATTTTCCTGTTCAAGAAAAGGAAAATAGGAAGTGAAAAAACTTAACATCCTGAAGTGGAGGAAGAAGAGTACAATGATGATCTACAACCTACAAGTGCTCGTGATACAGAGACTGAAAACAACCGCTCAAGATACCTGAGGAGAAACAGAACTCGATTCAGACAAAATATTTATGAATAGTTAGTAGTATCATGTACGTCACTTAAAATCCAAGAAAAAGTGAGATGTATGTCCATTATGTGCATAGCATCAATTACATCATAGTTTGAATTATCGACTAATTAGAATATTCATGAGATCATGTGATTAGCCTCTTGAATGAACTCTTGAATGAATGATGAAGAAAATATATTTCTTTGAATCTGTGTTAAATTGTTTTATAGACATTCAACATTATAATATTATATTCCTGCAGTTCTGTAGAGTATTCCCTGGCGTGCACACATCTAGAAAATATGTGTCAAAATTGTCTTTTTTAGATCACTTCCTGGTGTGCTATGTTGAGGTAGAGTGTAGAGACATTCTAGGTAGGTTAGATGACAAGTGGAGGTGCTGCTGTGTTTCCTATTCCTTAATGAATTGTTTAGCATCCTCATGTCTGATGTGTGACATTCAGGGTTCTTTGAGGTCAACCATGCGCATGAGAGATCCTTTGAGATCCAAAGGCATTTGTCCTAATTGTGGTATTTTTTCCAGTCTCTGCGTATTTCTAAGGTGAGGTAGTTCTTTGTTACTTTTTTGTGTGATTCTATCTTGAGAAGTTAATCACTGCAGTGTTGTTGTATTCTTTGAGCATTAATTAATCATCACTCTGTGTATGGTATTAATGTCATATAATAAAGTTAGAGTATTCTCATATTTCTCTAGTCAAACATAGTAAAATATCTAGCTACAACATGCACTAATGTTAGTAGCACAAAAAGTGATAATTATTAGTGAACAACTGTTCAAGAATATATATTCTCAACAACATGATGGTTCTGTGCGAGTTGGTGTTCTGGAGTATTAGTGGTAGCAAGAGTGTCCATGTCCTCAGAGATCCCAGTATCAGAAATATTACCAATGTTCTCCTCTAGTGTAGGAGGAGCTAGCAAGGGCGGTCTGGGTGGAAGAGTTTGCAGAGTCATGCTGGATGGAGGTTGTGACTTGCTCCTGCTCTTTCTCCACCTGTACACCACCAGTGCACCCACTCCAGCAAGGGAACCACACAACAGCAGCCCAAGGACAGAACACACACCAGATATGATTGATACAGTTGAGCTCACCTTACCTGTGCATACATAAATATATGTAAATAATGGGGGGGGAATTCACACCTTTTTATACTAATTTTACAGTATTGGTGTACATGATTTAAATAGTAAGGGGTCCCTAACTGTTTGTGTCTGCATGGGTGCAGTCTTGCTTCCTTAAAGGTCAATCTAATAATTAATTTTTGGGGGTATTATTTCAAATTGTTGTGTGTTTTGTTGTTTCTGTGTAATATAGTCGAGCAGTGAAAGACTATACAAGTCAGAGTGTCAGGGTCCTCAGCGCTTTTAAACACTTTTCAGACTTATATATTGTTGTTGCACGCTACAATTATTGGCACATGCCATGTATTGTTGCTATGATGTAACTTATTTACATTGCACAAGTCAGCACATACCATACTTTATTGGTTCTATGTTAGAGTCTGTAGGGATCAGCCACAGTCTGTTCTAGACTTGGCAAGAGTTGCACAAACACAAGAGATGGTATTCTATTCCATGTTTACTGCTGAAGTGCATATGTTATATTATATTACTGTATAGTTGTTTGCCTTACTTTTTTGTTAGAATCAGATTATTCATCTCGAAATCAACTGACCGCTCACTGCAGATTCAGCTGCATATAGCATGCCTGGGTTTTTGTGGTGAAGATCATTACCCATTACTAGTGATAACCTTTTACCACATCTTTTGGGTAATTGAGAAACAGATTAGTGTGCATGAAAAAAACTTCTATGAATGGGCCTATTGCACACAAGCTATGCAATTGGGGGAAATAAGGTGGATACATAGATTCTAGATATGATCCTTGGAGATGGAAGTTTCTTTTCCACTTTTGGAGATAATAGCAGAAGAAACCACCATTTAGGCAGCCATGAAGCTGCCAATGTGTGTTTTGCTGTCCACCTTCTTAAAAAGGTAGCGTAACCAATATACATAACTTAATAATCGATGTATAACTGTGTGTATTCATAATGAATAGAACACAAGTGAGTGAAATATGTCCCAGCACCAGACATTAATATATAATATAGCATCGAAAGAATGTCCTGACTGATTGGACTTTGAATTCATCATAACTAATATAACCATGACCACTGCCCCACACTTCACAGAGGACCTATATACCAATACCAAGACTTGAATTACATGGCTAGAGAGAAAGAGAAAGAAAGAGAGATGTGTGTGTCCAGGTGATAGTTTGCTAACTATAGACTTAGTTAACTGGTAGAATAGTACATACTGTATTTCTTTGATTATTCATTTCATGAGCGCCTTAGCTACAATTACGACCCGAGGGCACATTCTAACAATGAACATGTGACAATAGTTGGTCAAGATCACCTGATCTAAAAAAAGGGGGCAATTATTAATAATAGCAGTGTCCATTCTTTATATAGCCATTGTGTGAACACCAGCCAGTCAGTTCACACATCGAATCACTTAAAAATAGATCCAGCCATGGTATATACACCATATCCGATCACATGACCATGCCAGCCATTAACAGGTTATATACATAGTAATAGGTCTCACCTTGAGATGTGGCAGTTGGAACCACTGTGGATGCAGCAATCAGAGCAGTTGTGGTTGCAGAAGTTGGAACTATTGTGTGTGTAGTAGCACTTGGAGCACTTGTGTGTGCAGCAGTTGGAACTATTGTGGGTGCAGCAGTTGCAATGGTTGTGGGTGCAGCAGTTGCAATGGTTGTAGGTGCAGCAGTTGCAATGGTTGTGGGTGCAGCAGTTGGAGAAGTTGATGGTTCTACAGTAGAAGGGGAATTAAATGGCATAATTGGCACTGCATGTAGGCAACAGCAACTTCTTCTACAAACAAACTTCTACTACCGTATCATTGGTTCTTTAGAGTTCATGCAACAACCTAAATGAGCAAGATAACCAGCACCTATATAACAGCTATTAGATGTTTAACAGCTAGAGTTTGCAAGATCATTGAAATACCACCTATATCATATGAGGATACTCCACAATAGTACAAGATGGCTATCACAGAGCATGCATGCAACCAACACCACTCAATCTTGTGGGAAGAGACATCAGTAATTGATAGAACATGTAAATGGAGGTATTCGCTCATAAAGGAGGTGCTGCACATTCACATTACACCTAGGTGGGCTAGAGCTACATACCTGATTGCTTGGTCTCAAATCTCAAGAATATGCACTGCAACCAGGCCAATCTCCATCCATCTGATGTGTTGCTATGCTTAAACACTGTTATGGATCATGAATCATGTGCATTTTTTTGTGCAGAACACACTGTCAGTGAGTGTGGACATGTTGCACTTTTCAATTTGCTCTGATTAAGTATTTTGGATGAAATGTTGACTTTAATTTTTTTTTAAGTTGATTGAAACAGAGATGTCAGTGACTGCCTCTGACTGGAACTCCTCATCAACACATGCTGCCCACACATACTTTCTTGAGGACATGGGTAACCATTCCTACTTCATTGTATAAAAGTTATGAACTACAAATAGCAAGCTGTACCCTCCACAAATTTTAGTTTTTTTGTGGAAAAATGAAAACTGGCATTAGAAGATGCAGTCATGCATTTTCCGTTCATAATCATGTGTTCAGATTGTGTTTGTACAAGAAGGTTTATTAAAATAATAATATATGGTTGCTAGAGATCTTAGTGCTTTCTTTCTTTGATATATTTATGATAATATCCAACAATGTGCAAGTTAACTGTTTAAATGCCACATACCTGGAGAGGGGTGGCAGCCAAGTGCCTCTAGCTTCACACACACTTTAGATGAAGGGCTCCACCCAACTGCCACTATGCGTAGAACTCGAGTGGTGACTGGTGAAGGTAGCACTGTATTCTCAACTTTGGATCTTCCGTTACGCACAAAGACCTTTTTAAATATAGTACTACATGAAGTTTGCCGCTATTCTTATAGGATTTGCATGCAGCATAATAATTATGTAAATATTCAATCCAGCTTCATACATGATGTCAGAAACAATGCTCATCACTGGCTCTGACTTGGCAAACACTCTTATTAAAACATTACCATCTTACCATAGGTTGTGTAGAATTATCAGATATTGTCAATGGATGAAGACTTCCCTCTGTGCCACCCCTGATACAAACTTGAAAACTGGTCAGGTAATAATTAAATATATGGAAAAGACTAAATCCGCCAGTTTGAATTATTGAAATATTGACATCCATTCCAAAGTCGACCTGCAGCCAGGGACGATCCGATGATGCTGTGAGATCATGAGAACACCATGATACTCCCTTCAGCCTCGCCTGTTCAGGAGTATGCATGCCACGCATAGAATTTGCCACAAAGGACTGGTCAGGGACTCTGTATCTACTGCCGGATATCAGTTGTTCAATAGTGCCATTCTTGCAAGATTCTGCACAAGATGAGCAAATATCACATACAAAATCTACAACATGTGCCCCATACCAGTCTAATTACAGTACCAATCAGTCTTTGTTAAACTACAAAATATTGAAATTATGAAGATGGTAAATATAATGATTATGATGGTGGACAATGGTGATAAAGATTTATCTGTCGATCAACCACACAAGTTGGGATGATGGTAATGGCTGCATAGATGATGATTGCAGTGAAGATGCTGCGGTGTAGACAGAGCCTATTATGCTATCTATTTCTTCCGGAACATAATAACAAAGTGATGAATAGTGGAAGATTTAGAAGTTTGAAAAAATGAGTGAGGGGAACAAAATGTAGTGTATTCCTTAGGCAGTGTGGGAAAAGCACATGATGAGCGTAATGTTATTACTATAATATCACTATTTGATTTGGGATTAACAAATTGAAAATACTGTAATGGAGCTCAAATTAGCATCACTTAAACTGCAGCAAAACTAAAAGGTTTTATCTTAAAAAAAACATAACCCCCCCCTTCCCCCTTCAACATTTCCCAAACAATAACAATATAGTAATTTTAAGTTAAATATCCTCCATGATAACAGTCAGCTTGTCAATGCTAGTGTCTTTATGAATGCAGAGCAGCTGCCCTGGCACATAATAATTGTTCTTAAGTTAAGTTATTTTGCTGGCATAATTTAGGGCATAGAATGTACTTACATTATGGCGGCATAATGAAAGATTAATTACTCTGAAAATGGAATATCCCTGTGGCTAAAAATATGTCAATTCAGCATTTTTACGTGACACCAGTATACTTTATGCTAACATTAAGCTGAAGTTGCTCTAAAAGTCCTACTATCTTTGTCTGCCACTGAGCATGTATTTTTCTTCTTAATAGCTTCATTTAAAATAAACAACAAGACAGGATCCTGCAAAATTACTTTGAATTATCTTTCACCTGTATTACAAACTTGAATTTTAACTTTCACCTCATGAACTTTCGTATTTCACAATACTTTTATCATGTTTATGGGCATAACTTTGACCATGTTAGTTATCTAGACAAGCATAAAGGTAAATATTTTGGGAATTGCAATAATAGGTAAAAAGTATCATAATACCCTCAGGCCTAATAATACATGGAGTTTGCTAACTCAGTTGTTGCTACATTACTGGAGTCACTAATGAGAACTATTAAAATATATCAGCTATACTGATAAGACTAAGAGAATAAACAGAAGAATCAGACAGTGGGTGAGGAACTGATTTGGTTTGACCTCTTTCCCACCTATATAGTTACTTCCGCAATGAGGATGTAGGTCATCTTTTGTAATGTGAAAAATTACATCTTCATCTTCAGCTGATAAGTAGTGTTTAAGGAATAAGTTTAAGTGCCATGACATAGTTCTCACTTGCTGACTGAACTGTTCTTCAGATTTTTTCATGAGGTTATTTCTCCAATATTCTTTGATTCACAGCTATTTTCCAATATTCGTAGGTTCAACAATATTCTGTGCTGTCTGATGCCCCTCCCCATTCTTGGAATAGACAATCCTTCAAAGCCTGATGTGTTAACCATTGTAGGACACCATTTGCTTCTGCTAAGGTCTTTCCACTCTCATGGTGGCAAAGAAGCCCATCTACATTTTAGTTAAAATTCCTAGCATTATTTTCAGGAAATGATTTAATGGTGTGCTTGCTACTGAGGTACAGTGGATATCCAAATATCTACATTCCAATCCTGCCCTAGCCTAACATGCAGAAGTGCATGAAGTGAACTCAAGAGTTCAATGCTTTTAATAGCCATCATGAGTTGTTCAATTTCGGTTGGGTGAAGTGATTGCCTAATGACATTGTCAAAGGGGGTACAATTTACAGGGTCATCTAAATGTCAAACATGTTACAAAACGTGTTTTCTAAAATGTGTAACTTTTTCATGCATCCTATGGATATAATGTTTTCACCAGAAGATAACTTTTTCATTGCCTTTAAAATAATAGAAGGTAGATACATTATCGGGTGAATGACAGCCCAAACAATCTAGATCAATTGAATTGACTTTCAGCTATGCTTCTTTAAGATCAAAATGTTCAAACTTGTTTTGTGGTTAAATATATATATATAATCCTGCTACAAAAGTTTAACTGAAGTGGTAACTAAGGGTGTTAATGAATATCAATTTTCTAATGTGCTTATTACGACTCTTTGAAAGAGGTCAGAGTCTTGGAAGGGAAAGTGGGTGGAAAACATATAATGTGGGACAGTTTTGGGGAATCAGAGAGGAGAGGTTATGAAACTGAATATAAGAGCACTTACGGGATGGACAAGGAAGTAGTTAGGGGAACAATAGCATTGAACATCTGGTGTATTCCAACTAATCAGAGTATCTTCAAGTTGTAGAGTAAGATAATAAGATTATACACAGCTAAGCTATAAAGCTAGATATGCTTTCAAGGATATCAGACTATAGATATATTGGATCATGTCTCATTATAAAAGACACACAGCATTATATCAAAACAACATAATCACCATTGTCATGCCAGCTATAAAAGTAAGCGAACTGCACTAGGCAGTTTTTCCCCTCGCATTTAGGCAAAAGGCCACAGTGGTCATTTTAGTAGCTAGATCCTCGATCATGCATATATCCAAAATCATCAGCTGTTCTTTATCCTTTGCTATTTTGTCAAAGGTGACTATGACAACACTTGCCACGGTAACACCCTCCATTTGACCAATGTGCTGTTTTTCTAGTACTGTATGGTTAGAGAGAATTCTGCTAGCCAAAAGAGTTTCACCTTGCTGGCTTTAGCAAAGTTTATTTTGGGTAATGATTACGAAGTTGCATTCTTTGTGCAGATATTTTGTCATAATGCCTAGTATACTAATATATAGGCACCAGTCATGCTTCACTTTACCAGCCTCCCAATTATAGTTACAATAATCATAGGGTAGTGATTTGAATGGAATTTGCTACACATACTGGAAGCACACATTGAGCTTGAGATAAAGCTATGATATAGGAAATTATGTATTCTGATTTTTGGTTCTTGAATATGGGTGTCATAGATCAATTTTCACACATGACCCACTAAAAACTCATGGAAATCAAGCACCACTAGAAATATAACCAATAACACAACCCCAGGCTTGATAATCTATACTATGTATACCACAACAATTTCTATCTATGAACTAGAAGCAAATTCTAGTACATTCTGGTATATATATATATACATCCATACCTGAATAAGTACAGAATAGCAATAGTAGACACAATAGTGAGCATATCCACTTCATCTCGTCGGTCGTCAATTGGAAGATTGCCGAAGCTAACCACCCGAACTACTGTTATGTGTATTTTATATTTTTATACTGTGGGTACTAATCTACCATTATCATATTAGTGGGACTCGTGTTTTTGATTGGCTCTGCTGCAACAAGTAAAGTTCTACATCTGCGCATTAGGTTTAGGATGAGTATTCAAACGGCTCATCTACGAGCCATGCTCGTGCGGACCCCTCGACTAAAGATAATTCATATCCTACCCAACCATGCCGAATCGGCGACCCCTTGAAGTTGTGTGGAGTTGTGGTATTTATATGGGATTAGGAACGGGTGTGTGGTTTACACGAAAAGGTGTGGTTCCAGTCATGCGACAGGTACAGGGGTGTGGTTTTCACGGGGGAAAAACTTTTAAGGGGTGCTTCAGGTCCAACTTGTTTTTGTTTTTTTGGGGGGTTTTCTTTTCCATAAATATGTTGCCAGGATCTGTAAGATGCTGCATTCCAAATTTGAGAAGATTTGGATGCTCCATTGTGGACTTATAGTGCATACACCTCCTTTCAATTCTTACTGTCCGTGGAGGGTGAGTTTCGATGGTATTTTTTATTTTAACTTGTGGTTACAACTTTAGAGCTCCGTAGATTCTGCAAACTTTATGGTATGGACTTGATATATAGCTTAAAAGATAGGCCTCTCTGTGTGCTCTCTTTTGATACTAAAATATGTTTCATATGTATAACTATAGGCAAGTTACTAGACCCTAAAGTTGAGGGACCTCAAAAACCTGCCCCAAAAACCTCATCCAGAATAACTCCAGATTGCTAAGTGCCAAAAAAATATGAAATTGGTACGAGTGGCTAGAGGAAGCCCTAGAGCATGCAAAAAGGGTCTTGCGTGACTGTAGTTCGCTAGCATAATTTATTACGAATGACCGACTTCAAATATAGGTTTGTGAGTCTATGTATCTGCTTGCCGTACCCTAGCCTGGTTGGGCTACCAGTAGGTGCTTAGGTCCTGTTGGACCCAATGGCAATGTGTTTTAGCAAATGGGTTAGCTACGTGTACTATAATGAAGATATATATGTATGTAGCTAGTAAAACCTCATTATAATAAAGCTTTTGGGACCATCTACATGTACTTTATTGTATTTGTTGGTAACAGTTTTGCATTGACAAATGAAAAACTAGAAAACCAATGAAATAATTTACAAACCCATTTCTATTTTTCCAATGGCATAATGTAGATGGCAAACATATTGCATTTCTGGTTATTTCTTAACATTATGATGTAAGTTTTCCTGATGAATATTAGCACATAATTTGCACACATAATACCAGAACCAGTTTTATTGAGTGTGTTCATTATATCAGAGTGTTCTGCTCAAAAAAAGATGACTGTTCAATTGTGATACAGTTTGTTGTAATGAGGTTATACTATATTGAATGATTAGACTCACAAGAATGTGATAACTCTTTTTTTTCCTGGCCCTATCTCTGGCTTAGTGCTGTTGTAGGGTGGCTATAATTATATGTCTTGCTTCTTAAGTAGGTCCCACATCAGCGCACACATCAGCGTTTCACATGTATCACAAATGTTGTCAATCTAGTCAATCTAAGTGCAAAATTGTGATTATCAATATAGTAGTGGTAAATTTGGCAAGGTCAGACGGAGATCACTTTCCAAGTGTGTGCGCTAAGTATACAGCAATACTCCTACAGCTATTTACTTTGAGGTAACAGGTTACGGTTGAATATGAATATTCATGAGCAAATGTCATCTTTTTTTAATTTTTTTAAATTTTTTTTAATTTATTGCTTTACAAGATATGTGATGACATGAGACATAACGAGATTGTTGAACTATGATTGTGCACCGAAGGACTACTTATGAATAAAGATTAACAGGGGATAACAATTTAGAGACATACATTGAGAATAGAAGGTGGTGGGTGGTGTGAACATTTGTTGCAGGGGCAGACGTAGTGAAAGGAACAGGGATTTGCAGATGAAAAGTTACTCTTGAAGTGAGACATAAAGTGAGTACGAACTTGCTTAATGAGAGTATAGGAAGTGAGCTCCATGTTTAAGGACGGAAGTGAGTTCCATAGTCTTGGAATCCGATTGAAGTAAAAGTGCCTGTGGGTGCTTGATCTTGTGTACGTGTGCTTTAGTTTAGCTGAGCCTTTTGATCGTGTATTACAGTTGGCGAAGGTTATTGATATTGAAGGTTGAGTTGACGTTCTTGAGGGAATTAATTAGAAACTTGATGTCAGCCAGTTCAAACTCCATCATTAGCGGAAGTATGTTGAGGTTTTCAAGGCGAACTTTGTAGTCAGATTGATAATCGTTGAGAATAAATTTGGTAGCTCTTCTTTGAATATTTTCCAGGGTTATTATGTCTTTAGTAAGGGTAGGGCGCCAAAGCTGGGAACAATAAATCAACCTTGATTTGATCAGTGATAAGTATAGGGATTTTTTGGCACTAACTGAGGCTGAAGCACTGAAGTGACGGCGAAGAAGACCGAGCAATCTGTAGATCTTAGATGTCAGATAAAGGTAGAGTTCACTCCATGTTAAGTCTGTGGAAAGAATGATACCAAGGTCTTGGTGTGATTTTTTCGTGGCGATATCATGGGAACTAATGTTATAGTAAGTGAAGATGACATCTTTGCTTGCCAGGAAACTCAGGTGGACAAATTTAGATTCATTAAAGGTCAGGCTCCAATTCTTACTCCAGTCAAAAATGGAGTCAATGTCCTGTTGTAGTAGATCCTTGTCCAAGACAGAGTTGATTGGGTGAAAGCACTTTGTGTCATCAGCAAAAAGCAACATGGAAGAGTTAGAAGTAGATAAAGGAAGGTCATTAATGAAAATAAGGAAGGGCCTAAACTGCCTTGAACACCTGATACTACAGGTAGCAGGTCAGAATGCAGGTTATTAATGGTTACACATTGAGCTCTACCTGTGAGGTAAGCTTGAAACCAAAGCCATAAGTTTCCAGTTATTCCTAAGTTTTAACAGGAGTTCCTTGTGTGAAACACTATCAAAAGCTTTTTTGAAGTCCATAATTATAAATAACATCTACCTGATTTTTCTTGTCATTGCACTCATAGATTGTACTAAAGAGAGTTAGAAGCTGCTGTAGGGTTGATCGCTGTTTCAGAAAACCAAATTGTGTTGCCAAGATGGAGCCAAGGATGGAATCAATGCATTTATTATAAATGATTTTTTCCAGAACTTTTGAGACAGTGCAAAGGAGGGAGATAGGTCTGTAACTACTTGCTTGGGATTTGTTGCCTGACTTATATATGGGTGTGATGGAATGAGTACGCCACTCTCTTGGGAGTGCATGTTTGGAGAGTGTGAGGTTGAACAAGTGTAAGAAAGGTTCATAGAGCGCTACTGCACATGATTTCAATATCTTTGGACCAATGCCGTCTACTCCCATTGCTTTTTTGGTGTCTAAGGAACTTAGAGCTACATATACGTCAAAGTCAGTGATTGAGCTATTCAAGAGTCATGCAGGGACCCGTTATCTTCAAGTAATGAAGTGGTAAAATTGCTGTTAGTAAACACAGAGTGGAAATAGTGATTAAATAGAGAGGCTTTAGAGTAGTCTGCTGAAGCTCTAGAAGAGCCATAGCTCACTGTGTGAGGAATATTGTTGGAGTCTGTTAGGGACCTCAAATATTTGCAGATGTTTGAGTTGTTTGAATGGGAAAGTTCATGAATCAGTTTGGACTCGTAGGCCGATTTAGCATACTTAAGATCATCTTTCAATTGAATTTCTAACAGAATTATTTTGTCAAGGAGAGATTGGGTAGGATGGGATCTATTTCTTCTTTTCAGAGTGCGAAGGCAATTGTACTTGTGCTGTAGATGTTTAGTAATACATACACAACCATATGAGAGTGTGTGTGTGTGTGTGAGTGTGTGTGTGTGAGAGTGTGTGTGCGTCCATTTGGGACGTTGTTTTGCTCTTAATTTGACTTTGGGGATAAACAGAGGCATATGGCGTTTTTGATATAGGCCCAGACCTGCTCCACGTCTTCAGACAGTAAGCAAGAGCTGAAGTCAGCTTCCAAAAGATAAGAGCTAAGGCCGAAAAAAATCAGCCTTTGAGTAGTCATAAACCAACTTTGGAGTTGTTTTTGGTACATGGGAGGACGAGGTGTTGACAATGAAGGAGATTGGGAAGTGGCCGGGGGGGAATGGAACCTGGTCGTTAGATAGAACAGTAACATCATGCACACGTACATCTTCATTAGTTAAAACCAGATCTAATATGTTACCTTTAGTGTGAGTAGGTACTGTGACAAGCTGCATGAGATTGAGAGAAAACACAAGGTCGCAAAGAGAATTGGAATATGCTGTGGACCCTTTGAGGGCAGACCAATTTATGTCTGGAGCATTGAAGTCACCAACAAGAATGATAGAAGCAGAGAGTGCAGGAAGAGTATTTAGATAGTTGATCAGATTTTCAAAGATAGCATTTGGGGGAGAATAGACTAAAGTGAGAACAATGGGATGCTGGAAACAGAAAGAGATAGTGATGACCTCAGGAGAAGACATAAGCTTACAAGGAATTTCTTCCCTGACAGCTATCAGGACTCCACCCCCTCTAGTGACCCAGTCCTTTCTGAAAATGGTGAAACCTGTCTGGATGATTTCATTGTTATATATGTTGGACGAGAGCCAAGTTTCAGAGAAGCAGTAGATAGAATAGTCAGATGAGAGAATAAAAGATTGTTATATTACAGAGTCTAGATACTGAGGCACACTTGGAGACATTGAAAGAACACATTCTAACTGCACTAATATGTTTGTTTGAAGCGTAAATGTTTGGCGAATTTTCAACGGAACAAATTCAAGACACACTCCTGCTGTGCTGTGCTACAGTTTGATAGTTTAGTTTTCCATTCTTTGCCAGCAGTGTGCACTCCATGGAGTTAAAATATAAACCCCGAAAAAAAGCGCCTGCACACAAAATCGACCCTTCTGAAGCTATGACCCTTTACCAAATTGCCATGTGGGGTTAAGGTAAAGGGTCTGGGCATGCATGCACAAAACCTTGGTGTCCATGCACAAGAGTTGTTAGACGTATTACTATAAGTATCCATAGACAATGGTTGTTAGACACTTCCTTTGTTATGTGTGTCCATACACAGTGTTTGCTGGACATAACTTTATATGTTACTGTATGATTCTAGTAGCCATCATAGCTGCATGCATGTGAGGGTCAACTGCTGCCATTCATTCAGCAGGTGTTAATTGAGATGAGTGAAACAATGACATCATACTAATATGCAGACACACATCCACATACACACCACACATCCACATACACACCACAACATATGCACACTAATATGCACACACACATTCTACACATCCACACACACACCACAACCAGACCTCCCAACCGGCCAGGGATGCCCTGGACTGTCCAGAGATTTAGCCTTTTCAACATTCTGTCCAGAGGTCCAGGGATTTGCTACATTTGTCCAGGGATTCTCACCCATTAATGATCAAGGTCCAATATACACATTTCCTTTTGAGTGGTAAAAATGAGCCCCATTAATTAATGATCAAGGTCCATTTCCTTTGTGTGTAACAATGAGCATACCACTGATGCCATGATTACATTGTGGTCAAAACTTTAGATCACCAGATCACCAGCTGTTTTAGTTGCTTGCTGCTGAAAATGGCTGAACCACCACCTCAGAAGAAGCCAAAAAGAATCTGTAAGTGGAAAGATTTGCTATCTCAAAAGAAGCAGTCACTTAATGAGCAGGTTACTACAGCTGAATTGTATTTCACAATTTTTATAGCAGAGCATAACTTAGCATTTTCTGCTGGAGACCACTTCACAAAACTGTGTAAAAATATGTTCCCATTAGTAAAATAGCTGAAGGGTTTGCTTGTGGAGCAACAAAGACACAAGTCATCATTAAAAATGCTCTTGCTCCTGCACTCAATGAAAATGTAATCGAAGCCTGTGCATCATCTCCTTTCACTATCCTTTGCGATGGGGGTAATGATCAAGATGTACGGAAATATTTCGCTATAATGGTAAGATTTTGCGATGAAAGTGCACACTCTGCTATCTCACAATTCTTAGCAATGCCAGTTTGTAATGTGGCTACTGCACAAGCGATGTTTGATGCTTTATCAAAGGAATTAGAATGTCATAAAATCCCATGGTCTAATGTGATTGGCTATACATCAGATACAGCTTCTGTAATGGATGGGGAAAATAATTCTGTCCTGAGCAGAATTAAGGAAAAACAACCAAAACTATTCAGTCTTGGTTGCACTTGCCATCTTGCTGCTCTATGTGCTACTGCACTGCGGCAGGCTTAAAAAAACTTCCAGTATCTGTTGATAGCCTTCTCATAGACATTTGTTATCACTTCAAATACTCTGCAAAAATATGGGCTGAATATAATTATA
The DNA here is from genome assembly GCA_028752905.1 of Cladorhizidae sp. MBARI D1340-BT2. NCBI lineage: Eukaryota > Metazoa > Porifera > Demospongiae > Poecilosclerida > Cladorhizidae > Cladorhizidae sp. MBARI D1340-BT2. The sequence continues at coordinate 12,984,442 of JAQNBH010000013.1, forward strand.
GTCTGAAATAGAAGCTGACTTTGCAGATATCAAACCACTAAATTTTTTTGAAGTATTGTACCACACGCTGGCTAAGTTTGGAGCGCTGCATTAAGCGGCTTATTGACAAATGGCCTGCTCTTTATGCTTATTTTGATCTTGAAGCTGAAAGTACAGCAGCCAATGAGCATGTTCATCGAATTAACAAACTGTTAAAGGACCCATTGGTAAAGCTTTTTGGCCACTTTGTATCATTCGCTTTAAAGCCTCTCAACAAGTTTACTGTTGCCTTGCAAACAAGTACAAGTCATATTGACTCGCTTCAATCGGACATACATGTCATGCTTCAAGGATACACGAGTAACTTGATCAAACCTGAAGTTATAAACAATAGTGCTGGTGATCATGATATCACTAAGATCAAATATTTTGAGCAACAAAATCAAGTTGATAATGATGAACTTGGTATTGGTACATCTATAAGGCTTCTTTTGTACGAACGTGAAGATGAAGTTGCTGGAACATCAGTTGAGCATAAATTTTTCACCTGTGTTCGTGGTTTTTATGAAACGAGTGTAAAAAAAATTAAGATAAAGTCATCAAAGAACTGGCATTTCTTGACCCACGCAATCGCACAAAAATATCTACCAGTGGTATTAACAATCTCGCAACTCGGTTTACATGATTTTCTACAGATGAGATGGATACACTCGCTATTTGAATTTCAAGATTTTCGAGCTTGCTCTGATAGTCAACTTCCAACATTTAGTCCTAGTAAAGAAAACAGCAAGGTCACTGATTATTTTTGGGCTGCTATGTCTGAAGTGAAGTGTGTATCTGACCATGAAAGTCACAGATTTGGTGTGCTTTCACAGCTTGCTAAAAGGGTCTTCGTACTTCCACATACCAATGCTGATCCGGAAAAGCTTTTCAGCACGGTTAGAAAAATTGTAACTGACCAATGAGTGTCCTTGGATCCTTCAACAGTTTGTGATTTACTCAGTGCCAAAATCAACAACAGCAAACCTTGTTTTTTCAGTAGCCATCTTCATTCTGCTGATTTCCTTTGATCAGTAAAGACTGCAACTTGCAGAAGTTTAAGAACAACTACCACGCAGTCTCAGTCAGAATAATTTGAGTCTGGCAGTGACTAACCTTGCATTTTTCATTAGCTAGTAAGTTTATAGTAGCTAGCTAGTATTGTTGGATTCAAATTTGATTGTATACAGTACACTGTTTGTGGGAGGGGGGTGTCCAGGGAAATAACTCGTTGTCCAGGGAAAATGGGTCATATGTCCCGGGATTTAATTTGCCAAGGTTTTGAGGTCTGCACAACATATGCACACTAATATGCATACACACATTCTACACATCCACACACACACACCACAACATATGCACACTAATATGCATACACATTCTACACATCCACACACACACCACAACATATGCACACTAATATGCAGACACACTTGCTGCATCTATCTAACTGTGACATTGCAACCACATGGTCATTAAGGATTGATCATTATGACAGGGGCATGCTTGAGCGCCATTAGTCCCCCTCCCACATGTGGTACTGGTGTGCTTGATTTTGTGTGTATATGTTGTGTGTGTGGATGTGTAGAATGTGTGTACTGCATATTAGTGTGTAAGTATGTTGTGTGTGTGTGTGGATGTGTGTTGGGTGCATGCATGTGTGTGTACATGTGTTGTTTATATGTACGTGTGTGTATGTGTATGGTGTGTGTGCATAATTGTGTGGTGTGAGTGTATGTATATTGTGTATGGTTGCATGAGTGTGTACATGTGTAGATATCACTGGCGGGGCGACTGGTCCGGTTTTAACCGGACCAGCTTTTTGGGCCATTAAATTAATTTGTTTATGGCTTTATAGTACATGTGTACATCTAGGATTCTACCCCAAACTGGCTACTTTGGTTTTTATCACTGGCTTGATCCTGAGTACCTGAACCACACAAACTCCAAGTAGTTCAACCACATTGGTATTACAATAACATGTACGTATAGGACAGTGAGTCATGAATGCAGCTATATCCTGTGACTTCCTGTCTAGACTAGTCTTCTGCACAGCTCAGCTTTGTAGCACATGGCATTGTGGCAAACAGTTCATTGTCCCAAGTCCCTCCTCTTCTTTCCTTATTCAGGGAAGAAAGAAGAAAAGAAACAAGGGTGGCTCGAGCTGGCTTTGAATCTGCGAACATCGACTTTTCTAACTTTCACAGGATGGCTGTCCAGGATTTAACTTCATTACCTGATCTACCAGAGCAACCTCACCACCCTCCCTCTATCTTTAGCCTTCCCAAGAGGGATTATGGGAAAAAGAGTACTACTTCTTGTAGTTTTAAGCATCATTGGTTTGCAGCATGGCCTTTTCTACACTATAATGAGGCCCAGGATGTAGTTTTTTGTCACACCTGTGTGAAGGCTTTCAGTACCAAGAGGATCAAAACCAGTCACAATACAGCAGCTGCCTTTGTAAGTGTGTAGAACCGTTTAAATCCCATTTTATATGACTGTTCTTCTTATAATATTTATTAGGTCGTCAAAGGTTACTGCAATTTGAAGGATACGACCAGATCTTTCAAGAAACACAGAGAATCGAAAACACATGGTGAGGCAGTGGAGGCAATAATTACCTTACTGAAAACCACACCAGATGTTGGTGAAGTTTTGAGTTCTGTTCACAAACGTGAAAAGCAAGAAGCAAGAGACATTTTGAGGATCATTATTTCAAGTGTACGCTTTTTAGCTAGACAAGGTCTTGCTCTACGAGGCCATGATGAAGCAAACTCCAATCTTGTCCAGCTGCTTCGTCTTAGGGCTGAAGATAACCCACACCTTGATAAATGGTTAGAGCGTAATTGGAGGAAGTTTACTTCACATGAGAACCAGAATGAATTCCTAGAAGTAAAGTCCCTTAGTATCTTGAGAAAACTGCCCATAATTCCCCCTTTTTAACTGTCATGGCACATGGCAGACGAAACCACCGATGTATCCAACAAGATGCAACTTACTGTAGAAAAGCTCAACTTTGAGAGTTTAGATAGAAGTAGGATTAATGATTCAAATTGGTTGACAAATATCAATCTCAGAAACAACAACAATCTTACAAAAATGAGCACTCTTATATATTAACTACTTGCACAAATCAGACTCCCAAGCCTAAGATACAAGAAAGTAATATAACAAAATAAGAATATCAAGAACAGGACACCACATCACAGGATATAAGTCAGCATACTCCATAGAGTCAAAAGAACCACAGGGGTCACAGGACATGACACAATCACCACACAACACATACATAAACACCACACAACACCAAACTAACAATCAGCTACACTATGCAAATACATAAATGAATAATAATTCAGTTATTACACTGTTACATTACTTTGGTGATCAGGTGGGTAGATGAAAACTTTGAAGTTAATGAAGAGTTTCTTGGGTTGTACAACCTTCTCTCCAATACTGCTGACAGCATCGTATCATCTATCAAAGATGTTCTTTTGCATTTTGAGATAACCACTGCTAAGTTACGTGGTCAGTGCTATGATGGTTGCAGCACAATGGCTGGAGGTGTAGCTGCTAAGATGCAGAAAATTGAGCCCAAGGCAGTGTTTACACACTGCTATGACCATGCCCTTAATTTGAGTGTAAATGATACAATTAAAGGGTCTGCTGCTATGAAAGACTGCCTTGATACCTGTTTTGAACTTGTAAAACTTATTAAGTTTTCTCCCAAGCGAGAGGCTATGCTGAGTAGAATCAAAGAGGAAACAGGAAGTGAATCGCGTCTATTCGAACAATATGTTCCACAAGGTGGACTGTTCGAGCTGGTGCTTTAGCCAGCATTATGTCAAATTATCAAAATATTCTGAATTTGTGGGAAGAGGCACTCAGAGGCACCACTGACACCGAAATGAAGGCTAGAATTCAGGGTGTTTTGAGTCAAATGGGTACTTTCCCATTTCTCTTCAACCTGACGTTATCAGAAATGATCCTTAGGCACACAGATAGGCTTAGTCAGACCCTGCAAAATCCTGAAATGTCTAGTGTCGAAGGACATGACAGGGGCGGATCTAGGATTTTGAGAAGGGGGGGGGGGGGGTTTAACCACTACATCATTGGAGTGGGGATGGGGTGGTAGGTTTTACTTTTTACTGTGATCGGGTCACTTTTTCAATTTTTTTTTATACATTGGGAAGGATACTTTATTAGACATTAGCTATACAGGAACAGATTGAAAAAACTTTAGCACTATGGAGAAGAAACATTTTTGCTCTAGCTATACAAATTGATGGGGTGCAACAACTCGATTCAAAATTATTATTTATAACTGTGTATTTATAACTGTGTATAATTTATAACTGTTATAACTATATAATCTAGTTCAAAAATATATTTACATCTATCCTATATACTCCTATATACTCATCAAATAATATTGAGTTGCAGAAGAGGCGCCTGGGATTTCTTCGTATGTAACATTTCACAACTTCCTCTGTGTTCAGTTTTTGTGCCTCCATGTAGTGTACAGCCATCATAGTCAGTCCTGCTAGCCTCTCCTCAGATATAGTTGCTCGCAGATAAGTCTTCACATGCCTGAGGACAGAGAAAGACCTTTCTGCTTCACAGGAGCCGACAGGAGAGACGCATCCAACGAGAAGAAGCTCCCAGATATTGGGGAAGATGTCCACATCAGCATCAGACAATGTTTCAACCATATTCTGTGGTATTCCGTTTTCTTTTGAGAGCCAGAAGGCTTTCCAGCACTGGAGCTCTCTCTAAATGAAGAAATGTTTCTAATTTTACATACATGTTTACATTGTATCAGGTGCTACAATATCATTAAGGGGAGACCAGAACATATTTGCATTTTTGCATTTTGGGGAGTTATTTTTTTAATAATCACAACTCAATAAGGAAGCCATTCTCTGTGCTTTCCGATTATAACTGCCAAGTGGGCTTAATTGTGGCAATACCACTGAAACTAATTTACACCTTAACCACACTTGCCATTTATGGTGCTATTAGGGTACCCTATCCACAGATAATGCACAATTTTAACGACTTTCTTTAAAAAAAAAGATTACCCCTTGCAGGTGAGCACACCGACTAGACTCTATCTCGTTAGAGAAGGGAAGATCACTTAAAAATAAAGAACAATGAAAGAGATTTCAGATGATACAAAAATGTTTGACCTGTTACGCGTGCGAAATATTTTGCAATGTAAGCAATTACCAGCTAACGTGCATGGCCACATGGGAGCCACACACTTCCGATTGAAACAAGGTCAAAGGTTGTCGGCATAGATGTTGGAGCCAATATTGTATATCGGAAGTTTTACTCTGCAAAAAAGTGTCTTAGAACTGTTTTTGTTGTTCTATAAGTGTCAAAGAGGACTAAACTAGACACGCTTGAGACTGCAGCCTCCATATAGAAAATTCTGCGACATCACCGGGACGGTTGGCAACACTGATATACCTAGCTGATTATCTCGTAAACCAGTCTCTTTCCAGGGGTGGATCTAGAAAATCGAAAGAAGAGCTGACAATACTAACATTTGATTGAATAATCATGAGAAAATATTTTCTCACTCATATTCTATTACAGGTCCAAGGTACAGAAAATATTTCCTCTTCTCATATTTTATTACAGGTTCAAATACAGAAACCAACATGGTAATAATGTGGGTGACCAAAATAACCTTTAGTCACATTGGACCTTTAGTCACATTGGATCAAAGACAACTCATGAAAGGCTTGAAAGGCTAAAAAATATTTTGATTTTTTGTGTATATAGCTAGCTACCTGGCTCGTAAAACATTTAAAAGGAAACTTGAATAAACTTAGTCGAGCCACTTCTGGATCTGCCAACTGCTTTCCGCATTGGGGAAAGGGTCTGGGTACATTTTACATAATTCCATGTGCTTGTGGAATGTGGCAGTCATATGCTCAAGGAATTATATCAAAGCTCTGGGAATGTAATCTGAGCCTCCTGTAGGTTCAAAACATCCCTCTGTGAACAAGTGACCACAGCTTCAGTGCTGTTACAACAGAGCTGAGCGACCCTCTGCTACTCCGTCTCCTTGAAGCTCAAGCAGGCAGAACTAGATGCCTGGTCTAGAATTCTAGGCATTTCATCTGACAACTCAACAGCTTACTACACGTACAAAATCTTGTCCCCAGACCCTTCTCAACATAACCTTAATTCATGGAATGTCCTGCCTCCTACAGAGACAACTTCACCATGAAGCGGAATTTATCAACATATTTATGGAACGATCATATTTATGGAACTATTTCATAACGCACTTCGACCTCACTTATTTCACTACATCTGTCCGATTTTCATGCAAAATACTTAACATCAATCATACTCACTATACATCCTGCCTCTAACGGGAACCTCACATATTATTTGCTTATTAATTTGATCATCTGTTAATTAATTTACTTGTATATGCCACCATCAGTACATGGTGGCTGTCCATAAACCTTTTACATGCAAGGAAATCACATTAATCCACACACTTCATCAGGTTGAAAAGTTCAGAATAATAATAATATCGATTCAGGTGCTGAAGGGATTAGTTTTCGAGACTTAATACTAGCTATAGGACCCAATATGACATAATTATAAACTAGTAACCTAGTAGACTTATATACACAAATACTTATATACACAAACGCGTGACAATTAACATTATCCTCCAGTACAGGCCTAATAAATTATAGGCCAGTGTCAATGTCAATATGTTACCTGAAGAAATCCGGAATGGACAGCTGCCTCACTTTTTTGAGAGGTGGCTCCATACAACTTAAAAGAGAGACTCAGACCCAGAAAGTTAGTTGGCGAGGTGACTCAAAACTCGCTACCGTCACAGTATTCACCAGTTTACACCAAGCTGCTACAATTGAAGCCTGTTGACATGTGACGAGCTCAGCGTTTGCGCATGCACGTACATTAAAAACTTCGTAGACATTTTTTTCTTCCCGCTATTAACTTTGTAGTCATTCCAGTGAGATCCGTCATTCCAGTTTGAAAAAAAGAAGCTTACCTTACTTATATTTTTGCCTTACTTTAGAAAGGTAGATTTCTTACCAGCGCATTTTAGTCGAAAGGTTGGCATCATCAGTTTTACAATTTAAATTAATTTTTATTCATTTTTTTTGTGACTAGGCAAGAAGGGGGGGGGGGGGGGGTTTAAACCCCCTAAACCCCCCCTTGGATCCGTCCCTGCATGAGGTAGCCATGCTTACAGTAAGACTCTTCAAGGGATGCGTTCAGATAGAGATTTTGATTTGATTTGGGATAAAATTGAAATGAGTCGAGTCCAATTGGACATTGAAGAAGCTACCCTACCAAGAAGGCGAAAGAGACCACATCGCTATGAAGAAGGAGTTGGTAAAGCAGAGTTTCCAGCAACACCAAAAGGTCTATACAGAAGTAAGTATTTCGAAGTGTTGGATTTAGCTGTGGTAAGCATAACTGACATATTTGACCAACCTGGCTTCAAGGTTTACTCAAATGTAGAACAACTTCTTTTTAAAGCATGTTCTGGTGAAGACTGTGAGAGTGAACTGGTTGCTGTATGTAGTTTTTATGGTGAAGATCTTGATCTCCATGATCTTCAATCACAACTCAGGACTTTGCGAATGCTGTATGTTGCTAAAAAGGAAGATGAGAAACCATCAATTTCTGGACTGAAATTTGTTCTTCAAAGTCGGATTCAAAGTCGGAGTCCAGCTCAAAGAACACAAATAGACATGGTTTGTCGCACTTTCAAGCTACTTATTGTTATGCCTGCTACGAATTGTACTTCTGAAATCTTTCAGTGCCCTTCGAAGGATCAAAACATATTTGAGGAGCACCATGTCACAAGCACGACTTAACCACATGATGGTACATACTTCATTATCACCAAGACAGTATGGACAATTTGGACATAAAAGCCATAGCCAATGAATTTAAATAATCACATCAGCATATATTTGCGAAATTTTAATTTCTGTTTCTCTGAATATTATGTTTTAAATACAAAACTTTGATTGGTCTTTGTTATTTTAGTCAACTGTAAAAGTTGTGAATTTTGAATCTAGCTAACGTCCTGAAATGCTCTAATTTCGATACAAATTAATTTTATGGTGAGATTTAGTTTCATCTAATACATCCCCCCCCCCAACACCCTCACTGCCACCATTTATGTGGACCTTGAGACCAAGCAAAATCCTAATTCTAACCGGACCACTCCAATCTCTGTCGCTCCGCCTCTGTATATGTATGTGTGTTGCATATGAGTGTCTCTGCGGATGTGTGCATGAGATGCAAGAGAATGTAAGGTTGTGTGTGTATGTGTTTATGTGTGTCAATGCATGTTGTGTGTGATGTGTATGTATATGGTTGTGTGTGTGTGAATGTATGTGCATTGTGTATGATTGCATGAGTGTGTACATGCATGCATGTGCATGTGTGTGCATATTTGTATATTTGTATTTCCATATGAGTGTGTGTGTATGTATTGTACATATATGTGTGTGTGTCGTGTGTGTGTCATGTGTGTCATGTGTGCATGTGTTTAAGTATGTGAAGTATGTGTATAAGATTGTGGGTGTATGTGTGTTATCTGTGCATATGTGTGTCATGTGTGTATGTATATGTGATGCATGTGTCTAAGTGTGTGTATAAGATTGTGGGTATATGTGTGTTATCTGTGCATATGTGTGTTGTGTGTGTGTGTATGTGTATGTGATGTATGTGTTTAAGTATGTGTATAAGATTGTGGGTGTATGTTTGTTATCTGTGCATTATGTGTGTTGTGTGTGTATGTGATGCATGTGTTTAAGTATGTGTATAAGATTGTGGGTGTATGTTTGTTATCTGTGCATATGTGTGTTGTGTGTGTGTGTGTATGTGTATGTGATGCATGTGTTTAAGTATGTGTATATGTGTGTCGTGTGTGTATGTGTGTTGTGTGACATAACTTTTAAGTCAGCGAAACCTGAGTGGTGCTTCTTCTTGTCACACGACCCAATTTCAACTGGCTAGCACATCAGCTGCCAGTTTGGGTGCTCAGATTTTGAGGTCCCTCCACTTTGGCTGCATGTTTGGTGTATTCACATCATGCACCACTTTTTATTATCAACAGAGAGCACGTAGAGAGAGATCTATGTTTTTAGTTATGTCTAGTTCATACAGTGAGAATCTAATGGAGCTGCAAAATTGTAACCACAAAGTTGTGTAGGTTATTGCACGCATTAAATGCACACAAATGGACATGTTTAAAAACGTCATTTTCTAGCTCTAGCGATCACATTCTTATAGCCACTCATACTTGATGCTGGACCGTAGCAATTGAAACATTGGGAGTGATTTGACTTTGCATCCCAACCTGCAGTTAAAAATCATGTAGAGCAAAACTTAACAAGCATAATTATTGAAAGGGCCACATTTTTGTGTGTAAATCATGACCATAGCATAAGCTCACCATCTGTCTTTTATGATTTGTAGATATATGGCAAAGCAGGTTAGAGAGACTCTCCTACACTATCACAGAGTTATGGGCAGTCAGATGGTTTACCAATCATGTGCAGTGTGCACCAGCATGGAGTCAGTCAGATGGTGGGGAAGTAGTACTTGCTATAGTTTTATGCTATGCCGATGATACCTTCATGATACAACAGTGACTTGTCAGCATCCAATTATTAGCAAAGTCTTTAACCAGAGAGGAAATAGCATGTGAGCTTACCAAAGTTCTTTCTACCACATATAGCATTGAACCAAACATGCTATTGGCCAGCATGCGTGATGGAGCCTCTTCAAATGGTGTTGCCTTACGTACTTTGATCCCAAATTATTGGATGTGCTTTGCTTTTCCCATACACTTAACAGGGTTGGTGAACACTTTGAAGTTCCAAACCTCCTAGAGTTTATGAGTGCATGGATAACAATGTTCTCTCACAGTCCTAAGACCAAGTTAGCCTGGAAACAAAAGACTCGTCGGTCAATGGCTTCCTATAGTGATACACGATGGTGGAGCAAGTGGGGTAAATTATGGTGATATCGAGCCCTTTCTTTTGGAGAATAGTGATACAGCTCCAGCCTCGAACAAAAAACTTCTTACTTTCTTCCAGGACAAGCAAAAGTGCATATATTTTCAGTTGGAGCTTGCTGCAATTGTGGACTGGGGCGAACATTTCGTCAAAGCAATGCATTTCCTTGAAGGAGATGGGCCCCTAGCGTTGAAGTGCTATGAACAAATAAACACAATCTTAGCTGCAATACATTCATCACACTGTCCCAATGCTCAAGCAGTGTCTAAAAAAATTGCTAGACAGATAAACACTATTCAGCCACAGCAGATGATTCAATATTCTCGAAATTGTGCTATTGATTACTTTCAGCAACAGTTGTGTGGAAGCATGCAAGCACCCCTGGAAGCTTTTAAGGCTGCGCGTCTTTTTTAAGCACATGAAATGCAGCCAACAGCACTGGATCTTGATTCTCTTTTTGCCATTCCATCTTCTCTAGAGATGATATTGAGGAACTGAAAAAGGAATTACCACTTTATTTGGCCAAGTATGATGACATTGATGAGAACTTCTGTCCCAATAAATGGTGAGAATGCTCAGGCACTTCCTCATTGGGCTTCTGCTTTTTCAAAAGCAGTGCTTGTACAACCTACTTCTGCAGCATAAGAATGTTTTTTTCTATTCTAAAGCATCCTTCAATGAGCAGCAGACCAGCACACTCCAAGATTACATTGAAACATCCTTATGTTACAATATAATAATCGGCATTAATCACTGAACTATCCTTATGTTACAATTATAATCATCAATGCTGAACTTTTAAAATTCATGAGAATAATAGGCAGGCAAAAAAAGAATAATGGGCACATTAGAAAGAATAATAGGCAGGGGAAAAAGAAATTCAGCATAGGCAAATTTTTTTATAGCATATTGTACTCGGGCCTACTCAGGAGAGGTGTCACAGTAATAAATTTAAAAAATCAAATTTATCAATTAATGACAGACCACAGAGCTATATATATATAGCACATGAATATATAAATAACAACAGCAACAAACAGAATTAGAAACAAGTATAAAAAATATTTACATTAAAAAACACAGACTATTCAAGAAAGAAAGGAAACAGGAATATATCCTTGAAACCACACAAATACAATCCATTTATCATTAAATGGTCATGTAGAGCCCAACTAATTAGATTACTCTTTACAATTAAACAGGTAACTAAATATCATAATTATATGTCTTTTTATTTTTTACTGGTAAAGCGACAATTTGAAGATGGTATCAAGACACTTGACCCCATCTTTTGACACTTTTTTCAATTCTACCTAATCGGTAAGCGCATGCCAAAAACTTAACTTTCGGAGCTGGGAAATTCCTTGTCCATATTCATTAGATTGCTAATGTAAAATGAGATGAGCATTGCAGCATGAATTGTTGCTTTCAATAGCATCTAGGTATATCGCTAGTGAAGTGCTGACAGCACCATTTGAGAATGAATTTGGGGCTACCAGGTGGTGAACTGAGCTTTGAAAATGGAGAAGAAGTCTCTTCTTGCTTGTGGGAACCAGGTTTGAAATATGCTGAAGTTGAGACACAACAGAGAAATAGAATCAGCATGAGTGATGATTCTCTCAACACTGCCAGCTTCAGCACAGAAATAGGGTGGGGAAGGAGAGAGAATGATGTAATCAATAAGACTGTTCATGGTAAGACTAAACTAACTTGCTGTGACTATTATCTAGAATTTAGCCAAGAGCTAAACATCATTCTTTCCTTGGGTAACTGAAGGATGTGTGTTTGTGTGTGTATGTGTGTGTGTGCATTTGCATTTGTGTGTGTGCATTTGCATGTGTGTGTGTGTGTGTTGGTGTTTGTGAGTGTGTATTTGTGTGTAAAAACATAAACAAAGTCTTGCCTATCTATTATAGACCTAATGTGAGAGGATAGAGGGAGGCAAATGCATGAGGGCTTGAAAAAGAAGTGATTGTTTGTCAGTCAAAAGTTCTCTTTGCCATGGACACTTCATGCTACAGACAGACTGCAAGCCTGTAGGAGTGATTATGAACAATGCAAAGTCCAAACCACCTGCTCATATTGTCTCTGTCTTCAAGAGTATGACTTCTTTATAGTCATACAAAAGTACAGGCTGATTTTCTATCTTGAAATCCCTGTTAAGATTCATCAAGTAAGGACGAAAAGTCGGTGTGAGAATACATCAATTATCTCTAATTGTGCGTACCAAACAAAATATCATGACAGATTTACCACAAGCAAAAAAAATTGATGAAATCCTACAGAGGCTAGCAGAGTAGCACAGGTGCGATCTGGATAGAGAACTGGACTTTAGTCCTGCTAATCTACTGAAAGTTGCTGAGTCAGGGAATGACTCAATAGAGATTAGCAGGCTAGCATTAATGAAAATGCTGACAAGCAATGACAAGCAGATTCACAAGCAATTCAGATTAAAGATCTGCTTCTTATCAGACAGAGGAAACAACAACTTCACAATTTGATCCAGTACTGTTTTTGTTACTCACTGAGAGAAACAATTGTCTCAGCCACTTGTAATGGAAAATATGTCACTCAAAACATTTTCCTGTTCAAGAAAATGAAAATAGGAAGTGAAAAAACTTAACATCCTGAAGTGGAAGAAGAAGAGTACAATGATGATCTACAACCTACATGTGCTCGTGATTCAGAGACTGAAAACATTCAGAGACTGAAAACCACCGCTCAAGATACCTGAGGAGAAACAGAACTCGATTCAGACAAAATATTTATGAACAGTGAATATTAGTTAGTATCATGCATGTCACTTAAAATCCAAGAAAAAGTGAGATGTGTCCATTATGTGCATAGCATCAATTACATCATAGTTTGAATTATCGACTAATTAGAATATTCATGAGATCAAGCCTATTGAATGAATGACAAAGAAAATATATTTCTTTTAAATTGTTTTATAGACATTCAAAATTATAATATTATATTCCTGCAGTTCTGTCGAGTATTCCCTGGCATACACACATCTAGAAAATATGTGTCAAAATTGTCTTTTGTTAGATCACTTCCTGGTGTGGTATGTTGAGGTAGAGTGTAAAGACATTCTAGGGAGGTTAGATGACAAGTGGAGGTGCTGCTGTGTTTCCTATTACTTAATGAACTCTTTAGAATCCTCATGTCTGATGTGTGACATTCAGGGTTCTTTGAGGTCAACCATGCATGAGAGATCCTTTGAGATCCAAACGCATTTGTCCTAATTGTTATTCGTGTTGGTATATTTTTCATGTCTCTGCATAGTTGTGCGTATTTCTAAGGTAAGGTAGTTCCTTGTTACTTGTTTGTGTGAGTGTATCATGAGAAGTAAATCACTGCAGCGTTGTTGTATTCTTTGAGCATTAATTAATCATCACTCTGTGTATGGTATTAATGTCATATAATAAAAGTTAGAGTATTCTCATATTTGTCTAGTCAAACATAGCAAAATATCTAGCTACAACATGCACTAATGTTAGTAGCACAAAAAGTGATGAACAACTGCTCAAGAATATATATTCTCAACAACATGATGGTTCTGTGCGAGTTGGTGTTCTGGAGTATTAGTGGTAGCAAGAATGTCCATGTCCTCAGAGATCCCAGTATTAGAAACATCACCAATGTTCTCCTCTAGTGTAGGAGGAGCTAGCAAGGGCGGTCTGGGTGGAAGAGTTTGCAGAGTCATGCTGGATGGAGGCTGTGACTTGCTCCTGCTCTTTCTCCACCTGTACACCACCAGTGCACCCACTCCAGCAAGGGCACCACACAACAGCAGCCCAAGGACAGAACACACACCAGATATGATTGATACGGTTGATCTCACCTTACCTGTGCATACATAAATATATGTAAATCATGGAGGAAATTGAAAAATCACACACCTTTTTATACTAATTTTACATGTATATACAGTGTACATGATTTAAATAGCAAGGGGTCTCTAACTGTTTATGTCTGCATGGGTGCAGTCTTCCTTCCTTTTTTTAAAGGTCAATCTAATAATTAAAAATTTTGTGGGTCAAATTGTTGTGTATTTTGTTGTTTCTGTGTAATATAGTCGAGCAGTGAAAGACTATATAAGTCAGAGTGTCAGGGTCTGCAGTGCTTTTAAACACTTTCCAGACTTATACATTGTTGTTGCACACTACAATTATTGGCACGTCCCATGTATTGTTGCTATGATTTTTTTAATGTAACTTATTTGAATTTTTGTACATTACACAAGTCAGCACATACCATATTTTATTGGTTCATTGTTGGAGTCTGTAGGGATCAGCCACAGTCTCTTCTATATAGACTTGGCAAGAGTTGCACAAACACAACAGATGGTATTCTATTCCATGTTTACTGCTGAAGTGCATAATTATGTTGTATAGTTGTTTGCTTTTGCTTATTTTTTTGTTAAGAAGCAGATTATATTCATCTTGAAATCAACTGACCGCTCACAACAGATTCAGCTGCATATAGCATGCCTGGGATTTTGTGGTGATGATCATTACCCATTACTGATGATAACATCTTTTGGGTAATTGAGAAACAGATTAGTGTGCTAGATCAGCACGAGAAAACTTCTATGAATGGGCCTATTGCACACAAGCTATGCAATTGTGGGAAATAAGTTGGATACATAGATACTAGAGATATGATCCTTTGAGATGGAAGCTTCTTTTTCACTTTTGGAGCTAATAGCAGAGAAGAAACCACCATTTAGGCAGCCATGAAGCTGCCAATGTGAGTTTTGCTGTCCACCTTCTTAAAAAGGTAGCGAAACCAATATACATAACTTAATAATCAATGTAATAATGAATAGAACACAAGGTATTGAGTGAAATATGTGTGTAGCAATGTATACGAGCACAAGCTCATAATACATACAATGTTCTTTTCTTCCTATTTAGCGAATGTGCACGACGAGTGAGATAGGCCAATATTGATGAGGACAGACAAGAGCTCCCAGCACCAGTCATTAATATATAATATAGCATCGAAAGACTGATTTGACTTTGAATTCTAATATAACCATGACCACTGCCCCACACTTCACAGAGGACCTACCAATACCAAGACTTGAAGATGATTACATGGATAGAGAGAAAGAGAAAGAAAGAGAGATGTGTGTGTCTAGGTGATAGTTTGCTAACTATAGACTTAGTTAACTGGTAGAATAGTACATACTGTAATTCTTTGATTATTCATTTCATGAGCTGCCTTAGCTGCAATTATGACCTGAGAGCACATTCTAACAATGTCCCTATTAAACATGTGACAATAGTTGGACAAGATCACCCGATCTAAAAAAGGCGGCAATTATTAATAATAGCAGTGTCCATTCTCTATTTAGTCATTGTGTGAACTGTATCCAGCCAGTCAGTTCACACATCGAATCACTTAAAAATAGATCCAGCCATGGTAACCATATCCGATCACATGACCATGCCAGTGATTAACAGGTGATATACATAGTAATAGGTCTCACCTTGAGATATTGCAGTTGGAACCACTGTGGATGCAGCAATCAGAGCAGTTGTGGTTGCAGAAGTTGAAACAATTGTGTGTGTAGCACTTGGAGCACTTGTGGGTACAGCAGTTGGAACTATTGTGGGTGCAGCAATTGCAATGGTTGTAGGTGCAGCAGTTGCAATGGTTGTGGGTGCAGCAGTTGCAATGGTTGTGGGTGCAGCAGTTGCAATGGTTGTGGGTGCAGCAGTTGGAGAAGTTGATGGTTCTACAGTAGAAGGAGAAATAAATGGCATAATTGGCACTTCTTCTACAAACAAACTTCTACAAGTCAACCGTATCACTTGGTTCTTTAGAGTCCATGCAACAACCTAAATGAGCAAGATAACCAACACCTAACAGCTATTAGATGTCTAACTGCTAGAGTGGCTGTGCAAAATCATGGAAATATCACCTTACCAGTTATATCTTATGAGGATACTTCACAAGAGTACAAAATGGCTATCACAGAGCATGCATGCAACCAACACCACTAAATCTTGTGGGAATAGACATCAATGATTGATAGAGCAAGTAAATGGAGGGATTCGCTCATGAAGGAGGTGCTGCACATTCACATTACACCTAATGCTTCACTAGAGCTACATACCTGATTGCTCGGTCTCAAATCTCAAGCCTATGCACATAAAACCACACCCATCTCCATCCATCTGATGTGTTGCTATGCTTATATACTGTTTTTGGATGGCATGAAGTCACCTCATTTATTGGGTGGAACACATAGCCAGCGAGTGTGGATGTGTTGTCTGATAAAGACCCAAGTATTTTGGATGAAATGTTGACATAAAATTTTTTAAGTCGATTAAAAGAGAAACCTCAGTTATTAGATGTCAGCTAAAATTAATTGTGCAAGTAGGAATGGTCAAAATTGTTGAGTCTCCAGGTGATTGGCCTTGCAGATGTGTGAAAAAGCATTGGAATTCTGTACTTCTGGAATGCTAAAACATGATCCAACTCTTTCCAGGTGTGAATGTCCCACCCAAGAAATGCCAAAGATGTGTTTTATTCTTTGCAGATGCACAAGTGAGTACCTCTGACTGGACCTCCTCATTGACACACTCCCCACAAGAGTTTCTTTGCCTCTCTGGGTTTTGACTCGTCTCCCTCTCACTTTCTCCACCCACAACCTCAACCACCTCTGCTTCTTTTTTGTCACAAAGAAGACAACCATTTTGTGTTGACTGTGAAAAAGATAAGTCAACCCAGCTTTACAGTCCATAAGAACTTGACTACTAAACTGAGGGGGAAGGAAATGAAAAACAGAAAAATGAAAAATAAAGTAGTTGGCATATAAATCTTAGCTCTACATCCATACAAGTTCAATATGTGGAGTTCTATGTTCATCTATCTAGTATATTCTGTGTTGATAGAGTACATTCTGCAGTGGTAAGTGCATAAGAAAGAGTTATGCATAGCTGCATCTAAGAAGTAAAATTACATTGTCTGCGGTTTTAAATGTGGTACAATATTTGTATATATATATACAGTGTACATGGTTTTAAATTGTAGAGAAGCTCTAACTGGTTGTGTTCTATATGGCCACAGGCTAGTTTTCTTCCTTTTTTACAAGATTACCCCCGCCCCCCCTCTCGGTATATACATGAGGATGATCATTCTATGGCCACAGGCTAGTTTCCTTCCTTTTTTACCAATCAATCCATTTTTTTTACTTCTTTCAAGTTCATGTTTCTTTATTGGTTTATTTTGTTGTTTCTGTGTATTATACTTGAGGCATTGCAGCTAATATGGCAGGCAGGCATGGAGATGGTTCAGAAAGATTCCCCCCCCTCCCTCTTGGTATATACATGTGGATGACCATTCTTACCTATTCATTATAAAAATTATGAACAGCAAATAGCAAGCTATAGCCTCAATGTTTTGGGGGGAAATAGTGAAATAATGGAAGCAGGCATTATAGGATGCAGGTCGTGCCATTTCAGATCATAACCATATTAATAAATGTGGTCAGATTATGTTTGTACCCACAAAGTTTATTAAAACAGTGCTATTCCATAATATATGGTTGCTAGTGCTTTCCTTCTTTGATATTTATGATAATATCTAACAATGAGAGAGTTAACTGTGTAAATGACACTTACCTGCAGAGGGAAGGCAGCCAAGTGCCTCTAGCCTCACACACACTTGATTTGAAGGTTTCCACTCAACTGCCACTATGCGTAGAACTCGAGTGGTGACTGGTGAAGGTAGCACTGTATTCTCAACTTTATATGTTCCCTTACGCACAAAGACCTTTTTAAATATAATACTACATGATGTTTGCTGTTGTTCTTATAGGATTTGCATGCAGCATAATATGTAAATACAAATAACTATTCAATCCACTTCATACATGATGTCAGAAACAATGCTCATCACTGGCTCTGGCTTGGCAAACACTCTTATTACAATCTTACCATGGGTTGCATTGAATTATCAGATATTGTCAATGGAAGAAGGCTTTCCTCTGAGCCATTACCAATGTGGACTTGAAAACTGGTCAAGTAATAATAAAAAAGAAACCCTTTATATCCACCAGTTTGAATGATCGAAATATTGACATCCATTCGGAAGGTGACCTGCAGCCAGGGAAACTCCGATGATTCTGTAAGTGAATTAGAAGAACACCATGATTTTTTTCCCAGCCTCGCCTGTTCAGGAGTGTAAATTTCATCCTCAGAATTTGCCAAAAAGGACTCATCAGGTACATCATATCTACTGCCAGATATCAGTTGTTCATTAACGCCATCCATGCAAGATTCTGCACAAGTGAGCAAATATCACAATACAAAATGTGCAACATGCATCCCATTCCAGTCTAATTACAGTATCTATCAGTCTTTGTTATATATATTGAAATTATAATGATGGTAATTATGCTGGTGGCAAATGATAATAATGAATATTGAAGATTTATATGTCGATCAACCACACAAGTTTGGATGATGGTAATGGTTGCATAGATGATGATAGCAGTGAAGATGCTGCACTGTAGACAGAGCCTATGCTAGTATTTCTTCCTGAACATAATTATAACAAAGTATGATGAATACATGATGTTGAAAAAATGAGTGAGTGGAGCAAAATGTAGTGTAATATTCAGTATTCCTTAGGCAGTGGGAAGAAGCACATGATGAGCATAATGTTATTACTATATCAGTATTTGATTTTAGATTGAAAATACTGGGGTGGAGCTCAAATTAGCATCACTTACAATTGCAGCAAAACTAAAAGGTTTTATCTCAAACCACCTCCCCCCTTCAGTAATAGATCCTTCCATGGGTAACAGTCAGCTTGTCAATGTTATGAATGCAGAGCATCTGCCCTGGCACATAATAATTCTTCTTAAGTTATTTTGCTGGCATAATTTAGGGCACAGATTAATTACTCTGAAAATAGAATATTTCTATGGCTAAAAAATGTCAATTCAGCATTTTTACATGACACCAGTAGATACTTTATGCTAACATTATATATAGCTGAAGTTGCTCAAAAAGTCCTACTAGCTTTGTTTGCCTCTGAGCATGTATTTTTCTTGTTAATTTAATAAACAACAAGACAGGACCTGCAAGATTACTTTGAATCGTCTCTTACACTGTATTACAATCATCATTAAACTTGAATTTTAACTTTCACCTCATGAACTTTCGAATTTCACAATACTTTTATCATGTTATGAGTAGTTATCTAGACGACCATAAAGGTAAATATTTTGGGATTTGCTAAAAAAGCATAGTAGGTAAAAAGTAGCATAATACCCTCAGGCCTAATAATATATGCTTCAGATAAGTTTGCTAACTCAGTTGTTGCTACAGTTACTGACTAATTAAAACTATGAAATATCTACATTCTGATAAGACTAAGAGAATAAACAGAAGAATCAGACAGTGAGTGAGGAACTGGTTTGGATTGACCTGTTTCCCACCTAGTTACTTCCTGAATTATAAGACAATGGGGGTGTAGGTCATCTTTGTAATGTGAAAAATTACATCTTTATCTTCAGCTGATAGGTAGTGTTTAAGGAATAAGTTTCAGTGCCATGACACAGTTCTCACTTGCTGACTGAACTGTTCTTCAGATTTCTTCATGAGGTTTTCTCCAATATTCTTCATTTCCAATATTCGTAGATTCAACAATATTCTGTGCTGTCTGATGCCCCTCCCCCTTCTTGGAATAGACAACCCTTCAAAGCCTGCTTTGTTAGCCATAGTTACCATTGCTGCATGTATTGGGCTAAACACTTTCTTCAAGTCTCCTCTTAGCTCAGACAATATCATTTTTACTGTGTAATCTCTTAGTATATACCGTGGCTGAACATTGAAAAAGTGTGCTAAGTGGCTTTGTACATCCAAATATGTGGAGGTTTACCGAAATGCTGCCTTTAGGGGGGGGGGGGGGGGGTGAGGGATGTTGCACAGGACACCATTTGCTTCCGCTACGGTCTTTCCATTCCATATATAATCATGGTGGCTGTGTGAGAACAGGATATATATAATGGATCAATATCCTCCATTCATGTATGCCTCTCTGCCCATTACATTCTATATAGTTAATGTCAGTGTGCTAAACATAGAGTTAATCTTTGCTCACTCTGATCTCTTTACATTTTTGATAGGGAAAGGATTAGGATTTTGACTGGCATGATAGTACTTGATAAGTGCCCTGGGAAACTTGTTCTTGAATAAAGCAGAATAACCATTACAGGATCAGTCAAGTCAGACAAATCATCATATTTTGAGCTCTACAGAATTCAGATCTAAGTTGGCATTGGTAAGTATACTATTATGAAGAGCTTTCCCTGTAAAAGCATCACAGTCAATATATTCATACAGGTCTACCATTATTTAGATAATCCAATATAATTCCTTGATATTTTAGGCATAAATGCTTTAGTTAATTTCATAACCTAGTGTGCTGAAGTAGCTTAAGGAAACTTTTAATGACAATAACTTTCACAAACACTGTCTAGCAGCTCGTTTTGTGTTATTTTGGATAGTATGCTTGGCACAATTGTTTTAGATGGTCATCAAATGCAATTTATTAGCATCAATTCTGATATAAAGAACAGCTTTAAAATTGCGCTGATTATGAAAAACATAGATTGATGCCTTGTCAACCACAAAATTCCAAGTATTTGTCAGCAAATGATTTAATAGTGAGTTGCAGTGGATATCCAAATATCTACATTCCAGTCCTGCATGCAAAAGTGCATGATCAAAAGTGAAGATTTATGGTTCAAGAGTTGAATGTTTTTAAAAGCCATCATGAGTTGTTGTTTTTTCAATTTCAGTTGGGTGGAGTACTTTGCCTAATGACATTGGCTTTTGACTTGAAATATAGTACAATTTACAAGGTCAAACATGTTACAAAACGTGTTTTCTAAAATGTGTAACTTTTTCATGCTTCCTATGGATATAAATTTGTCACCAGAAGGTAACTTTTTAATAGGCTTTAAAATGATATATAATATTAGGGGGTAGATACATGGGTGAATGACAGCCCGAACATCAACTTCCGCTATGACTCTCTAAGATAAAAATCTTCAAACTTGTTTGTGGTTAAATAGATAAGTTTAACTGAAGTGGTAACTAAGTGATGTTAATGAATATCAATTTTCTAATGTGCTGAATGTGACTCTTTGAAGAGGTCACCATCCCAGAGTCTTGGAAGGGGAAGTGGGTGGAAAACATAATTATAATTTGGGACAGTTTTGGGAGATCAGAGAAGAGAAGGTTATGAAACTGAATATAAGAGCACTACCAGATGGAGAAGGAAGTAGTTAGGGGAACAATAGCATTGAACATCTGGTGTATTCCAACTAATCAGAGTATCTTCAAGTTGTAGAGTAAGATAATAAGATTATACACAGCTAAGCTATGGAGCTAGATATCAAGGGTATCAGACTATAGATATATTGGATCATGTCTCATTGTAAAAGACACACAGCATTATATCATGACAACATAATCACCATTGTCATGCCAGCTATAAAAGTAAGCAAAGCACTGGGCAGTTTTTCCCCTCGCATTTAGGCACAGTGGCCATTTTAGTATAATAGCTAGATCCTCGATCATGCATATATACATCCAAAATCATCAGCTGTTCTTTAGCCTCTGCTATTTTGTCAAATGTGACTATGACAACACTTGCCATGGTAACACCCCAATGTGCTGTTTTTCTAGTACTGTATGGTTACAGAGAATTCTGCTAGCCAAAAGAGTTTCACCTTGCTGGCTTTAGCAAAGTTTATTTTGGGTAATGATTACCAAGTTGCATTCTTTGTGCAGATATGTAACTAAGGCCTTTGTCATAATGCCTAGTACTAATTATATAGGCAGCAGTGATGCATGGAACACGCTGCCATGCCCTTACAAAGCACTGAGAACTGCTCACTCACCGACATAATAATCACCGTCTTCGCTTCACTTTACAGCCTCCCAATTATAGGTACAATAATCATAGGGTATTCATTTGAATGGAATTTGCTACACATACTGGAAGCACACAAATCAAGCACCACTGCTAGAACTATAACCAATAACACAACCCCAGGCTTGATAATCTATACTATGTATACCACAACAATGAGCTAGAAGTAAATTCTAGTACATTCTGGTATATATATACATCCATACCTGAATAAGTACAGAATAGCAATAGTAGACACAATAGTGAGCATATCCATTTCATCTCGTCGGTCGTCAATTGGAAGATGGCCGATATAGAAGCTAACCACGAACTACTATATGTGTATTTTACTCTGGGTACTAATCAGATATTTACCATTATCATATTAAGTGGTACTCGTGTTTTTGATTGGCTATTGTTCCGCATCTCCCTCTGCTGCAACAAGTCAAGTACTACACCTGCGCATTAGGGATAAGGATTACCAACCTCAAATGGCTCATCTAGGACTCAGCAATGTGCACCTCACTCGTGCGAACTCCTCGACTAAATCCAACCATGCCCAATCGGCGAAAAAAACGACCTCTTGTATGGAGTTGGAGAAAACTTGGTATTGCCATGATCCCTTTCATTTTTATGATATTCATTGGAATGTGTTTGTGTGTGTGTTTTCCCCTACCTCAGATTTTATTTCAGACATTTCATTAATATAATTTTAATTATACACAGGTACATTGATAGTGTTAAATAATGTGGAAACAAAATTACAATAACTTAATGAGCTAATCATTGCACAGTTACACATGATACACATGTAGTGAGCATTTAGTTGTGGGCTACAACTCAACCATGAAGAGGCAACGACAATCTATGGACATCAGGTCATTTTTCAAAATAACAGCCATGAGGATGAAGATAAGAGAAATTATTGCTAGCTTGAAGCCTGTACACTTATATATAATTATAAACCAATCTCATTTATTCAGATTCTAGTGAACCTCAGTCTGGTCGTTCTGAAATCAGTACCACTCTGGAAACCTCTCATGTAGATGAAGTTCCTGTACTTAATGAAGGCTCAAGTGGAAGTCACGAAGGACCAGAATCGTATGATATTGTTATCTCCCAATAGGTCTATTGATGATGCTGCTTGTTTAATCAATGAGCTTTCTAGTGGTGCTAGATACTCTTTCTTATGTCACCACGATGTACCATTGCCTAGTGTCCTTCCTGGCACCTTATCACATGGCTATCACCGAAAGTTTAACGTATCGTGGCTCAGTAAATATCCTTGGCTAGTCTACAGTTCTAAGGTAGATGGTGTCTTTTGTGTGCCTTGTGCTCTGTTTCTTCCATCTAGCCAACGTAAAGATAAAGGTTATCTTGTAATTAAGCCTTTTTCTAACTGGATCAAGATGAGTTGCACTTTGAGTAATCATCAATACCATTGTGATTGTTTGCAGCAAGCAGATGTATTTAAATGTACAATTGAAAATCCAGCATTACGAGTAGATGTAATGACAGGCACTGCTGTTCAAGTGAAAACAGGCAATACTGAGGCAAATTGTACGAGCAATTGTTTTCTTAGGCAAACAGGGTATTGCATTTCATGGAAAGTTAGAGGATGTTGCATCGTCAAAGAATCCTGGCAACTTTTTAGCACTGCTAAAATCTTTTGCTGAGACAGACAGTATTTGATATGAGCATCTTTAGGCAAAGAATGCAACACACTTATCACCAAGGACTCAAAATGAAATTATTAATATTATAGGCTATGATATGATTCTTGCCAAAACAATATCTGAGATAAAAGAAGCAAAATATTTTTCCGTTCTAGCTGATGAGGTTTCATGTCACAATGTAGAGCATTTGCCCATATGCCTTCATTTTGTTGATGGCCATGGTGACATTCGAGAAGAGTTTGTTTCATTTGTAAAACTTGAGAGAGTTCGAGCAGCTGATATAGCAAATACATACAGACCTTGGAGGGGCTTGGCTTATATCATTGAGTGAATTGCGAGGGCAAGGGTATGATGGGGCCTCAACGATGAGTGGGGAGATAGCTGGTGTGCAGGCATTACTTCGAGAGAAGCAGCCCAAGGCATTATACACCGTCATTCCATTAATCTGGCTATCTTAAGTTCCTGTTCTGTTCTGCCTATAAGGAACTGTGTAGATCAGATAAAAGGTTTCACATTATGGATTAAGTATTCAGCGGGCCTCCTTAAAGCAATCATTCAGAAGAGGTCACAGATTGGCGCAAAGCAGTCAACGTTTGCATTACTCGATGGGTAGAGAACATCAATGGCTGGGAGTGATTCTGTCTATATCATCCTTTTCTAATTGAAATGTGTGAGATAGTTCTCTATGGAAATAGTGAATTTCTGAACTTTAATGATGGTTGGACTGCTGATGATAAGAAAAATGCTCTTGCATACATGAAAATGTTGGAGTCCTTTGTATTTTTGTATTCCCTAGTCACTCTCTTTAGGTCTCTCTTTATATTAAAGAAGCTGTTGTTAAATTACAAGGAAAGTGCCAAGACCTTATCTCTGGAGTGACAATAGTACAGGACTGTTGCAATCAATTGAAAAGAGAGACAGCAGATGATGTTTACAGCATCTCTTTCGGCATAGTTCTAGATTGGCAGTTCAGTCCAATATAACTCTAGGTCAGGACTGGGCAGAGCCAGAGTTCCTGGTTTATGTTAGATCGAGGGATGGGGCTAGGCATAGGCTAGGGCTAGTGTTGTGGTCAGAGCAGTTTAGGGTTACCTGGAGTGTCGAGTCCAGGACTGTAAGGGTTCTTAGAAAGGTGAGTAGATACTCTGTTGTAATTATTGGTGATTTATGGTGCTTTGCCCAGGGCAATAAATTGGAAGATACTAAGCTAAAACATAGATCCTTTCATACTTTCCACCCCACCACATATCCATCATCATAAATGGTACTTATAGCAGAAACTTAATTATTAACTAAGGGTGAGATCATTGTAAGAAAGACAGTCTCTGAACCACAT
Organism: Cladorhizidae sp. MBARI D1340-BT2; assembly: GCA_028752905.1. Classification (NCBI taxonomy): domain Eukaryota; kingdom Metazoa; phylum Porifera; class Demospongiae; order Poecilosclerida; family Cladorhizidae; species Cladorhizidae sp. MBARI D1340-BT2. The sequence goes on from JAQNBH010000013.1 coordinate 13,009,458, forward strand.
TGACATATAAGGGAGCTTGGGTATTTTCTGACCTTAAACCTTGTGCTGGTATTCTGTTGATATAGTACAATACCAAACATGGCAACCCTTACTAGAGTCTAGACTGGAGTTTTGAGACAATCAGTCGTCATTGTGCATTCAGCGTCAATGGTGATCGGAGTGGTGTTAGTGAACTGATAACTGTGGATTTGCTGCATAGATTTCTCAAATTTCTCGTAAGCATAATGGTGAATGGTGATGCTAATTCAGCTCATGTGGGGCCAGGCATTATTACACTGCACTACATGTGGGGGCTGATAGATGCATGCATCTACTGATTAATAATCATTGTCTTTACATGGCATAGTATCACAGAACATAAGTTACAGTATTCTTATACATTATAAAATATCTAGCTACTGCACACACTATTATAAATAGCACTAAACTGATAGTGATTAGTCAACAACTGCTTAAAGATTACCAATTCTCATAGACATAAAAAATTGTATCATAGTTGCTGTTCTGGAGTATTAGTAGTAGCAAGACTATATAGGCATGTACTCATATATGCCAGTATTAGAAACATAATCAGAGATGCCAGTATTAGAAACATAATCAGAGATGCCAGTATTAGAAACATAATCAGAGATGCCAGTATTAGAAACATAATCAGAGATGCCTGTATTAGAAACATAATCTATGTTATCAGAGATACCAGTATTAGAAACATAACCTATGTTATCAGAGATACCAGTATTAGAAACATAATCTATGTTATCAGAGATGCCGGTTTTAGAAACATAATCTATGTTATCAGATATGCCAATATTAGAAACATAATCTATGTTATCAGAGATGCCAGTATTAGGAACATAATCTATGTTATCAGAGATGCCGCCAGGTGTTATCAGAGATGCCAGTATTAGAATGTTATCAGAGATGCCAGTATTAGAATGTTATCAGAGATGTCAGTATTAGAAACATAATCTATGTTATCAGAGATGCCAGTATTAGAAACATAATCAATGTTATCAGAGATGCCAGTACTATGTTATCAGAGATGCCAGTATTAGAAATATAATCTATGTTATCAGAGATGCCAGTATTACAGTATTAGAAACATAATCTATGTTATCAGAGATGCCAGTATTATAAACATAATCTATGTTATCAGAGATTCCTGTATTAGAAAGATAATCTATGTTATCAGATGTGCCAGTATTAGAAACATAATCTATGTTATCAGAGATGCCAGTATAGAAAAATAATCAATGTTATCAGAGATGCCAGTATTAGAAAGATAATCTAATCAGAGATGCCAGTATTAGAAACATCATTTATGTTGTCATAGATCCCAGTTTTGGAAACATCTCCTATGATCTCATACTCTGCAGGAGGAGCTGGCAAGGGTGGTCTTAATTGAGCAGTTTGTGGAGCTGGATGGAGGTTGTGTGTTGTTCCTGCTCTTTCTCCCTCTGTACACCACCACTGCACCCACTCCAGCAAGGGCACCACACAACAGCAGCACGAGGATGGAACACAACCAGATATGATTGATACAATTGATTTCACCTCATCTAATCTATTAATATACAATAGTCTGGAAAAATCCAACACACTTTATTTTATTTTATATATAGCGATTTTAAATGTAGGAAAATATTTGTGTATACCATGCATTTAAATTGTAGACAATCTCCAACTCTATATGGCCACAGGCTAGTTTCCTTCCTTTTTTACTGATCAATTCTTTAATAAAAAATATTTTTTACTTCTTTCAAGTTGATGTTTCTTTATTGGTTTGTTTTGTTGTTTCTGTGTATTATACTTGAGGCATTGCAGCTACTATGGCAGGCAGGCATGAGATGGTCCAGCAAGATTTCCTAGAGAGGGGGTGGGGAACCTATAATTATACTGAGCAGACACTGCCCTCACCCCCTTTCTTGGTACATGTGATGACCATTTCTACCTCATTCATTATAAACGTTATGATCAGCAAATAGCAAGCTATAAGCTTCAATGTTTTGGGGGGGAAATAATGAAATAATGAAATCAGGCATGTTAGGATGCAGATTGTGCCGTTTCAGATCATAACCATATTCATACATGTGGTCAGATTGTGTTTGTACCCACAAAGTTTATTATATTCCATTAATATATGGTTGCTAGATGCTTTCCTTCTTTGATATTTATGATATTATCCCAACAATGAGAGAGTTAACCGTGTAAATGCCTTACCTAGGGAGCTTTTGCATCCAAGTGCCTCTAGCCTCACACACACTTGATATGAAGGTATCAACTCAAATGCCAATATGCATAGAACTCAAGTGGTGACTGGTAAAGGTAGCACTGCAGTCTCGACTTCGTATGTCCCGTTACACAGAAAGACCTTTTTAAATATAACACTACATGAAGTTTGCTGTTGTTCTTATAATAGGATTTGCATGCAGAATAATATCCAAATAACTATTCAATCCAGCTTCATACATGATGTCAGAAACAATGCTCATCACAGGCTCTGACTTGGCAAACACTCTTATTACCATCTTACCATGGGTTGCATTGAATTATCAGATATTGTCAATGGAAGAAGGCTTTCCTCTGAGCCATTACCAATGTGGACTTGAAAACTGGCCAGGAAGAAATAAAACCATCATATCCACCAGTTTGAATGATTGAAATATTGACATCCATTCCAAAGGCGACCTGCAGACAGGGACGCTCTGATGATTCTGTGAGGGAATCAGAAGAACACTATGACATTCCTTCAGCCTCGCCTCTTCAGGAGTGTAAATTTCATCCACAGAATTTGCCACAAAGGACTGGTCAGGGACTTTGTATCTACTGTCGGATATCAGTTGTTCAATAGTGCCATCCATGCAAGATTCGGCACAAGAACATATGCCCCCTACCAATCTAATTATAGTACCAATCAGTCTTTGTTATATTGAAATTATGATGATGGTAAATTATGATGGTGGCCGATGGTGATAATGAATATTGAAGATTTATTTGTTGATCAACCATACAAGTTTGGTTGATGGTAATGGCTGCACAGATGATGATTGCAGTGAAGATGCTGCGCTGTAGACAGAGCCTATGCTAGTATTTCTTCCTGAACACAAATGATGAATAGTTGAAGATCTAGGAGTTTGAAAAAATGAGTGAGGGGAGAAAAATGTAGTGTAATATTAAGTATTCCTTAGGCAGTGTGGGAAGAAGCACACGATGAGCATAATGTTATTACTCAGTATTTGATTTGAGATTGAAAATACTGGGTTGGAGCTCAAATTAGCATCACTTACAATTGTAGCAAAACTAAAAGGTTTTATGTCAAAAAATATACCCCCCCCTCCCCCTTCAACATTTCCCAAACTGATAGTAATTTTAAGTTTTAAAGCATTGATGAATCCTCCATGGGTAACAGTCAGCTTGTCATTGCTAGTGTCTTTATGAATGCAGAGCAGCTGCCCTGTCACATAATTCTTCTTAAGTTATTTTGCTGGCATAATTTAGGGCATAGAATGTACTTACATTATGCCGCCATAATGAAAGATTAATTACTGTGAAAATAGAATATCTCTGTGGCTAATAATGTCAATTCAGCATTTTTACATGATACCAGTACATGCTTTATGCTAACATTATAGCTGAAGTTGCTAAAAATGTATCTCTGTCTGCCTCTGAGCATGTATTTTTCTTGTTAAAAGCTTCATTTAATAAATAACAAGACAGAACCTGCAAAATTGCTTTGAATCGTGTCTTACACTGTATTACAATCATTATTAAACTTGAATTTTAACTTTCACCTCAATACTTTTATCATATTTATGGGCATAACATTGACTATGTTAGGTATATACCTAGACAAGCATAAAGGTAAATATTTTGGGGATTGCTAAAAAGCATAATAGGCATAATACCCTCAGGCCTAATAATATATGGAGTTTGCTAACTCAGTTGTTGCTATATACATTACTGGAGTCACTAATGAGAACAATGAAATATAGCAGCTATATTCTGATAAGACTAAGAGAATAAACAGAAGGATCAGAGAGTGAGTGAGGAACTGGTTTGGATTTACCTGTTTCCCACCTAGTTACTTCCAGAATATAAGACAATGGGGATGTAGGTCATCTTTGTAATGTGAAAAATCACATCTTCATCTTCAGCTGATAAGTAGTGTTAAGGAATAAGTTTCAGTGCCATGACACAGTTCTCACTTGCTGACTGAACCGTTCTTCAGATTTCTTCATGAGGTTATTTCTCCAATATTCTTCGATTCAACAGCTATTTTCCAATATTCGTAGATTCAACAATATTCTGTGTTGTCAGATGCCCTCACCTTCTTGGAATAGAAAATCCTTCAAAGCCTGCTGTGTTAGCCATAGTTACCATTGCTGCATGTATTGGGCTAAACACTTTCTCCAAGTCTCCTCTTAGCTCAGACAATATTGTTTGTAATGTGTGATCTCTTAGAATATACCGTGGCTGAACCATGAAGAAGTGCACTAAGTGGCCAAATATGCTGAGGTTGACCATAAATGCTTCATTAAAGTCTGGGGGGTGGGGTGAGGGTTGGGGTGGGGAGTGGGGGGGAATGTTGGACAGGACACGATTTGCTTCTGCTAAGGTCTTTCCATTCCATATATACTCACGGTGGCAAACAATGGCATCCTGGCATTGTGTCAGAACAGGATATAATGCATCAATATCCTCCATTCATGTATGCCTCTCTGCCCATTTAAATACATAAATATAGGGTAATCCTATTGCAATGCATACTTAATACTCATTTGCAGTTTATACATATATGATAATGATCATATAAGTTGATCAGAATTCTAGAGGCCTACTACAGTGTCAAGTATATATTATATATCACTCTATCAGGTGATGATTCTACTACAAAGTCATTTCAGTGTTTCATATTCATATCTTTATTGAACCTGTTGAAACATTTTTTCATGATTTCTTGAAAGATTTCATCAGTTGTTTCAATTCATAGGACATTTATAGTAGTGATTGTAAATGCGTTATAGTTTACATTTGTTTTCTGAGTTCATTGTCCCTGCATTCACAATGTATTTCCATATTATTTCCAATTCTGAGTGAGAAATGTAGTAAGTTAGAGAATTAAAACCTAGAATAATTCCGGCATATTTCAACCTACTCAAGTAAACCCTTTAAACCCTGAATTCTGGATAACTATAGATTACTAGGCGTGATTTAGTTCTCATTCAGTGAGATAGGGCAAATCAATAGTAAGATGATATTGTTTAGTACTTATCAAATCACATCCATTTTCAACCATCTTCTGAAAATGATGCATGGCTCTTTCCTTCTTCTCCCACATTTTCACCACTTTTTGTGTTTCCTCTTCATGGACCTTTTAAAGTGAAAGTCACTTTAACAGATTAGTGTTTCATAAGGTACTTACTGAATCTTTGACAGATTTCAGGTTGAGAATAATTCCTCTCAAAAGATTTATCTGTTCCTTTCTAATCCTCTGTTCTTCCAGTGTCTGGAGTTCACCACACTTGCTCTTGCTGTCATCTTTGAACTGACGAATCAGCTTGCATTCCTCTTTACAAAGCTGATATTTGATTTTAAAAGTGTGCATGAGGCGAGTATTTCGTTTGATTCACTTTTGCCAAAAATAAATGGTTTCTCTGGATTCCAAGGTGCTTATAAGTAACTTCCCCAGCTCATCCACCAATTCATCTCTGGCATCTTCACCTTTCTTGTAATAGTGTTTAACCATACCTTTGGAGCTCTCAGACTCAGCCATCTGTAACATATTACACATAATTATTGTCATATGACTCATACGTAGCTGTATAAATAAATAATAAATAAATAAAATTAAAAAGTAGATGTAGCTCCTAAATTGCTACAAAAAATCATCCGGACAGATGAAAGGAATTTTATTAGTAATGCTCATGTGCACGTATTAATGACACGGTTAATCGGTTAAGCTGAATTAATAAAAACCTACTTTTTGGCAACAGCTCGGCAAAAGCCGATTGACTTTTTCATACCTGTCTCGGCCAAGACGTGGCCGGAGGCTGGATCATTCAAATTTCAGTGGACAAGCCCGCATTCTGGAGGGACTTGGGTGTGCTCAGGTTGTGATGGAAAATGGACCAGATTGTCTTTTCAAGGTAAAATAAGAGAACACTTAGAAAACAGTTTTTGTATGCAGCTCACCAGAGTAGAGACATGCCTGGGGCTAGCGGTGAATTCGCCTCTTATAGTTACCACCCCATTTTTTTAATTTTCTAAATTTTTTGCCTTCTCTCAATGACAGGGCAGAGTTTCTGTTGCAACTAGCATTGTACCTCCTGGGATAAAAGGGCTTGTGATTAGCACCAGCCACTTGTTAGAAGGTTTTTTTGTTTTGTTCACAATGCTGTACTATCACTACTTAGTGGTTATTAGTGGCACATAATATGGATCAGTGGTGTGTGGTGCATAAGCGTGTGATGCATATACTATGTCTGCATATATGTGTATGTGGTGCCTATATAATACCTGCATACATGTGTGTGTAGGGCCTATATAATATCTGCCTGTGTGTGTGATATGCACCCATGTTGGAGTGTGTGCATGGTGCCAGTGTTATGTGTGTCGGATTAGGTTATGGGTAGCCAAAGTGGTTGACATCAACCCTTGGGGGTCGACAGGACTATCCAAGGGGTCGATAAATGCCTAGGGGTCAAAAGGGAGTTGATGAGTAGAAAAGGGAGTCGAATTATCGCCTCAATCAGGAAAAAACCTGCCTAAACTTGGACTAGAGTTTGAAAACCTTCAACACCATCTTCCCTAAAGCAAAGGGTGTGTTGAACAGTCCCACCTTTAGTGACTGTTTGGAGGTAGTGCTTTTCTATCTCAAAGGCTATCTACAATGTTAGCTAACCATTGACTTTTGTGACACTCCTTCTTCTATAGAAACATGCAAAGATGGAGTGTAGTAGCTTTACCTGAGCTTAAGGAAGCTCCTAGATGGTTGATGATGCCAAGCTCTAGCAATAAAGGTAGGAAAAAGCCAACTATAATTTTGTGCGCAAATAATTATCAACGTGTAGCTAGTTAGCTTAGATAGAGCTATAGAGCTTATGCATGCTAATAGTGGATTATTATAAGCAGCATCCTATTTTCTAGAAGAGCAATACTGCCTATTTAGTACACTGGTCCGCACTAATATTATTATTGTCGCCAATTGGTGTCAACGCCGTTAAAAACTTATAAGCATGATGCCAGTAGTCGTTAACCTTATTAGTACTGAATTTGGTATGATAATACCAAATTAATTTTAGTATAATATGTATAACGCACCATGTGAGAGGCGTGACCAAAACTTAAATTTTTATAAGACAATAACCATGACAAAAACAACAAAGTCATGGAGGCTGAGATATATACCATATTTTAATGAATATGATATTTGGCCTGAATTTGAAACATTACATCATTTTTATTCAAAGCACAAAGAAGGCAGTAAAAGTTTAAATTTTGTCAATAACAATTTGAGTTAAATGTGTTGATGACTTCATGTTATATTGTTATAGGTCTATTTTTAATGTGGAGGTCGATGAGTCAAGGATTCCATGAAGGGGGCAATAGTCTAAAAAGTTTGCTACCCCCCTGATCTGTGTTTTTACCACCAGAGCCAGATGGTGGAGCCAACTGTAATGGAGTTTGACAGTTGCATGTTAGCTTGTAGCACTGTAACTAGCTAGCAAGTTAGTAAGCACTGTGGCTTGTTTAGTAGCAATGGCTTGCTAGCTAGTTGGTTAGTAGCAATACTACTTAGCTACAGCAGAATAGCTTCTCCACTGATGGTGGAATTGAGGTCAAAGCTCAAGGTTGTTTCCATAACACATAATATGACGATATGATATGCTCTGCAAATGTCATATTGTGAACCACTCTTCAGAGTGAGCTCTGATTGGTGTGGCTGCATTAATATGTTACCAGATTAGGGGAAAACACTGTTTTTCTTTTCTTTTTTTCCCCCCATCAAAAGCGAGATTAATTTTTTATATATTTTTTATTGGCACGTATGATGCCTAAAGATTATGTCCTGACAGTTTGTATCTGTTTGAGTGCCTTGGAGCTATGAGAGTTACACTTCTGCAAGCACTCACAAATTAATTATTGTAGTAATTGCATTCCATATGTGTTGCTATATAGGTCACGAGTGATGTGAAGCCATAGGCTAACTGGTTCAAGTAAGAAACTGTTGGAACTTCTCACCATTTCAATGCCTTCCCTAGCCAAAGCACTAGCTATGCCTTCTACACCAGTCATCAATGTTAACTTAAAAAGAAAAGAAAAAGCACAGCAGCTGAAGAAAGCGCACCCAATTTGCGTACTCAAAGCCAGCATAACAATTCCGTTCACGAAAGCTAAGTGCATCAACCTAGCTCACTGCAAAGGCTTATTTTGTCCTCTAGAACTAGTGCCTGGACTTATTGCTCCCACAAGTTTATAACTGAAGGAACATAGGTTTAGCCATTGGTGCAATAATAAAACTCATCATTCTTTTGCCAAAAAATAATAAAACTGCTTATATCTCAATAATTGTTCCTCCCCGTGGGTTATTTCTGGCTTTCATAAATCCAGTCCCATATTACAACAACCAATTAAGAAACCCTTCACCTTGTGTCGGAAGTGTGTGAATGCTCCTGCATGTAGTGATATGTAAAAGTTACATCAGTGAGTAGATGGGATGTATGTGTGTGCATGTGTGTGTGCAGTTGAGTGTGTGTGTTGTGTGTGTGGTTTGGTCCAGAAAACACTTGAGTGGGGCTGCACCTCCGGGAGAACATTAAACATGGTGTGAATGTGGATGGTCTGACGGAGGTATGCGTGACCTCTGCCAGGGATTCCTACCAAATCATCTCCACTGGCTGGGTGAACAGGAAGGTGGCATCCACCTCCATGAACAGGGAGAGCAGCAGATCCTATGCTGTCTTCACTCTTTCCATCGAGTCAAAGAAGCACGTACGTTGTGTTCCAGCTTGTTGGGCCTGTCTGCATAATTGTTTTACTTGTTGTTGTTGAGACTGTGTTCTTTGTAGTATTTCTTTCTCTGTCCCTTTCATTGTTTTTGTGGTACACTATGGAAAACAGGAGTGTACCCATGCAGACCACAGATAGTTGAAGACCCTTTACCATTTACAATCATACCCGTCATGGACACTATACGTGGTTGGTGTGTTCAATTTTAAATGGTAAAGGGTCATCTAACTGGTTGTGATCTGCATGGGTACTGTCTTGTTACCTTCTCTCCCTCTCTCTCTTTTCCCCAACAAGTCCATCCATTTAAAAAAATTAAATGGCGATCCTTTCTGTGTGTTTTGTCGCCCTTGTTTGTAGGAGGTGAAGGATTCAGTTGCCAAGTTCCGTACATCTGTGCTCAACCTGGTGGACCTGGCTGGCTCTGAGAGACAGAGGGACACTCATACTGCTAGGCTGAGGTTAAAGGAGGCCGGCTGTATCAACAAGTCCCTCATGGCCCTTGGGAATGTGATCATAGCCTTAGTGGACATTGCTAATGGCAAATCCAGGCATGTTCTGACTATTCTGCTCTGGGTGAGACAAACAACAGTAGGGTGGGATGGGAGGGGGAGGGGTGCTATGGGGATGGGGGGGGGGGGGGGGGGGTGTATGGGCAATGAATGACTGGATGTGTGGGAGATTAATGGATGTTGGTGTGGGTGGCATGGGTGAGGAATAGGTGATTGAGTGGGTAGGTGTGTAATGAGATGGGTGCATGGGTGATGAATGTGGGGGTGGATGGGTGATGAATAGGTGGGTATGTGTTGATGAATGGGTGTGCATGAGTGATGAATGGTTGTGCGTGGGTGATGTTGGATGGGTGATGAATGGGTGGGTGTATGGATAATGGAATAGGTAGGTATGTGGTTGATGAATGGTTGTGCCTGAGTAATGAATGGGTGTGTGTGGGTGATGGGTGGGTGTGTGGGTTATGAATGGGTGTGTGCATGAATGATGTGTGGATGGGTGGAAATAGGTGATTTTGTGGGTGATAAATGTGTTGGTGGATGGGTAATGAATGGATGTGGTGAGTGTGTGATGCAAATGTTAGACATACAGATGTAGGTCTTGAATTGTGCTCACTGTATGTGTGTCTTCTTCGGATTCTCTTGGAGGCAATGCTATGAGAAACTTGGTAGCCACTTTCCATCTCAGTGCGAGGTGAGCATATCTATCTATTTCTAATTAGCACCCTCCATGTAACAAGTGCCCACTATGCTGTTTTCAGCCATCCAGGATTAGGCAGGTATCTGTTGCTTTATTCATGAACAAGTATTCATTATGACAGCTAAATGAAGCTCGTCTTGTGCTGGTCATAATTATGTAATGTGTTTTTTAATTTACTTTCGATGGGGTCTTAATCAACTTACGCCGAATTCAGATGGTGATTTGGGCATCATATGACTCAGTAGATATTGACTAAGCATGTATGTGCATGTGCTAGCTTCTGGTAATGTGGACCCTAGAAAGTATCACCGAGCCACTTCAGCATTACTGTCGATGCAGTGGCTTCTAGTACCAGCTACTTTTTAAACCCTACTACTTCAGAGGAGGACTTGCGATTGAGATCTGGAAAGAGTTCACCGCCACTCTTGAACAGCAATGACTTGTGGAAAGTCTACCACAGAGCTATGCTTCAGGAGAAGAATATACAGTAATGATACAGAGAAGCCACAATCTCTGCCATGTAGGGGGTGGCCACTACCATGATGTGCTGCAAATCTTTTGAGACGTTCAAGTTAATTCAGATTTTCCTGTCTTCCTGTTGGAAGCAATTGAATGCTCATTTAGTACGACAAGACTTTGGAACCGTTCGGGATATTTAATTTTGCGGCACTAGTGAGGATTAGTGTTTAAGGACAAACCAGAAACAATGGACATATATAAAATAACCGCCATATTTTTTAAATTTAGGGGATGGTGAAGAGGTGGAGGGGGGGGGGGGGGGGGTTGGTGGGTAGCAAGTTAGGGGAAGGAAATTGAAGTGGGGGCCCCTGTATAAAATCCTGGTGATGGTGATCAGGTAAACCGTATCCATTTGCAGATAGAGCTGAAGTTGAAGATTTAGAGAACCTGAGGAACAAGAATGACGATAGCTAAAGTAGAGGCAGTACCAGACATTAAGTCAGTCAGAGCTACGTAGCTTGAACTTGCTGACTTCACTGCATATGATCACGTGAACACCAATGATGTGGGTGGGCCTCAAATAGAGCCGGTTTCATGATGCAAGCACCCACAGGCATCCATCCATCTGGGTTTTCAAGGTGAAAGGTTAAGGTGCTGTTTATGCTTTATGGTGTGTACATGTGTATAGTACATATATATATATAGAGAGAGAGAGGGAGAGAGACTCAAAGAGAGAGATGCACTAGCACTCCCTAGTAATATAATTATATATATTATTTAAAAAAATTACAACCAAAATCTGTTGAGACAATTTGTCTGAGTACAATGACATTCTCAGTCTTTGACCTGCCATCAAATTTTGATAACTTCCATATCACTCAAATCATCAAGTAATGAGTGCAAACACAATGAAACTCTATAATGAGTAAGCAAGTGACAGATTGTGTCAGTCATCCTGTCCAGTCATCCCAGGCATCAAGTAACAGTTTCTCCTTCTCCTCCTCATTACTGTCTGTGTCGGAGGGTGGGGCATCTCATGCTTCAATACGTTCATAGTTGTGCACATGCACGTATTCTAGAGCATTTTTAGTGTTGCTCGTACAAATGCACGAGATGTTCGAGAAATGTCTGATGTTTGACTGTAATTTCATGCATTATATATCCAATCATATAAAAGAGTGCACTAGCATTCTCTATATTTATTAGACCCCTATTATAATATATATATAGGTGCACTAGCACTCTCTCTATTTGTTAGACCCCTTTAATAATATATATTGGTGCACTAGCACTCTCTAGATTTATTAGAACCCTATAATATATATAGGTGCACTAGCACTCTCTATATTTGTTAGACCCCTATTTCAAAATGGCAGATGCTGTAAGCGAGGCTCAAATCTCAGCTAAAATTCTCTTGGACAGCCTAACATTCTCAATGGAAGTGGTTGCTTTGGCTGTTTCTCAGTTTCAAGAACACTTTTGGGGACCCGTTAAGATACTAAACAAGCAGCCCAAAGAATTGCCAAAAACCTTGAAATTTGTCTTCAAAATCGCCATCTTCTTCTATCTCCTTTACTAACTTGTAGTGCATATGTAGGTTCTTTCATGACAATTTTGCCATCGGAAGACTCCAAGTTGTCCAGTGCATTGCCTTTCTCTTGTTTCATTAAAACCTGGAAACCAGTAAAGAGCATCAGCACGCTTATATTAAACAAAGCCAGGTCAACTACCAATTTACTCCATTAGGAACAGCCCCTCCAATTGTAATCTCTTGTAGCTCAATCTCAATTGGTTATCCTTCAATTGTAACATGGAAGAAAATAGCAATAAGAACACGCCAAAATAATTGCTCATGGCTTATGATCTGAAACCAACTGGAGGCAAATGCAGGAAAAAATTCTGGGCATGAGCAGGGCTTGATTGATTTCTGGTTTCCAGGCATGGTCCTTAACCATTGAGCCATTGGCACCCGAATCCATTGGCAGTCCTCCAAACATTTACTAACTCCTTCACAACTGCAGCAATATTTACAGCCCTTCCTATAGTAATCGCAGGTAGATTGGATGGAAGTAATTAGTAACTGTGGTTGCTGTTCGAGAATATACTTGTCATGCATGTGTGTATGGGTGTATATTGCAGTGTTGATATGATGAGGAGTTATCTGAGGAACTGTTAAGAAGTTCTTGAAAGCAACTGCTCGACTACTGCATGAAAACAAATTGAAGCAAGCAAGCAGAGACTGCAGACCTCAGCCACTCCCAACAATTTTTGTTTGTCACAATCAAGCTTTGCTAGAAAACTGCTTTGGGTTATGTGGGCTCTAATGGAGCTAGAGTATTTCATTTGTAATTTTGTATAATTTGTGAGAGCTATCATTGCCAGCACGAAAGATGCATGTGCAGGTATATCCCCAAACAAAATCGCTGACCCACACCAAGTGCCCTGGCAATTGTGGCTTCTAGCAGTGTTTAAACCAGGATCACCTCCAAAATACAATGGATTGATCCATGCCTAACCAACCCATAAAACTTCGTGGTAATCAATCCATTTTTTGTGTAATCCTGCTAACAGATGGATAAACTGCAAAGAAAATACCCCGCACCCTCCTTGACAGAGGTAACAAAATGTTAAGTTTTATGTGTTACAACAAAAGGAAAGGAACCCAGAATCCCCCCCCCCCCCTCGACTACAGGCATACAGTGGACCCTTGGCATTTTACAATAAATGGAGCAACAATATCATAAATCTCTATTGCTCAAACAATTGCGGGTTCTCTAAAATGTAATTATATTATTTATTTATCAATTTTGTCTTGTGTGTCTGTGTGTTAATTAAAAATAAATTAAAATCAAAGGGGATGGAAAGAAGCTGATACGCATGCACGTACAGAGCATGCTCCGCTGAATTGCAAGATCAGCCCCCCTTTTAATGAATCTTCCATTTACTTCCTTCAGAGCTCTTGTTGGTGATTGGCCTATAAATGTTGTTGGCATGAGTTAGCACGAGTCAAAGCAAAACTATCCTTCCATGCAATCGTGTGGTTTTTTAATTTATCTTGCATTTGCTAAATCACTCAGAAGTTTTAGTGAGAGTCTGTCTAAGATGATATGCAACAAGGCAGTCATCAATGAGGACTCGAGAGGCAACGTTCTTCAGCTACAAGCAGAGGTTAAACGTCTCAGGAATGCTGCAAAGTTGAGCTAGAAGTAGCCTTACATGTGTATGTGCATGCATGATGGGAGGCCACTGACACTGAGGCTAATCAGCATTAGCAATGACATAATTGGTGTACAGTACATGTCATCTGCACACAACATGGAATAAAGGTGCATGCAGACACTTGCAAGGAAGTTGAGTCCACTGTGGATTGCTGCCTTCGTTTGCATAGCTTCAGTACCAGGATTTCCATCACTTGAATCTCTGAGTACATATGTACACAGGGTCAGTGCCTGGATTTCCATTGAATCTTTGAGTACATATGTACACAGGGTCTCAGTGCCTGGATTTCCATTGAATCTCAGAGTACATATGTACACAGGGTCAGTGCCTGGATTTCCATTGAATCTCTGAGTATATATGTACATAGGGTCACAGTGCCTGGATTTCCATTGAATCTCTGAGTACATATGTACACAGGGTCAGTGCCTGGATTTCCATTGAATCTCTGAGTACATATGTACATAGGGTCACAGTGCCTGGATTTCCATGAGTACATATGTACACAGGGTCATCAGTGCTTGGATTTCCAATACATAAACAATATGATGACCCTGTTTCAAGTGTACACAGTGCAGAGTTACTACATGCAGTAGTGTATGCTAAAGGATAGACAAAAAGTTGCCAGCAACAGCTTCTCCTGAAGCACATGTTGTAACACTAACATGTGTAAATCCACTACCCTCGATCTAACCACACCTTTCCTCCTCCTCCTCACTAGTGTGTCATTCCTGTCCACATCTGCAGAGAGTTCCTTCCTCAAGTCCTCCTCCATCTCCATCTCCTGATCCCAACACTTGTCACTGTTCTTCTCTCCTCGCAGCTCCTGTATGGTAGCCACAAATCCACTAATGGCTGCCTCATCTGTGGACTTCTGCTTTAGTATAGTGTTGAGTGAGAATTCCGTCTCCTCCATCTGCTGCTTGTGTGCCAGGAAGTGTGACTGCAGCTCGCCCTCCAACTGGTCCACTTCTGTGCTAAGACGCTGATTCTCATTCCTCATTGCCACACATCTCATCCTCACCTACTCACACCTTCACATCATGCACTTCTCACAAACACACCTCCTCCCACACACACACTTCCACACACACCACCTCCTTCTCATTATGCCCCTCCTGCAGCTCCAGGCTGAATCTGGTGGTAGCCTCCACCTCATGAGCCAGTTTGCCCAACAGGTTCTGTATCTCTCCATCCTGCAGGCTGACCTGCACCTTCTCCCTTCTCAGGGCATCTTCAAGCTTACACAAATGATGCTCTTTGAAGGTCATTTCCTCATGCAGAGTCTTCGCCTGATCCTGACATAAAAGAAACAGAAAAACAGGGGAAGTCAGTTATCACAGTGCTCACCCAGTAGTTGCTGTGCACACAGCGCTCACCCAGTGGTTGTTGTGCACACAGCGCTCACCCAGTACACACAGCGCTCACCCAGTAGTTGCTGTGCACAGAGTGCTCACCCAGTAGTTGCTGTGCACAGAGTGCTCACCCAGTAGTTGCAAGTCTAACCCTTTCCCCTCACCTGCTCATCAGTAGTTGGGTGTGGCTGAACTAATTCAGCATGACATCACATCATGCTGGTTGGTCAGTGCAACTGTACAGCAAATTTACAGCGAATTAGAGCCTTGTTTTTTTTTAATTTATATTTATTTTTTGCAGTAGTTATTATCTGAAGCTTTGCAACATGCTGGAGCTCCACTTATTGGTATTATGTTTAGTAAGAAAATGCTTGAAATGTACAAATGTATTGAATATCTATCATTATTTGTATTGCAGTTGCCAGTGGCATTAAGTTTAGAGTTGGAGCTGCAGCATGTTCAGTAAGAATCTCTACTATGCCAAGACAAGGTCCTTTCACAAAATAGTGCAATTTTCAAGTGAGTGTTCGTGGAGATGAATATCTTGCCACATCATACGAAATAATAACATCGCAAATTATCTGTAAATGTCATCACATTGAGGTTATGGACGATGAAATTATAATATGACAGCAATAGCTTCAGACCTTCAGTTATAGAGAGAGCTTCCTGTGGGCCATCAAGGTGGTCAGCAAATTAGTGCCTTTGTTGCAAAGACAATAAAAGGAAAATTACGAGAAGGATCAAATTCCTGAAGGCTTTCTCCAAGTAATGTTCATGTTATTTTGATTGTGTCAGTTATCACTTGGCCAGGACACAAATGACTTGATTAAGAGGAACATCTTCATAGACCACATACTATCTAGCATGAAGTGTTAGAGGAGGAAATCTAGTGGACAAGCATTGACCTCTGACCTTGAGTGTCATGCCCACACACACACGCATCAGCTTGTAACCACACCCACAATGGGACAATGAGATGGCACTCATTGACCGTGTATCTCTGGGATTGGGAGAATTTTTGTGGAATGATTCGCCTGCTGAGTTGGTTCCAAAATCAAGCCGTGTGTATTTTCGTCACCTATGTGCGTAGTAAATGTGGTAATGTATCAACTCTTTGAAACTAGAGAGAGCTGATGATAAGCAGAACTTAAATCTAGTTTTGAAAACATTGTTGCTCCATTTAGTGAGAGGTCCAAATGTTCGGCTATAGGACTTGTTCGTATCTACAAACAAATGAATTTCTCATTCTCTTTTGGAATGATAACCAAAGTTGAATACCATGATGCCAGTTTGTCAACCAAAGACTTTGTTGATCCAACTACTCAAGTTCAGCTGAAACTTTTTTTGCAAATGGAAATGGATCTTACCTGTTGGGAGCTACCAGTGATACTGATTTGTCATGTGCAACTTTACCTTGTTAATGTATCATTTCATTTCTCCAATGCCATCGAATATACCAAGGTTGAACTAATGGCACTGATCTTGACATCAATGAGGCCAAGTTCACTAGCAGAGTTGTGACTCAGAGGCAACCCATGTACCCCATGTTTGTTAGTTTCAATTTTGGCATCCAATTCCTCACGAACAAATCATACTTGATTTCGATCCATAACTGAATAATTGAGTTCAAGCTTGTTGTAGTTCAATCATTCCCCATTTTGTAATTTTCAGAAATGCTGCTTCATCCAGGATGTCTGTAGATGCTCCAGTGCTTAGTTTCACATTCGTGGATACACCATTGAACTTGACACTTGTTGCCAGTACCTTTAGATTTCTTGATCTTGCTCCAGCATACACTTCTCAACTGCCACTCACTTGTGATGGTGCAGGGTTGGGCTCTACTGAGATTTAGATGACATGTATTGTCTTTTATAACTCTCTCATATTTATTAACTGCACATGAATTTAACTGCACTGTGAATAGGATATGGATATATAGGTATATATCTACCCAGTAATTATTCATGGGAAAAATACTTCTTGGTATTATCAGTAACTTGTGTAATGCATATATACCAGGCATTGAGCTAGCTAAATGGAGCATCTGGTCGAAACGTCGAGACAATACAATTTCAAGTTGATTATTGAGAAGGTTATTGTAAAGTTATGTGAACTGAGAGTTCATTGAGACCAGTTATTTTAGCTTGAATTCACAAGATTGCATTGCTCTAGTTACTGTCCTACCCATAGAATAGACAAGCTCTAATATGGTTCTGATCTGTACATTATTGATGTCATCATGATTTTGTTTGTAATGGTTGAACCTCACTTTTAGTGTTGTTTCCCATCATCAATGGAACAAGTACTCTTAGCAAAGCTCCACTCATAGCCATACTTCCACATGCATATATTTGTTCAGAATTTACCATCTCATTATGTTGCAGAGCATCAGGCAGTGGTATCTGAAGAAATTCTCAAAGAACTAAAGAGAAGACTATGCAAAGCTGACAAGGACTTGAAAATGATATAGTCTACACTATTATATTGCATCTGATAATATGCAAGAGTTCCTTTTTTGGCTTCAGCATCCATTGCATATTTTTGTTTAAAAAAATTCCCTGTACCATGTATATACTTTTTCTGGTAAGTCTCCAAGTCGTATTCCACAAATACAATTTAGTTAGAATTGTCTATTCTGCACAAACTTGGTTGCTTATTACTATATATATTTATGGCCACTTACCTCTGATCACAAACAAGAGATGCCTCAAGATGGCTGAAGACACACAATCACAGATGAGTGTATTCTTTAAGGACAAGTGAACTCTGTTCAGTTGCTACAAGTAAGAAAGCAGAATAGTATACAAGAACTGATTTATTAATCCAAGCTATGATTGATCATTCACTTCTCTTTAGTATAATATCACTAAGCTCCCACCTTCTCCTTCTACTACACTAACTCTCTATGCAGATGATATCCTCCTCTCCCACCCAGGGGTGGATCCAGGGGGGGGGGGGGGGGGACACTTGTTAGATATAGACACTTTATTAGATATAGACACTTTGGTTAAACTACAAACTGTTAAATATGAATGAAATTCTAGTAAACCCACACTCTTGGAATGTGGCTGTGCATGATAATAGCTATATTATAGTTCATTTTGCATCTGTCATCAATATTGCCATGTCTGGAAGTAGAAAGAGGCCATCACCCAGGGATTGCACCCAGCTGGCAACTTTTTTTAAAAGGTAAGATACAATATACAGCTAGTATATGAACAATAAGGGTTAAGAGTTGAATGCTCAATTTATAATAGCCTTCTAATTAATGTAGAATCGAGTCTGGGTACCATATCCCTGTGTCAACGACTGCTGATGATGGTAACTCTAGTGCTATAGATTTATTTGTTCAATCACCATCAATGACAGTCACAACCACTACATCGAGAGCTCTTCCTTGTCAATGCCAACTACTGTTTCTCAGTTATGCTCAGCAACAATTGATACGATGACTACATCACTCAGTGTAGTTCCGTCAACTAGTGGACAGGTGGACTTAGGGACAATAGTTGAAGCCGCTCAAGGTAACTGGGATAAGCTTAGGTCATTAGCAAATAATATCCCAGATGATCGTAAGAAGCAATATCTTTCTCATCATTCCAAACCTTCTTCTTCTGATCATCTTCATTCACATCAGGTTACCAAAGTAGGAAAAACCTGGAGTGTATCCTTCCAGCTTGGATGGTTAGTACAATTTATTTGGCTTTCATACAGCACTGTTCTTGCAGGTGGTCTTTGCAGATATTGTATAGTTTTTCCAGGCAGGCAGTGTTTCTGGAGTTGGCAATCGTTCTGGTTTGTTAGTTTTGTCCCCATACCAGAAACCATACTCAAAAGCACTTGGCAAGAATGGTGTACTTGTATGCTATGATCAGACTCAAATGCATTGCTGTGCAGCTGAGAGGGTAGACCTTTTTCTCAGAAATTTTAACCAACCAGATGAAAGGATAGATACAAGGCTATTGAAACAGAGCAACCAACAAGCTGAAGAGAACAGGCATGTTCTCCAGCAGAGAGTTTTGGCTGTAGAGTTTTTGGCAAAGCAAGCACTACCATTCAGAGGCCACTCTGACTACAGAGTGGATTTCTCAGATGAAGATCTCAACAGGGGCAATTTTGTAGCCACACTTCAGCTTTTGGCTAAGACAGATAAACTCCTACACAAACACCTTCTCTCAGCTAAAAGGAACGCGAAGTATACCAGCAAGACCATTCAAAATGAGGTTATTCACATAATATATGCATCTAAAATTAGAGAGCATATAACTGAACAGCTCTGAGAATTTTTTTTGCCTTTCACCATCACTGCTGATGAAGCCACAGATCCTCATTCTAATCAAGAGATTCTTTCTGTGTGCTTCAGGTACGATGATCTATCCTCCCCCACTGATCCTCATATCAAGGAGTGCCTGATTAGCTTTGTCTACTTGGACCGAGCCAATGCTTCATCCATTTCAAGAAATATTCTTGAAACAGTTTCTAGTCCTCCTGTTTCTTTAGATTCCTGTAGAATTAGAGGGCAAGCTTATGATGGAGCATCTGTGATGTCATCCGGCATTGCAGGAGTTCAATCTAAAGTCAAGGAGGTCAGCCTGTACACACACTGCTACTCACACTGCCTTAATCTTTCAATTGCCAGAGCATGTCTTGTTCAGGAAGTACGAAACTTGATTTTAGTTATAAATGAAGCACACCTCTTTTTAGCTCACAGCCCTAAGAGACAAAACCTTTTTGAACTTACAGTCAATGAATTCTTGCCTTCTTCAAAAGCAAGAAAGCTTCCAGGAATGTGTAAGACAAGATGGGTGGAGAGACATACATGCTTTGAAGTGTTTCTTGAAATGTATGAGCCACTTATCACTTTCTTAGATGCCATTTTGTGTCCTACTGATTACCCAAATTTAGGCTCATCAGATGGGAGGGATACTGAGACAAGAGTGAAAGCACAATGTCTGAAAGCTGCTCTCTCTTCTTTTCAAACACTTGCTGTTTTTATAATCACCAAGAATGTTCTTGATGAAGTAAAAATACTTGCTTCAAAACTTCAGAAGCAGGATCAAGATATATATGATGCCTATAACAAAGTTACTGAAGCGAATGAATGCTTGAAAACCCTCAGAAAGACTATTGACACCGTTTTTAGCTTGTGGTATTGTGAGGTACTTGAACTGGCTGAGTCAATTGGTGTTAGTGAGAGTGTTCCAAGAAAGACAAGCATTCAACGGAATCGAAGCAACACTCCAAGTCAATCAGCATTACATGAGAGTCATTTCTATACCAGTGCGGGATTCATTCATTAACCAGTTGGAGGAAAGATTTCAAGGTGAGGGAAAACAAAGTCATATGCTTTTGTGCCTTGTGCCTTCAGTGCTCAACTGCAATCTGAGTGTTCAACTATCACAACATATAGATGACCTTCTGTACTGGGAACAAGATCTTCCATGTTCCTTGTCTCTCAAAAGTGAACTAAGAAGATGGCAATCATTGTGGGAGCATAAGCGAGACAAAGATGAGGCTACCATCCCCAACAATCTTTTCCTAGCTCTTAGCTCTTGTGACTCGGATACTTTCCCAAACATTCATTGCTTACTGTATAGTCATTGCTTGCACTCAGCCTATCACCAGTGCTGAATCAGAACGATCATTTAGTTTACTCAGGAGGATAAAGACATATACAAGGTCGACTTTGACTGAACAACACTTTTGTGATCTTGCTGTAATAGCCATTAACTATGGAGTGAGAGTGTCAGTTGATGATATCTGCCATGCTTTTGTGCAGTGTCACCTGAGAAGGCTCTTTCAAGCTTCACTATTTATTGACTGAAAATAGTTTCCTGTTAATCTTTAGTTGCTGTTCTTTTAAGCTGATAAATATTCTTATTCATTACACAGTACATGGACTAGTTCTCCACCCCTGCATCCCCCCTTCCCCCCCTTCCCTGTACCTTTCTAAAATTCCTGGATCCACCCCAGCATCTTCCTTAGGTTGTTAGTAAGTAGGCAGGCAGACAGGACCATAGCCCAGAATAAGTAAGGGGGTTTCCTGAGCACTTGCACTATTACTCACAATTCTTTTTAAAGGATTCCATGTTCAATTTTACATTTCTTGTTATAATAATGTTGGTGATGATATGTCTTGTTATATAATTGCCAAGAGAACTACAGGACGGTGCTTTCTTGCAAAATGATTAATGATCTGATCATGATTCAGGAAAGAAAGGATTTCCGGGCAACATGGAAACCCCCGTGGCTATGGCCGTGAGTAGTTCATCAACCCCCCCAATCTAAAATTCCTGGATCCACCCCTGCCACCCCTTCTCTTCCACTTCCTCCGTCAAATCAGTGCAGTCTTATATTAAAGTTGGTTCTATTCCTGTTTCCATACAATCAACCCAAATAGGTGTATTATTATTCCAAACCTCTCGCCTTCTCCTCCCCTAAATTAGCTCTCAATAACACTTCATCTGAATTCATCTCTTCATTTACCACATCAAAAAGGTTTGAACTAAATCAAGGAAAATAATAGGCACCTCCCCCCTGTTCCTGCAGCACTTTGCACTTGAACTCTGCACTTGTACTTTGCACTCACCAATGAACTCCTGATTATGCCTCCCTCCTCTTGACTCTTCAACTGTCTGCATATTCTCTCAAACAGACATACTCAGGCCAAGCTCCTTATACTCATTAACAACCAAATCTACTTTAGACTCATCCAATCAGCTCCAACTCCTCACATGAATTCTCGTCATTACTATCATTCTCCCTCCCTCAGCTATGCAGTCCTCTTTTGTTCATACTGCAACTCACTCCAACCTCCATTAGATCTTGTTCTCTTGTCCTTGACACGATTAATTATAGATGATGACTTTTTATTATGTGTGTCATGCTGCTCATGATTAACTTCTGCTAATGAGTTCATTTTCCTTAACTAAATAAATTTTAAAATTCCCTGTGTATAGCCACTGACTGCCACTTTTTCTGCTAGTAGACAAATGCTGCTGCACAACAGCATCTTCTAGTAGTATACCACATGAGCAAGCTCGGTTGTGGATGATATTTTTAAGCTTGGGACTTTTTCCTAAGCAGTGATGACCTCCTGAGCTTATTGCTCCTATTGCACATACACGAGCACATTTATTAATAATTATTGGCAATCCTTTACCCACCCTCTAGTGTTTTCCTGAAAAGAAAAACGTGAAGGCTTAGTTCATTGGGAAGTCTGGTAGTGTGGACATGCTGTAAAAAGTTATGCATGGGAAAAGTAGAAATGTACATGCTGATAACTGGTGCTAAAGTAAGAAAATGATTCTTCGTAAATGAATATGAATATACGCCAGTCATATGTGTGGGGGAGGGGGGGGGGAGAGAGTATACAGGATGTTGAGTAGGAAAATTCACGGTTTTTTAGGTTATAGCTTACTCTCTTCCCGGGGGATTCAACCCAAGCTTGAAGTGTTCCTGGGGTTAAAATTGGCTTAAGACACCGTTTACAGGTCTGTAGCAAGCAAAATTCTACCATAGACATTTGGTGTTTTGTAATTTATGAGGATATGTACTGTTAGCTACTTGCACAAGCGTACTTAGGTGGGGATGAGGGGGTGCAGGCAGATGTCCCAACCCCATTGTGTGATTCTTCCTGCCCTTAAATGTTGAGCTAATGAATTATACTGGGTCAGGCCCTCTCCTCCTTTTTCCCGTACCCGAAGTTAGCCCACCCCCCGACTGTGTACAGACCAGATTTGTGACATCCATAGTATGGTACATGGAGTTTCAAGAAAGGGTAATACACCATACAGGAATAGCTACACAAAGTTATAATCATTATTTTTAGTTCTACAGTTGAGTTATTAAAGAATCCAATAGCCAGCCGTTGTCAATGTTCCAGATTCACCAGAAAACTTACTAGCCACATCAAGTCAGTACAGGCAGTCCTCAAGTTACGACAGGGTTACGTTCCTAAGATGGGGTGTAAGTTGAATTTGTATTTAAGTCGAGCCACCCACCTCTAATGCTTACAGGTTGAAGGTAAGAATCCAAACACAGGAGATCACAAGTGATGTAGCACTCCACCTGAAGGCTCAAGTTGCACTGCGGGAGGCAGGATGGGTCAACATCACCGTGTGACTCCCATTTTCTATCGCACAATGCATGTTGGGCAACATAGTACAATAGTATATAACTTCGAGACTTTGTATGTAACTCGGACAAGATATTATGCATCATAAGTTTGAAACGGTACAACTCAGAACATCATATATAGCGTGAGGACTACCTATATGATCTTTACATACAGATTATAAGCTTTATTGTGTCAGGGTGCTTTGGAAGTTTTCATCTCGAGTAATGCACTAAAACACCTTCCTGAAAAGGCTTTAGTAGCTGTTATTACTAGTATAGACATCAAAACACGACAAACCTGGTCCAATAGATTCCCCTGAGCCGAGGACAAAGACAGCAAGACATAAAAATTTGTGATGCCACCTACCTGCCCATGCTGTTGTTGATAATTTACAGTTAATTTAGAAAACCGATCTGTAAAAGGTCATTCAGTATATAATCATTGTAAAATGAACTTTCAAAACTCCAGAGTTCTTCGTCATAGTACATTTCATAAGCCAGGTGGCTTTCGCGTGAAAATTTCCACCAGCCTGTGGACGATCATTACCACGTTTTATTAATGAGATTGTTCTATAATTATACTCGAGTTTACGTGGAGAGAAAAAAAAGGGAAAAATTCAAAAAGCCCTACCGCTTACTACAACCCTGATTTATGATACCAAAACAGAGATATAATGTTTGGATGCCATTTAAAAATGGGGGGCAAACCAAAATAGCGGTACATAGATACGCCAGCAAGGTAATACCAAGTTTTCTCCAACTCCACACAAGGGGTCGTTTTGTTCGCTGATTGGGCATGGTTGGGTGGGATATGAATTTCTTTAGTCGAGGAGTTCGCACGAGTGAGGTGCGCATTGCTGAGTCGTAGATGAGCCGTTTGAAGTACTGGTAATCCTTATCCCTAATGCGCAGGTGTAGTACTTTACTTGTTGCAGCAGAGGGAGATGCGGAACAATAGCCAATCAAAAACACGAGTAACCACTTAATATGATAATGGTAATAAATATCTGATTAGTACCCACAGTATAAAAATATATACAGTAGTTCGTGTGGTTAGCTTCTATATCGGCCATCTTCCAATTGACGATCGACGAGATGAAATTGAAATGCTCACTATTGTGTCTACTATTGCTATTCTGTACTTATTCAGGTATGGATATATATACCCAGAATGTACTAAAATTTGCTTCTAGCTCATAAATAGAAATTGTTGTGCTATTACATAGTATAGATTATCAAGCCTGGGGTTGTGTTATTGGTTATAGTTCTAGCAGTGGTGCTTGATTTCCATGAATTTTTAGTGGGTCATGTGTGAAGATCGATCTATTACACCCATATTCAAGAACAAAAAATCAGAATACATAATTTAGCTTTATCTCAAACTCAATGTGTGCTCCCAGTATGTGTAGCAAATTCCATTCGAATGACTACCCTACGATTATTGTACCTATAATTGGGAGGCTGGTAAAGTGAAGCATCACTGCTGCCTATATATTAGAATACTAGGCATTATGACAAAGGCCTTAGTTACATATCTGCACAAAGAATGCAACTTGGTAATCATTACCCAAAATAAACTTTGCTAAAGCCAGCAAGGTGAAACTCTTTTGGCTAGCAGAATTCTCTGTAACCATGCAGTACTAGAAAAACAGCACATTGGTAAAATGGAGGGTGTTACCATGGCAAGTGTTGTCATAGTAACCTTTGACAAAATAGCAAAGGCTAAAGAACAGCTGATGATTTTGGATGTACATATTATATGCATGATCGAGGGTCTAGCTACTAAAATGGCCACTGTGGCTTTCTGCCTAAATGTGAGAAACAAAAACTGCCCAGTGCTTCGCTTACTTTTATAGCTGGCATGACAATGGTGGTTATGTTGTTATAATAATATAATGCTGTGTGCCTTTTACAATGAGACATGATCCAATATATCTATAGTCTGATACCCTTGATACCTAGCTCTAGCTTAGCTGTGTATAATCTTATTATCTTACTCTACAACTTGAAGATACTCTGATTAGTTGGAATACACCAGATGTTCAATGCTATTGTTCCCCTAACTACTTCCTTGTCCATGCCGTAAGTGCTCTTATATTCAGTTTCATAACCTTCTCATCTCTGATCCCCCAAAACTGTCCCACATTATATGTTTTCCACCCACTTCCCCTTCCAAGACTCTGGGATGGTGACCTCTTCAAAGAGTCACATTCAGCACATTAGAAAATTGATATTCATTAACATCACTTAGTTACCACTTCAGTTAAACTTATCTATTTAACCACAAACAAGTTTGAAGATTTTGATCTTAGAGAGTCAAAGCGGAAGTTGATGTTCGGGCTGTCATTCACCCATGTATCTACCCCCTAATATTATATATCATTTTAAAGCCAATTAAAAAGTTACCTTCTGGTGACAAATTTATATCCATAGGTAGCATGAAAAAGTTACACATTTTAGAAAACACGTTTTGTAACATGTTTGACCTTGTAAATTGTACTCTCTTTCAAGTCAAAAGCCAATGTCATTAGGCAAAGTACTCCACCCAACTGAAATTGAAAAAACAACAACTCATGACGACTTTTAAAAACATTCAACTCTTGAGTACATGTTCCATAAATCTTCACTTTTTATGCTTCATGCACTTTTGCATGTTAGGCTATAGGGCAGGACTGGAATGTAGATATTTGGATGTCCACTGCAACTCACTATTAAATCATTTGCTGAACAAATGCTTGGAATTTTGTGGTTGACAAGGCATCAATCTCTGGTTTTCATAATCAGCGCAATTTTAAAGCTCTTCTAGATATCAGAATTGATGCTAATAATATTGCATTTGATGACTATCTAAAAAATTGTGCCAAGCATACTATCCAAAACAACACAAAATGAGCTGCTAGACAGTGTTTGTGAAATATTCAAGAAAGTTATTGTCATTAGAAGTTCCCTTAAGCTACTTCAGTACACTAGCTTATGAAATTAACTAAAGCCTAAAATATCAAGGAATTATTATTAGATTATCTAAATAATGGTAGACCTGTATGAATATATTGACTGTGATGCTTTTACAGGGAAAGCTCTTCATAATGTAGTCACCAACTTAGATCTGAATTCTGTAGAGCTAAAAATATGAAGATTTGTCTGACTTGACTGGTCCTGTAATGGTTATTCTGCTTTATTCAAGAACAAGTTTCCCAGGGCACTTATCAAGTACTATCATGCCAGTCAAAATCCTAATCCTTTTTCTATCAAAAATGTAAAGGGATCAAAGTGAGCAAAGATTAACTCACACTGACATTAACTAGAATGTATACTACTATTAGATGGGCAGAGAGGCATACATGAATGGAGGATATTGATGCGTTATATCCTGTTCTGACACAATGCCAGGATGCCATTGTTTGCCACCATGAGTATATATGGAATGGAAAGACCGTAGCAGAAGCAAATGGTGTCCTGTGCAACATTCCTCCCCCCTCCCCTCCAGCCTTTAATGCAGCATTTCGGTAAACCTCCACATATTTGGACACTTAGCGCACTTTTTCAAGGTTCATGGTATATTCTAAGAGATTACACAGTACAAATGATATTGTCTTAGCTAAGAGGAGACTTGGAGAAAGTGTTTAGCCCAATACATGCAGCAAAGGTAACTATGGCTAACACAGCAGGCTTTGAAGTGTTGTCTATTCCAAGAAGGGGGAGGGGCATCAGACAGCACAGAATATTGTTGAATCTACATGAATAAATCTGAAGAACAGTTCAGTCAGCAAGTGAGAACTGTGTCATGGCACTGAAACTTATTCCTTAAACACTACTTACCAGCTGAAGATGAAGATGTAATTTTTCATATTACCATTATCTTATATTCAGGAATAAACTAGGTGGGAAACAGGTCAATCCAAACCAGTTCCTCACTCACTGTCTGATTCTTCTGTTTATTCTCTTAGTCTTATCAGAATGTAGCTGCTATATTTCATACTTTTAATTAGTCAGTAACTGTAGCAACAACTAAGTTAGCAAACTTATCTGAAGCATATATTATTAGGCCTGAGGGTATTATGCTACTTTTTACCTACTATGCTTTTTAGCAATTCCCAAAATATTTACCTCTATGCTTGTCTAGATAACTAAGTTATGCTCATATACATGATTAAAGTATTGTGAAATACGAAAGTTCATGAGGTGAAAGTTAAAATTCAAGTTTAATGATGATTGTAATACAGTGTAAGAGATGATTCAAAGTAATTTTGCAAGTCCTGTCTTGTTGTTTATTAAATGAAGCTTTTAACAGGAAAAATACATGCTCAGAGGCAAACAAAGCTAGTAGGACTTTTTGAGCAACTTCAGATATAATGTTAGCATAAAGTATGTACTGGTGTCATGTAAAAATGCTGAATTGACATTTTTTAGCCATAGAAATATTCTATTTTCAGAGTAATTAATCTGTGCCCTAAATTATGCTAGCAAAATAACTTAAGAAGAATTATTATGTGCCAGGGCAGCTGCTCTGCATTCATAAGGACACTAGCATTGACAAGCTGACTGTTACCCATGGAAGGATCTATTACTAAGTTTGGGAAATGTTGAAGAGAGGAGGTGGTTTCTTTTAGTTTTGCTGCAATTGTAAATGCTAATTTGAGCTCCACCCCAGTATTTTCAAACTCAAATCAAATACTGATATAGTAATAACATAATGCTCATCATGTGCTTCTTCCCACACTGCCTAAGGAATACTTAATATTACACTGCATTTTGCTCCTCTCACTCATTTATTCAAAATCCTGAATCTTCCACTATTCATCATACTTTGTTATAATTATGTTCATACTGTAATTAGACTGGAATGGGATCCATGTTGTACATTTTGTATTGTGATATTTGCTCACTTGTGCAGAATCTTGCATGGATGGCGTTAATGAACAACTGATATCTGGCAGTAGATATGATGTACCTGATGAGTCCTTTTTGGCAAATTCTGAGGATGGAATTTACACTCCTGAACAGGCGAGGCTGGGAAAAAAATCATGGTGTTCTTCTAATTCACTTACAGAATCATCGGGGTTTCCCTGGCTGCAGGTCACCTTCCGAATGGATGTCAATATTTCGATCATTCAAACTGGTGGATATAAAGGGTTTCTTTTTTATTATTACTTGACCAGTTTTCAAGTCCACATTGGTAATGGCTCAGAGGAAAGCCTTCTTCCATTGACAATATCTGATAATTCAATGCAACCCATGGTAAGATTGTAATAAGAGTGTTTGCCAAGTCAGAGCCAGTGATGAGCATTGTTTCTGACATCATGTATGAAGTGGATTGAATAGTTATTTGTATTTACATATTATGCTGCATGCAAATCCTATAAGAACAACAGCAAACATCATGTAGTATTATATTTAAAAAGGTCTTTGTGCGTAATGGGACATATAAAGTTGAGAATACAGTGCTACCTTCACCAGTCACCACTCGAGTTCTACGCATAGTGGCAGTTGGGTGGAAACCTTCATTTCAAGTGTGTGTGAGGCTAGAGGCACTTGGCTGCCTCCCCTCTGCAGGTAAGTGTCATTTACACAGTTAACTCTCTCATTGTTGGATAATATCATAAATATCAAAGAAGGAAAGCTCTAGCAACCATATATTATGGAATAGCACTGTTTTAATAAACATTGTGGGTACAAACATAATCTGACCACATTTATTAATATTATGGTTATGATCTGAAATGGCACGACCTGCATCCTATAATGCCTGCTTCCATTATTTCACTATTTCCCCCCAAAATATTGAGGCTATAGCTTGCTATTTGCTGTTCATAATTTTTATAATAAATAGGTAAGAATGGTCATCCACATGTATATACCAAGAGGGGGGGGGAGAATCTTGCTGAACCATCTCCATGCCTGCCTGCCATAGTAGCTGCAATGCCTCAAGTATAATACACAGCAACAACAAAACAAACCAATAAAGAAACAACAACTTGAAAGAAGTTAAAAAAAAAATTGATTGGTAAAAAATCAAGGAAACTAGCCTGTGGCCATATAGAACACAACCAGTTGGAGCTTCTCTACAATTTAAAGCCATGTATATATATATACAAATATTGTACCACATTTAAAACCGCACAGACAATATTAATTATGTAATTTTACTTCTTAGATGCAACTACGCATAACTCTTTCTTATGTATATACTTACCACTGGAGAACGTGCCCTATCAACACAGAATATTCTAGATAGATGAACATAGAACTCCACATATTGAACTTGTATGGATGTGGAGCTAAGATTTATATGCCAACTCTTCTTTTTCTGTTTTTCAATTCCTTCCCCCTCAGTTTAGAAGTCAAGTTCTTATGGACTGTAAATCTGGGTTGACTTATCTTTTTCACAGTCAACACAAAATGGTTGTTTTCTTTGTGACAAAAAAGAAGCAGAGGTGGTTGAGGTTGTGGGTGGAGAAAGTGAGAGGGAGACAAGTTAAAACCCAGAGAGGCAAAGAAGGTCTTGTGGGGAGTGTGTCGATGAGGAGGTCCAGTCAGAGGCAGTCACTTGTACATCTGCAAAGAATAAAACACATCTTTGGCATTTCTTGGGTGAAACATTCACACATGATGAATTTGGAAAGAGTTGGATCACGTTTTAGCATTCCAGAAGTACATGACAGAATTCCAATACTTATCGCACATCTGCAAGGCCAATCACCTGGAGACTCAACAATTTTGGCCATTCCTACTTGCAAAATTAATTTTAGCTGACATCTAATAACTGAGGTTTCTCTTTTAATCTTCTTAAAATAATTCATGTCAACATTTCATCCGAAATACTTCGGTCTTCATCAGAACAAATTAAAAAGTTCAACACATCCACACTCGCTGGCAATGTGTTCCACCCAATAAATCATGATCCATCCAAATAATAGTGTATAAGCATAGCAACACATCAGACAGATGGATGGAGATTGGCATGGTTTCATGTGCATAGGCTTGAGATTTGAGACCGAGCCATCAGGTATGTAGCTCCAGCGAAACATTAGGTGTAATGTGAATGTGCAGTACCTCCTTCATGAGCGAATCTCTCCATTTACTTGCTCTATCAATCATTGATGTATATTCCCACAAGATTGAGTGGTGTTGGTTGCACGCATGCTCTGTGATAGGCTGATAGCCATCTTGTACTCTTGTGAAGTATCCTCATAAGATATAACTGGTAAGGTGGTGTTTCAATGATCTTGCCAACAGCCACTCTAGCTGTTAGACATCTAATAGCTGTTAGGTGCTGGTTATCTTGCTCATATGAACTCTAAAGAACCAAGTGATATGGTAGTAGAAGTTTGTTTGTAGAAGTTGTTGTTGCCTACATGCTGTGCCATTGATTTTAATTCTCCTTCTACTGAACTTCTCCAACTGCTGCACCCACAACCACCGCAACTGCTGCATCCACAACCATTGCAATTGCTGCACCCACAATAGTTCCAACTGCTGTACCCACAAGTGCTCCAAGTGCTACACACACAATTGTTTCAACTTCTGCAACCACAACTGCCCTGACTGCTGCATCCACAGTGGTTCCAACTGCCACATCTCAAGGTGAGACATTACTATGTATATAACCTGTTAATCGCTGGCATGGTCATGTGATTGGATATGGTTACCATGGCTGGATCTATTTTTAAGTGATTCGATGTGTGAACTGGCTTGCTGGTTACAGTTCATGATCACACAATGGCTATATAGAGAATGGACACTGCTATTATTAATAATTGCCCCCTTTTTTTAGATCAGGTGATCTTGTCCAACTATTGTCACATATTTAATAGGGACATTGTTAGAATATGCCCTCGGGTCGTAATTGCAGCTTATGAAATGAATAATCAGAGAAATACAGTATGTACTATTCTACCAGTTAACTAAGTCTATAGTTAGCAAACTATCACCACACACTTCTCTCTTTCTTTCTCTTTCTCTCTAGCCATGTAATCAATCATCTTCAAGTCTTGGTATTGGTAGGTCCTCTGTGAATTGTGGGGCAGTGGTCATGGTTATATTAGTTATGATGAATTCAAAGTCAAATCAGTCTCAGGGCATTCTTTCGATACCTATATTATATATTAATGACTGGTGCTGGGAGCTCTTTCTGTCCTCATCAATATTGGTCTATCTCAATCATTATTTGTCATGTACTTTTGCTAAATAGGAAGAAAAGAACATTGTATATATTATGAGCTTGTGCTCGTATACATTGCTACACATATTTCACTCACTTGTGTTCTATTCATTATGAAGTTATACATCGATTATTAAGTTATGTATATATTGGTTACGCTACCTTTTTAAGAAGATGGACAGCAAGACTCACATTGGCAGCTTCATGGCTGCCTAAATGGTGGTTTCTTCTGCTATTAGCTCCAAAAGTGAAAAAGAAGCTTCCATCTCCAAGGATCATATCTCTAGTATCTATGTATCCAACTTATTTCCCCCAATTGCATAGCTTGTGTGCAATAGGCCCATTCATAGAAGTTTTTTCATGCTGATCTAGCACACTAATCTGTTTCTCAATTACCCAAAAGATGTGGTATATAAAAGGTTATCACTAGTAATGGGTATTGATCATCACCACAAAAAACCAGGCATGCTGAATCTGTAGTGAGCGGTCAGTTGATTTAAAGATGAATAATCTGCTTCTAACAAAAATTAAGCAAAAGCAAACAACTATACAGTAATATATAACATATACACTTCAGCAGTAAACATGGAATATGTGTGTTTGTGCAACTCTTGCCAAGTCTAGAAGAGACTGTGGGTGCCATACAGACTCCAACAATGAACCAATAAAATATGGTATGTGCTGACTTGTGTAATGTACTACATTAAAAAAATCATAGCAACAATACATGGGACGTACCAATAATTTTAGTGTGCAACAACAATGTATAAGTCTGGAAAGTGTTTAAAAGCACTGCAGACCCTGACACTCTGACTTGTATAGTCTTTCACTGCTCGACTATAATACACAGAAACAACAAAACACACAACAATTTGAAACAATACCCCCTATTAGATTGACCTTAAAAAAAAGGAAGGAAGCGAGACTGCACCCATGCAGACACAAACAGTTAGAGACCCCTTACTATTTAAATCATGTACACCAATACTGTAAAATTAGTATAAAAAGGTGTGAATTCCCCCCCCATTATTTACATATATTTATGTATGCACAGGTAAGGTGAGCTCAACTGTATCAATCATATCTGACGTGTGTTCTGTCCTTGGGCTGCTGTTGTGTGGTTCCCTTGCTGGAGTGGGTGCACTGGTGGTGTACAGGTGGAGAAAGAGCAGGAGCAAGTCACAACCTCCATCCAGCATGACTCTGCAAACTCTTCCACCCAGACCGCCCCTGCTAGCTCCTCCTACACTAGAGGAGAACATTGGTGATGTTTCTAATACTGGGATCTCTGAGGACATGGACACTCTTGCTACCACTAATACTCCAGAACACCACCTCGCACAGAACCATCATGTTGTTGAGAATATACATTCTTGAGCAGTTGTTCACTAATAATTATCACTTTTTGTGCTACTAACATTAGTGCATGTTGTAGCTAGATATTTTACTATGTTTGACTAGACAAATATGAGAATACTCTAACTTTTATTATATGACATTAATACCATACACAGAGTGATGATTAATTAATTATCAAAGAATACAACAACACTGCAGTGATTAACTTCTCATGATACACTCACACACAAAAGTAACAAGGAACTACCTCACCTTAAAAATACACACAACTACGCAGAGACAATAACTTCTGAAGAAAAAATACCAACGTGAATAACAAATGCCTTAGAATGTCTCTACACTCCTCTACCTCAACCTATCATACCAGGAAGTGATCTAAAAAAAAGACAATTTTGACACATATTTTCTAGATGTGTGCATGCCAGGGAACACTCTAGAGAACTGCAGGAATATAATATTATAATATTGAATGTCTATAAAAACAACTTAACACAGATCTAAAGAAATATATTTTCTTCCTCATTCATTCAAGAGGCCAATCACATGATCTCATGAATAGTCAAACTATGTGCTATGCATAGCCATTATATCTCACCTTTTCTTGGATTTTAAGTGAAATGCATGATATTATAATAAACTAACCGTTCATAAATATTTTGTCTGAATTGAATTCTGTTTCTTCTCAGGTATCTTTGGTGTTTTCAGTATCTGAATCACCACGAGCGCTCGTAGGTTGTAGATCATCATTATACTCTTCTTCATCCACTTCAGGATGTTAAGTTTTTTCACTTCCTATTTTCATTTTCTTGAACAGGAAAATGTTTTGAGTGACATTTTTTCCATTACAAGTGGCTGAGACAATTGTTTCTCTCGGTGAGTAACAAAAACAGTACTGGATCAAATTAAGAACTTGTTGTTTCCTCTATCTGATTAGAAACAGATCTTTAATCTGAATTGCTTGTGATTCTGCTTGTCATTGCTTGTCAGCATTTTCATTAATGCATGCTTTAGCCTCCTAATATTTAACAAGAACTATCGAGTCATTCCCTGACTCAGCAGCTATCAGTAGATTCACAGGTCAGTAAAGTCCAGTTCTCTATCCAGATCGCACCTCTGCTACTCTGCTAGCCTCTGTAAGATTTCATCAATTGTTGTTGCTTGCGGTAAATCTGTCATGATATTTGTTTGGTGCACACAACTAGAGATAATTGATGTATTCTCCCACCGACTTTTCCTCCTTACTTGATGAATCTTAACAGGGATTTCAAGATAGAAAATCAGCCTGTACTTTTGTATGACTATAGAGAAGTCATACTCTTGAAGACAGAGACAATATGAGCAGGTGGTTTGGACTTTGCACTGTACATAATCACTCCTACAGGCTTGCAGTCTGTCAGTAGCATGATGTGTCTACGGTAAAGAGAACTTTTGACTGACAAACAATCACTTCTTTTTCAAGCCCTCATGCATTTGCCTCCTCTCTATCCTCTCACATTAGGTCTATAATAGATAGGCAACACTTTGTTTACGTTTTTACACACACACACACACACACACACAAATGCAAACACACAAACATACACACCAACACACACACATATGAAAACACACACACACACATGCAAATGCACACAAACACATACACACAAACACACATCCTTCAGTTACCCAAGGAAAGAATGATGTTTAGCTGTTGGCTAAATTCTAGGTATAGTCACAGCTATACAGAAGTTAGTTTAGTCTTACCATGAACAGTCTTATTGATTACTTCATTCTCTCTCACCTTCCCCACCCTATCTCTGTGCTGAAGCTAGCAGTGTAGAGAATCATCACTCATGCTGATTCTATTGTTGTGTCTCAACTTCAGCATAGTTCCAACCTGGTTCCCACAAGCAAGAAGAGACTTCTTCTCCATTTTTAAAGCTCAGTTCATCACCTCGCAGCCCAAAATTATTCTCAAAAGGTGCCATCAGCACTTCACTAGCGATATACCTAGATGCTATTGAAAGCAAAAATTCATGCTGCAATGCTCATCTCATTCTATTGAATATGGACTAGGAATTTTCCAGCTCCGAAAGTTAAGTTTTTGGCATGCACTTACCGATTAGGTAGAATTGAAAAAAGTGTCCAAAGATGAGGTTAAGTTTCTTGTTACCATCTTCAAATTTACCATTAAAAAATAAAAATATTTTGTTCACATATTATATATGATTGGTGTAGCTACCTGTTTAATTGTAAAAGAGTAATCTAGGCCATTTATGGATATGTATTTGTGTGATTTCAAGGAAATGTTCTTGTTTCCTTTCTTTCCTGAGTATATTATATATAGTCGATCTATGATATATTTTTTAATGTAAAATAAAATAAAAATTTCTACTTGTTTCTAATTCTTTTTGTTGTTGTTGGTATTTATATGTCCATGTGCTATATATTATAGCTCTGTGGTTTGATAAATTTGATGTATTTTTTTATTATTACTGTGATACCTCACCTGAGAGTAAACAAGCATGTCAGTTATTTTATCCTTTGGATTCTCCTGAGAACAGCTTCCCACCCTCTTATAAATCAGATGTCTTGTTAATTATGACTGGGTTATGTGGTGATATTGCATCTGATAATATGCAAGAGCAACCACTTTTTTGCTTTAGCATTCATTGCGTATTTCTGCAATATTCTTTTCGATTACTTTTTTCTTGTACACGTCCAAGTCATATCCCACTAATACAATTTTAGAGAGAATTATGCTGACTTACCTCTCAGAAACAAGAAATGCCTGAAGTCAAAGAATCACAGATGAATGTATTCTTTAAGGAAAAATGAACTCTGTTCAGTTGCTATATACAAGTAAGAACAAGCAGAATAGTATACATGAACTGATTTATTAGTCTGGGCTATGATCAAGGCTCCTGAGCGCACTTATTAATATTGGCGATCCTTTACCGATCATCTCGTGTTTCCTGAAAATGAATCTA